>BSBM01000318.1:9807500-10407500 GCA_027924585.1 Larix kaempferi | reverse complement strand
TAGTATTCATTGAAAGAAAGGGTTATTTTATTCATATGCATTTGCATGGTTTGAGTCAGTCATCTCACCACGAGTTTCACTTCCATCACTGGACTGATTAACACAACCATTAAAATTTAACTCGTTAACTCAACACACTTTAACCTCGCTTGAGGATAAAAACAATTTTGTAGTTAGGTAGGACACCGGGGATAGGCATCCAAATAATTCCCCCTTGTCATTTGCATCTGATACATAGATGTTTTCATCTAGGGTACTAAAATCCTCTAGTATTTATTGACACGGTCATCGACCAGTTTGTGGAGGGGCCTCCTGTCGTTTCGGGGGTTAATCCACGAGGATTGATTTTGGACAGACTAAGTGGAATGCCGCCCTCCACTTAGTGCCTAAGGCATATTGATCCATTGTCTTCCTTGTACTGCTAGCCACCATATGGGGGTATAAGGGCAATAAGACAGAAGTGCCAAAAACCTTCTCCAACGTGTCTTGAACGAGGTAGCTTAGTGACTTTTCTACTAGGGCTCTTTTACCCAGGATCCCTTTCAGTAGAGGGATATCCTTCAAATTCAGTCTCTCACTTCGTATTGTTCGACTTGGATTTCATCACCTTGTGAAGGATACGATTTGTCGAGGTCTCCAGCTCCCAGTTAGGAAGTTTTCTTGCATTTTCACCTTTTTAGAGGGTCCTTTTCTTTTTAGTGCTACTTGTTGGCATTCTGGCCACTTTTGTTTCAGCTCGCTTACTGTGACATCAGTCCCAGTACAATTTTTTTAGCTTGTTTTTTTGGCCTGTGAGCCTTGTCTTTTCATAGCTCCCCTTTTGCACTCTCTGTTTCTTTAGGGTTTTTGAGTTCTTACACGGTAGTTACCAATACTTATCTAATGATGTGTGATGTCCTCTTCTCCTAGGTCTTCAAGATGGTTGAGTTAGATGGTCTTATGAAGGGACTGAACACCCCTTCATGGAGCCACTAACGCTTGACCGTAGGAGTAGTCTAGAGGACCACGTGATCACATCACCCGTGTGGACTTTTCCATTTACTGTGATGATGGTCTTTCAATTTATATGGAACAATGGTACATTTGAGAGAGAGATGAATGGTTGTACCCCACCTTGGTCGATTGTCTTATGGTCCTTTCATTTTTTCGATAATATTTTTGTGGTACCTTTCCTTTTACCTTTTGGGTGTTTTACTGATATTGGGATATCGTGTGATTTGTACCACCTTTTGTGTTTTTGGTCTCGTGGGTACTATGGTAGTTTGTCCACATTTTAGGTACACCCACTTTCTCCAAATTGTTATGAGTCTTTATACCCACTTCATACCACCCTCCTGACCTTAGTTAGGAAGATTGCATGCTATCATACCTTTTAGTGGTACTATTTGAGTTACAAGAGGTAGTTACAAGGAGTTATTGCATATATGAGGTAGTTACAAGGAGATATTGCATATAAGAGGTAGTTACAAGGAGCTATTGCATATATTCGAAATTTTTTGACCTTCCATCTCTTTGGCATGTCAAATAATAGGTAGTTACAAGGAGTTATTGCAATATATATTTGACCTTATTTGTACCTTCCCTACAATGGTTGATTTACTTTTGGTCCTCACTCACTGTTGTTTATTTGTCTGGTGGTAACTTGTACTTTAAATTTGGTACTTTCATTTTTGTGTGGTACCTTGCCTATTACCTTTTGGGTCTTTTACTGATCTTGAATTATCTTTTGATTTGTACCTCCTTTTATGTTTTTGGTCTTGTGGTTATAACTATGGTAGTTTGTCCACGTTTGAGGTAGTGTACACCCCCTTAGTCCCAAGGGTTATGAGTCTTTATACCCATTCTTTTCTTTTTGACTTGTACCTTACTGGTTGGTCTTTGTACTGAGCCTTTTTACTGTCACTAAATTTCTTTGATTGACCGTACCATAGCCCAGTCATCTCTCTCTCTCTGGTTTGTACTAGCCCTATCATAGGGTCACTTGGTTCCTAGAGTTGAGTGGCCTCTAAGAGGCACAGTCATTTCTGAAAGTAACTCTTATGAGTATATTACAGGAAACGTCTACACTAAGGTAATCAAATATGTGTTGGTAAGACTTAAGTAATTAAATTGATGGTAATCAAATATGTGGTAAATAATTTTCATTAAGTAGCTAGGACTTGTAGCATTAGAGGAGATCCTGTAATGTGTATGTGTAGTGTTACATGTGTGATGTAGCGTTAAATCAAATAGTAAGAAGTGATACTATGAGGGAGATCTTCTAACATGTATGTGTAGCATTACATCTAATAGTAGAAAGTGATCATAATGTGATAAACTAATTATTTTTTTGTCGGCCATTTAGAAACGACGTGAATTTAGAAACGGTGACTACTGCACCATGTGTAAATGATAAAAAAATTCACACCTCAAGAAATTGGATCCCTCTCGGTGCTGAATAGATTCGGGTTTAAGATGGATATATGCTGGTAAGAACATATTGCTCCAGTCTTCCATTTGTGCCAAACAACACAATAAAAAATTGCAACAACAAAAGGAAAGGTAGAAAAATGGCAATCATTGTTTGATGTTATAACTGTATTGTTTCATTAGCACATTTTTGGGAAAGCAAAAAGCATTGTTGATTTATTTGAAAAGAAAGTCTTTACAAATATGTCATGATAATATAAAGAAAGCCCTACTTTTCTCTGTTTCAATATGATTGAAAATCTATGTTATGCAATAAATACCCTATGTCAAGATTACAAGTAATTGTCCAAATTAAGGCAACATTAGTTCGGAGTAGGACTGAAAGCTACCATTTTTCAAAACAACTAACATGTTTACGGTTTTGATGTTGCTTGATTCAATTACTTTCAGTCATCTAAGAAGACCATGCTTGATTACAAAACTACCCATGTCTTTCCAACATTCAATGAGTTAATCATTTTCCTTAATAATATTTTATTTTAGATTTTGAAAAAGAGTATAAAAGTTCCACAACATTATATAAAAGATGGTGTGATATGGGACTCAAGACCCAAAGTAGCGATAAAAAATAGCTCATAAATATTGCATGAATTTCTACTCCTAAGAAAGATAAATTGGTCATCTTCTGATCATCACTTGAATGCCTACATGTTGAAAAAGGGAATGAGGATCAAGTAAAATTATAAAAGGTGATACACATCAACTTTTAAGAGGCGCTATGCCTTGCAGTCGAATCTAAACTATTTTCCAATGGTGCAGGTAGAACCAAACAGGTATTTGTCTGATCTGTCTTCCTCGAGCGAGGGGATTTTAGGAAGGCTAGAAAAAGGTGAGATATCCAGTAGGTCTAGAAGAATTGTATCAACTAGATGACAAAAAACCAAAAGAAGATTCCATAGATGCAATGAATTTTTTCACGGTCAAAGGGGGGGCATGTTCCTATGGTGATGAGACAAAAGATGACGAAGAGTTGCCCTTGAGGTACAGACATTTAGTGAAACAATGGGTACCGAAGGATCTTCCTCCACTGAACACTGATTTTTGTGTGAACTAGAGGAGATATCGAATTGCACCATCATTGATACATGGTTTCGGGTTGTTTTCCATGGATTGCATCTTGGTCGGTTATGGGACATGTACAGAATTGATGGAGTTTATTGGACCCGTATACAACTACAACGATTGGATGCGCCTTGTCCGATATACAAAAAGTATGCGTAGCTATGGATTGTCAACAAACTATTTACAGTTGAAATACAAAAACCAAAATAAAGGAGGAACGTTGTACATGGACAGAAGGCCAAAGGCCACAGGGAATATTGCGGGGTTTATAAACAGTTCACAACCAGGGTCTACAATTAAGAAACCAAACTGCGAATTTGAGGGGCATGAAGGAAACTGTGTTTTTTGTAGTTGCTATTAAAACAATATCTGCAGGGGACGAGTTGCTTATTAATTACCATGTGAACCAAGTAGATACAAACAAGGTTACTATATAACATTTTACCCAACCTTTTAGTAATAAATTAAACATCATAAGGATTTTTTGTTAGTTTATTTCGTTTAAATTTCCCATATTTACTTCGCAGGCTAGTGATCGGGATAAATCCTTGCCAACAAATGGTCGGAGGAGTACTTCTTTCTCGACGGAGTAGGTATACATCTTTATAATAGTACAAATATAATAAGAAAAAAGAGTTTTTATTTTCTTTGTTTTTTCATTATTAATAATTTGGTTTGTTTCATATAATGTTATTTATATTTGATGCAGAACGTTGATCGGGAAAGACACCCGTCGAATGTTGATCAGACGACAACACCCTCGAGGCAACAGGTAGACCTGATTTTAATTGTACAATTTAAATATGTCAAAATGTTTTAGCATTATATTAATGTTTCAATGAATATTTTGGTTTAGTTTACGTAATTTTCTAGTCTATGTTTTTGATGCAGGCCGGTTACGTAAGGTTGATCACACCAGGGTCCGCGCAACAAGTATACATCTTTGTAATATTAAAAATATAATATGAATAATAATTTTTTTGATGTGTTTTTTCATGAATAGTTTTGAATTCGTTTAGGTGACTTTTACTATGTTTTTTTTTAGGGTGTTGTAAGGGGCAGCTCCCAAATATTAGCAGATCGGGGAAAGTCGCCTATGACCATTGATCCAATGAGTGGATCGCGATCCTCGAGGTTGCAGATATAATTCATTTCAATTGTACCAATATAATACGTAGCATAATGTTAATTTTCTTATGTATTTTTCATGTGTATATTGGTTTCGTTATGATAATGTAAACCGTGTTGTAATTTTATGAATCTATCATGATAGATATGTTACGTTAATATAAAATTTGGAATCTATCAATAGAGAACTCAGTAGTGCTTTATATATGTTTGTTCCAGCCCACTAGTGAATCGCAATATGAATCAGCATCGCAAGATTTTCTGGTAGAACCTAAAGTGGCTGAGGTGCTTTGCGATTGTGAAAAAATTGGTAAAGCCACAGACCCACTAAGGATGGTTGACAAATTGTTGAATAGATATAGTGTAGAAATTGTTACTCTACTAATCCAGGTTCCGCAGACAAGCACAATTACAGAAAGGATTGCATTGTTGGAACATAGATCTAATACCTTGCGAGGAAGTTGAGGAATCTTGAATCATAGAATAATTCATTTAAATCTTTATAATGTTCTCTTTTATATGATAGTATTGAACATATAAGACGTGGTGTGTATTTACAGAATTATAAGGGACCACACAATAGTGGTCAAGTTTGATGTTGGCCCCAGTGAGGCTCGTGGAGATACTTTGCATCACAAGCAAACGAATCCACGTGGTTTGAATCCTTCGCCATTGTTGTCGAATGAACAGTCGGCAACACGTTCCAAAACACCACGGACCCCCGATGTGAGCTTACCAGCCACTAGTGACCGACACACAATGGATCGTCCACAAGAAGGGGTCGACACCAAGTCCCCTACTAATTTTGATGTCACAGAAGCTGCATTTCCAAGATCTTCCCATGTCAAAAGCACGGGAATGTTAAATTTTTAGCATTAATTCACAATACTCTTGGATCTTTACTAAGAGAATAACATATATAGTATATCAATGCATAACAATCACAATAAGCATCACAAGCATCACAAGAATCAAAAGCATGAGAGACAAGAGACACAGAGTTTCTGTGGTAAAAACCCTAAGGTGAAAAACCCCACAACTTCCTCAGAGATAGAGAGAGAGCAATGGCTCAACCAAAGTACAACCAAAATACACTTGAGATAGTCTCCTAGTAGTAGATGATCCTCCTCCTCACTAGTACACCACTTTTTGAGTGAGAGAAGTGTGTCTTTCCGAATGATGAAAATAGAGATCTCTCGATCTCTATTTATACTAACATGTTTTCCCAGTTACACTATGGGGCCGACTTGTCTATCTAGGTACATCCACAATATAATATATATTCCAGGGCCGACCCCACACATGGTGGTCTAATAACCCATCTCCAATTACACACACTTGCGACACTTGTCAATACACATAACGACACTTCCTTATAGAGGAATAACACATCTCTTATAAGGGTGCAATAAATACATATGAAATACATTCCGAAGATACATATACATCAACACTCCCTCTTAACTAGGAAGGTATTTCTCGACACAGTTCTGCTAGACAAGTCTTCTTCTCGGAATCATCGTCATCGATGCATCATCATCATCATCATCACTGCTGCTGCTATCTCAACCAATCTCTAAATCTACTCATCATAGGAAGTTCTACAGAGCCAGTCCTTTTTCATACTAGATGTAGGCCCACCACCTGCAGGTCTTCATCATCACTAGCCATACTGTGGAATCCTCATGACTTATTATGTGCGTCACAAAACCTGGCTGCAGCATCCCAGGCTATTACGAGCACACAGCTCTACCTATCGGATCTCCTAGGAGCACATTACATGTGACCCATCACAAAACCTGGCTGAAGCATCCCAAGTTGTTACGAGCACACAGCTCTACCTGTTGGATCTCCCAGGAGCACATTACATGTGATCTCACCACAAAACCTGGCTGAAGCATCTGAGGCCTTTTTCATCCTGTCCAGATCTCCCAGGAGAAAATTAAATGTGGTCCACCACAAACCCTGGCTGAAGCATCTGAGGCCTTTTTCATCCTGTCCAGATCTCCCAGGATCAAATTACATGTGGTCATGGCAAAACCTGGCTGAAGCATCTGAGGCCTTTTTCATTCTGTCTAGATCTCCCAGGAGAAAATTACATGCCACGGGACAAAACCTCGCAAGAGAATCTCAGGATGTTTCAGGTACACAACTCCGACCTAAAGATCTCCTAGGGCACAAATTACATGTCCTCCCAGAGCAATGTCTCGAAAGAGCATCCCAGGCTGTTATGGGTACACAACTCTGACCTATAGGATCTCCCAGACATGCTCATCTGCACAACCTCATCCACGGCCACAAAGTATCATCTGATACTCACCATACATCATCCTGATGTACACATGATCATCCTGATCATCATCACTGCAACATCCTGCTGCATTTCATCTGGAGAAGCTCATCGTCCACGATCACCCTGATCATACAAAGCATCCACCTGATGCACACCAAGTATCTACCTGATACATATCATCATACACAGTGTATCCACCTGATACATAGATACATGATGCACACAATGTATCCATCAACATACATTATCTACCTGATCATACCTTATACATATCAACATACATGATCTACCTGATCATACAATGTATCCACCTGATACATATACAGATACATGGTCCAAGCATCCAACATGATGCATATACAAAATACATACAAATGATCCAACCGATCATATCCAGCATCCAACATGATGCATACATACATATAAATGATCCAATTGATCATATCCAGCATCCAACATGATGCGTACATACATATACATATAAATGATCCAACTAATCATACAAAGTAGAAACTAGAACATCATCCTGATGCTCATCATCCAGCGCTTACATCCATAGCCATGTGAAGGATCCTCCTTCCAACATGCTTGGAATGGCTTCAGAAAATGTTTCCATCACTTATTCCTTGAAGTGTCCTTGATCTGAAGAACACCAAGCCTCTCCCTGAAGTACTCGAACTTCACCCTAGCTAGTGGCTTTGTCAGCACATCTACAATCTGCTCGTCCATCGCAACATATAGGAGCTTCACAACTCCTCTCTGCACCATATCCCTGATATAGTGATATTTGATCTCTATATGTTTTGACTTGTCATGAAACACTGGGTTCTCAAACAGCTTCACACAACTCTGGTTATCGCAGAAGATACCAGTAGCATCCAATGGGAGATCAAATAAATCAGACAGTAGCTTCCGTTGCCATATTGCCTCACAACTAGTTGAATAGGCTGCAACATACTCTGCCTCAGCTGTACTCAGTGCTATGCAGGACTGCTTCCTGCTAAACCAAGAGATCACACCTCATCCCATACTGAAGCAGCACCCAGATGTGCTCTTCCTATCTACAGCACTGCCAGCCCAATCTAAATCAACATAACCCTGCAGGTTAAACTTTTGATTTGCTTCATACTTGAGCCCATAATCCACTGTACCCTTCCAGTACCTTAGAACATTCTTTACAGCAACAAGGTGAACACTCCTTGGATCCGTCAAGAACTGGCTCAATGTTTTCACCGCAAAGCAAATATATGGTCTCATGTTCGTTAGGTACATCAAGGATCCAATCATCTGACGATACATAGAGACATCAATCGGCTCAGATGAAGCATCACATAGAAGCTTTAGATTCAATGCCATAGGTGTGGCCATGGCCTTGCAATCCATCATCCTGAATCTCTTCAAGATATATACTGTGTACTTCCCTTGACCAAGGAAGATCCCACCTGCATTCTGCCATACCTCCATACCTAGGAAATAATGCATCATTCCCAAATCAACATATCGAACTCGGCAGCAAGCTTCCTCTTAGTATCTACAATCAATCTGTCATCTCTTGTTACAAATAAGTCATCCACATACAGGAGTAGAATCACATGATTCCCTTCCTCAACCTTTTAGTAAAGGTTGGAATCCACTTTACTCTTGGTAAAGCCCAAACTAAATAGGAAACTGTCCATCCTACCATACCAAGTTCTGGGGGCTTGCTTCAAGCCATACAAGGCTTTCTTCAATTTGCACACATATGACTCCCTGTCATGTATTTCAAAACCGAGTGGTTGTTCCACATATACTTCCTCTTCAACTACACCATTCAAGAAAGCATTCTTGACATCCATCTGGTGTATCTTCTATTTCATCACTTTTATATTTCTCTATGCTGCCATCTGCAGCATGCTTGATCTGATAGATCCATATGGAAGTCACCACAGACTTCCCTTCAGCTCTTGGGACCACATCCCAAACATCGTTCTCCATGATCGACGGATCATGGCATTCTTCCCGTATCCTGGGAACTTCAATATCTTCAATAGATAATTTTGTTACTTGAACAAATGTTGTAGTCCTTCTTTTGTAGGCGAAGGTATATGGTCTTTCCTACAAAACAAGTTAAATTGCATGATTAGAAACATCTCATAATTTTCAGACAAATTCTTACACATAAAGAAATATGTCATACAGTCATGCAATTATCTTAGCCAATGCTTCAATACAACATTTATCCATGTTCCACAACTTTCTAGATGCCTTCCAGTTTGTACCAGAACATTGTTAAGAGTTTGCATAGCTCCCAACATGTCAACAAAGAGGTTTCATTCTAGATAAGTCGCAATGGAATGTTGTACAATACCATTAGCCACTTACCCATCATATGCATATTAGTAGTATATTGTTCATTAATGCAATCATTCTAATATGCACAATACATATCCTAAGTCTAGGAACATGAGCATATACATCATTGAACAATTTTATTTAAACAAACAAATATGAAAGAAATGATAATTAAAATACTTATCTTTGTTTGTTGTTGGGTGGACTCCCTCTGAGTTTTTGCTTCCTTGCAGGAGCTGCTGGAGTCCTAATCTGAAGTAGCTTCTTCTACACCTTTCTATTGTAACGAGATGGTCAACTCCCTCTGAATATCTGCATCCTTGCAGAAACCACTGGAGTGTGCTCCCTCTTGATCTTTGCTTCCTGGATTACCTGTTCTTGAACTTATATTCATTCTCGATCCCTATGCATGCGTATTAGTATCATCATTTTGTTATCCTCGAGGTCTCGTACATAATCAAACATTCATTAGTATAATATTAATATTATCAAAACACAATAATCTCAAGCATGTATAGTCAAGATCATTTCAAACGGAAATAATAAGCATTAGCATTCAAGGTTTATATAGGACTCTTATGGTTAGTCATATCATAAGAAACATAACATGTCTAAACCTATGATTACTCGAACCTATGAATCTTCTAGCTAGACATATCATTAATTAAGGTAAGACACATAATATGCATATACCCATGATTATTCAAACCTATGTCTTTATGAACAATCATCATCAATCATGCCATGCATACTTATATAAGAGATCCTATGATATAAGGAAAACATACCTATTCACCATATTTGCTAGTTATGTCTAGCAATGTTTTCTTGTTCTCTTCAATGACTTGCATAACTCATAAGTTAACCTTTTCAAAACCAAATCATACATACCTCTATGTGATCCATGACTATGGATGAATCTTTGTCTTCATGTCACCATAGCAAGTTCAGGTTGTCCCTTCAATTTGTACAATCCTCCCTCTTGCTCTCCAATCACTACTACATCATCAATTGTTTTACCCTTTGGCCACATTAGGACTTGGCCATCCACAAATTCAACCCTCATACCTTTTGCATCCAATGCAGAGATGGAGAGTAAGTTCTTCTTGAGCCCAGGTACATAAAGGACTTCTTTCACCTTCAAAGATTTTCCAAAATCTAGGTTGTAGGAGGCTTCACCACTTCCTTTGATTGGGTATCGATAATCATCCCCAAGTTTCACCTTATGGGGTGATCCATGTTCAGATAGGTTCACAAAGGATTCCTTAAACCCAGTCATGTGTTTGGAAGCCCCACTATCAATTAACCAATCATTACAACCATGGGAGATAGTACCTGTGAGAGCAGAGATTAGAACATACTCTTCTTCACTTGATGAGTCATCATTACTATCATCACTTTTTTCCCTAGCCTTCTTCTTGGGTGGTTCATCATCCTCGGCAACATGAGCATGAAACCTTCTTTTACTGCCCTTCTTCTTCTTGTTGAATTTGTTGTTGTCCTTCTTGTTCTTGGGACAATTTATGGCAATATATCCTTTTTCATTACAGGTGAAGCATATTCTTCTTTCTTTGAAGTGATGTGAAGATTTCTTAGAGTGAGATGGCTCTCTCTTTGACTTCCCTTTCTTGGTGTGAGCTGTGAGAGCTTGATCTTCATTCCCCATCTTTTCTTCTCGTGCCACAAGCCTTGCTTCTTCTTGTGAGCATTCTTCCCGTAGTCTGCTGAAGGAAATCAACTTCTTTCTTGCACAGATTCCTTGAATGAAGGAGTACCATGACCTAGGTAGGCCATTCATAGTGGTCATGACAACTTCACCATTCTCCACCATTTCATCCACTGCTTCTAGTTGTTCCTTGATCTGGGAGACCCTTGAAAAATAATATTGAATGGTTTCTCCATTCTAAAACTTTACTCCTTTCAATTGGTTCCGCAGGGTCATCTTCCTATTTATGTTCTTCCCTTCAAATAGCTTGGTCAAAGAGTCAAACATCTCTTTGGGTGTCTTTAGAGAAGACACATGGCGTATAAGATGGTCTTTGATAGAATCAGCAATGATTCTCTTTGCCTTGACCAAGTTCTTCTTATGCAATACTTTAGCCTCTTCATCCTCTGGGATAGGGATGTCTTCTTTTATATATGAGTCCAACGCATTCTCTTCCAGGATTAACCCAATCCTGTACTTCCAAGCTCGGAAGTTATCAGCCCCTTCAAGCTTATCCTCAAGCTTGGTGTGGTGAGACATCTTAAAGAGTATTTCAAATGTAAATAGAAAAGATTTAGGTCTTACCACTTGAAATGCTGAAAACTGGATCTGGTCCTGGATTAGGGTTTGTCCGAAAAACCCTAAAAATTCAAAATGTGAATTTCAACTTTCTGAAAGGATAGAAAGATGCGCCTTGATGAGCTGATCAACCTGGTGTATTCATAATTTGAGATCAGCAAAGCTTTACCCTTCAGATTTGCCTTTTTATCCTCTCACGTTTACTGGGGAGAGCCCTGAATTAGGGTTTGAGTTTCCCGGAGATCTACCCAGCTAAAAATCTCGATCCAAAGCTCTAAACTTCGATTTTTGCAAGGAGCTTCCAACTATGTCTTCAGATTTCAGAAATTCCTATTTTTGTGGAAACCCTAATTTTTAAGGCCAAATCTGAAAATGCTTAGAATTGAATTTCTGATTGGACAGATAGATTCTCCTTGATGAGTAGAGTCAATCTACTATACTGCTTTTCCAAAAACTATGGAGAGAAACCCAATAAACAAGAAACTCAAGTTTCCGTCACTGCAAAATGTCTTCTTCTCAGGTTAGCTCTGATACCATGTTAAATTTTGAGCATTAATTTACAATACTCTTGGATCTTTACTGAGAGAATAACATATATAGTATATCAATGCATAACAATCACAATAAGCATGACAAGCATCACAAGAATCAAAAGCATGAGAGACAAGAGACACAAAGTTTCTGTGGGGAAAACCCTAAGGTGAAAAACCCCACAACTTCCTCAGAGATAGAGAGAGAGCAATGGCTCAAACAAAGTACAACCAAAATACACTTGAGATAGTCTCCTAGTAGCAGATGATCCTCCTCCTCACTAATGCGCCACTTTCTGAGTGAGAGAAGTGTGTCTTTCCGAATGATGAAAATAGAGATCTCCCGATCTCTATTTATACTAACATGTTTGCCTAGTTACACTATGGGGCCGACTTGTCTAGCTAGGTACATCCACAATATAATATATATTTCAGGGCCGACCCCACACATGGTGGTCTAATAACCTGTCTCCAAGTACACACACTTGCGACACTTGTCAATACACATGACGACACTTCCTTATAGAGGAATAACACATCTCTTATAAGGGTACAATAAATATATATGAAATACATTCCAAAGTTACATATACATCAACAGGGAACAATGGAGACAACATTTTTGGTGGACGAAGATCTCGTCCCAATAAAGATAGATAAGATCCCAGGTAATTAATCATAGTTGATCAGGTTAATTAGTGTTTATAATTTCCTTGTAATATACCGATAAAACGTTTTTTATCAACTAATTATGATCATGGCATGATCATTTTGCAGGAAACAATGTTTTCTATAAACATATGAATTACTTTTCCTTGGAGATCTTCGGGCCCACCATCCGAACAAGGTGGGATAGACAACCAAAACATTTAAAAGATGAACTCACTAATTGGTTGGTTGGCCTATTTGGGGACAAAACCTTCAGTCATGCCAATGTCCTGAAAAAGGCTGGACAACACATGAAGGTTGTCCGAGACCAATATAGGACCCACCTCGAAAAAAACCAGAGGTATGAGTGCCCACCAATGATTCCAGCAATGGAGTGGAAAGCTCCAGTGGAAGATGGAAAGGAAAGGACTCTAAGAAGAGAAGGAAAGCTAACACCAGGCACAGGGAGGTATGCAATACTTTCCGCAATGTAATTCTAAACCTTATTATCCTTGATTTCTATATCGAACTTGGAACATCTAACGTATTTCAACACTTTCATAGGCTATCAAACACATCAAAGGCCACAAAGGCAAGACTAGAAAAAATAGGTCAGCACAAGCTTGGCCCTAGTGGTTATTCGAATTTGGCGGCACAGATTGTAAGTTTCGAGAAACCAACAATGAATACAAATAATAAATTGAAAATTATTTTTCGTTTTATTGCACCGTAAAATGTTAATTAACGACAATAAGCAAATATGCAGGTCGATCGATTCAATGAAGTACCCACAGAGGAAGACATGAAGCTTAGCTTCCAGGAAGGCTTTGGAGCTGTTGTTGAACACCGAAGAAGCTTCTCTGGGCAAACACAGTCTTGTGGTACCAATCCATCTGGTGCACAGGTATATAGAATCTATATAGTTTAATGAAGATTTGTCGCTTGTACAATATTTTCGTTACAAATACTTGATGTAAAATATTGACTCTATTTTTAACAGGAAAGCAATGATCCCATTAGTGTCGAGGAGGGACAACAACAAATCCGTGATCAAGCTTCGAATCCTGGTAATGAATTTATTCATATGCTACAATTTTATGTATAGCATTGCAAATGGTGAACATTAATTGTAGTTCACCGTATTTCAACTGCAAAGCATGTAGAGGGTGAAAATGTATAGATTCAGACTGGACAAGAACATCAACAACATGATTTGGTCACACCAAGTAAAAAAACACCTTTGTAATGAATTTTTTAAAATGAAAAACTTGTCATTACAATAGAAAAATATAACAATGTAACATTTTCACATCGTTGCAGCAAATCTGAACCCCTTGCCGCAAAATCCACGTCTAGAACAACAATCAGCTAGGATGCATACATCACCACAAGCGCCTGCTGAAGAACCAAGAATTGGAGGAGAAAGTCCATATGTAGATGCTCTTCTTATTGATTATGTACCACTGAAGAGAAGAAAAACTTACAAAAAGAAGTGACAGGAAAAATGGCGTCTAAATATTTTTGATAATAATATATCGTCCACGATTTTTGGCCTAATGAATGAATGAATGGTTTAATGAATGTTCTAATGTTTTAATGATTCAATGTAGTAAACTGTTACCTTTATTGAATTTCAGCTTTTATTGAATGAATGTGTTGACTGAATGATTAATGAATGGTTTATTGAATGTTATCTTTTATTGAATGAATGTGTTGATCGACTGAAACAATGGTTTAATGAATGTTAGCATTTATTGAATAAATAATGGATGAAAGTTCATGATGAAATATGGATGAATTTGCACATATTTGTTTTTTTCAAGTACATGCATTGGGTGTGGGGAATTGAGAGTGATGTGAGGAGGGGGAGGGGCCATAAGAGATTCCACCTTCACATGGTTGGCCCTGTTCAGTAGAGAATATGAAATTATTCTCAAAACAGAGAGGAGCTCAATGAATGGCTATGATGCTGGCTTTCTACAACCCACTCGCGTGTTGTCTAAATTTTGACAATTTCTTGGAGCTTGTTGTGATTTTTGGTTGCTCCTCATAACCAATTTTGAGTTTCCAAAACTTCAAAGGTTGCGTAAATGATGCACTGGAATCAATATCCTTAACCTTCTCTTTAATTTCCTTGGAATAAATATCCTTAACCTCACATTAAACCCTTCCAAATTGGTATATTTACCATTCAAGGCTGGCTTCTTCTGAAGCATGATATTTGCAACTAAGCTAACATACACCGACAACAATTAGAAACATGCTGCTTGTTGTCAATGTTCATCTTTTTTTTAGGAATGCAACTTGACCATTATGGCTCCTCTTACTCTAGGGAATTAAAGTCAACAGCAAATTAAAGAAAACATATAATTTGGATCGAAAAAATAACAGGGTACGAAGTGAACTGAGGAGATTCGAACCTGCGACCTATGTCTAGTCCCAAGGCTACCACCTTCAAGCTTGAAGTGCAGCTAGCAATGGGCGAACACCTTCAAGCTTGATTCATTCTGCATGCATTTCACAATGGGAGATGGTGGGCTACCACATTCAACCTTGATTCATTCTATATGCATTTCACTATGCAATCGTTTTAGATTCTCATTGTGTTTTTCCTCAATTAGTTTATCAATTCGGTATGACCCACGCTCGCTGTCCGAGGAGTGTTTCCACGGTCTTGAGTTCCAGCCTAACAACAATGATGATTCATTATATTATGTTTCCCTTCAGCTGCAATATGGCAAACTCATAGCTCACTATGAATATTTCTCCAACCGTCACATTTGTCAAACAAACCTTCATAGTGAACTATGAGTTTGCCATGTTGCAGCTAAAGGGAAACGTAATACCATGAATCGTCACCATTGCCAGGCTGAAACAGAAGACCGCGGAAACACTCATTGGACGACAGATGTGGGTCATACTGAATTGATAAACTAATTGATGGAAAACGCAATGGGAATCTGAGACAGTTGCATAGTGAAATGCATGCAGAATAAATGAAGAGTGGGTGTCAAGAGAAATGGTTGTGGGACATCGTATGAGAGGAAATGGCGATGGGAATTGATTTATAAGGTCAAGCTTGAAGGTGGTATCCTTGGGACTAGACATAGGTCGCAGGTTCAAATCTTGTCTAAATATTTTTGATAATAATATATCATCCATGATTTTTTCCCTAATGAATGAATGAATGGTTTAATGAATGTTCTAATGTTTTAATGATTCAGTGTAGTAAACTATTACCTTTATTGAATTTCAGCTTTTATTGAATGAATGTGTTGACTGAATGATTAATGAATGGTTTATTGAATATTATCTTTTATTGAATGAATGTGTTGATCGAATGAAACAATGGTTTAATGAATGTTAACATTTATTGAATGAATAATGGATGAAATTTCATGATGAAACATGGATGAATTTGCACATATTTGTTTTTTTCAAGTACATGCATTGGGTATGGGGAATTGAGAGTGATGTGAGGAGGGGGAGGGGCCATAAGAGCTTCCACCTTCACGTGGTTGGCCCTATTCAGTAGAGAATATGAAATTATTCTCGAAACAGAGAGGAGCTCAATGAATGGCTACGATGTTGGCTTTCTACAACCCACTCGTGTGTCATCTAAATTTTGACAATTTCTTGGAGCTTGTTGTGATTTTTGGTTGCTCCTCATAACCAATTTCGAGTTTCCACAACTTCAAAGGTTGAGTAAATGATGCACTGGAATCAATATCCTTAACCTTCTCTTTAATTTCCTTGGAATCAATATCCTTAACCTCACATTAAACCCTTCCAAATTGGTATATTTACCATTCAAGGCTGGCTTCTTCTGAAGCATGATATTTGCAACTAAGCTAGCATACACCGACAACAATTAGCAACATGCTACTTGTTGTCAAAGTTCATCTTTTTTTAGGAATGCAACTTGACCATAATGGCTCCTCTTACGCTAGGGAATTAAAGTCAACAGCAAATTAAAGAAAACATATAATTTGGATCGAAAAAATAACAGGGTATGAACTGAACTGAGGAGATTCGAACCTGCGACCTATGTCTAGTCCCAAGGCTACCACCTTCAAGCTTGAAGTGCAGCTGGAAATGGGCAACCACCTTCAAACTTGATTCATTCTGCATGCATTTCACAATGGGAGATGGCTGGCTACCACATTCAACCTTGATTCATTCTGTATGCATTTCACTATGCAATCGTCTCAGATTCTCATTGAATTTTCCCTCAATTAGTTTAACAATTCAGTATGACCCACGCCCGCCGTCCGAGGAGTGTTTCTGCGGTCTTGAGTTCCATCCTGACAAAGATAACGATTCATTGTATTATGTTTCCCTTCAGCTGCAATATGGAAAACTCATAGTTCACTATGAAGATTTCTCTGACCATCACATTTGTCAGACAAACCTTCATAGTGAACTATGAGTTTGCCATGTTGCAGCTAAAGAGAAACGTAATACCATGAATCGTCACCGTTGCTAGGCTGAAACTGAAGACCCCGAAAACACTCATTAGATGGCGGATGTGGGTCATACTGAATTGATAAACTAATTGATGGAAAACGCAATGGGAATCTGAGATGGTTGCATAGTGAAATGCATGCAGAATAAATGAAGAGTGGGTGTCGAGAGAAATGGTTGTGGGACGTCGTATGAGAGGAAATGGCGATGGGAATTGATTTATAAGGTCAAGCTTGAAGGTGGTATCCTTGGGACTAGACATAGGTCGTAGGTTCAAATCTCATCTAAATATTTTTGATAATAATATATCATCCACGATTTTTTCCCTAATGAATGAATGAATGGTTTAATGAATGTTCCAATGTTTTAATGATTCAGTGTAGTAAAATGTTACCTTTATTGAATTTCATATTTTATTGAATGAATGTGTTGACTGAATGATTAATGAATGGTTTATTGAATGTTATCTTTTATTGAATGAATGTGTTGATCGAATGAAACAATGGTTTAATGAATGTTAGCATTTATTGAATGAATAATGGATGAAAGTTCATGATGAAATATGGATGAATTTGCACATATTTGTTTTTTTCAAGTACATGCATTGGGTATGGGGAATTGAGAGTGATGTGAAGATGGGGAGGGGCCAGAAGAGCTTCCACCTTCACGTGGTTGGCCCTGTTCAATAGAGAATATGAAATTATTCTCGAAACAGAGAGGAGCTCAATGAATGGCTACGATGCTGGCTTTCTACAACCCACTTGCGTGTTGTCTAAATTTTGACAATTTCTTGGAGCTTGTTGTGATTTTTGGTTGCTCCTCATAGCCAATTTCGAGTTTCCATAACTTCAAAGGTTGAGAAAATGATGCACTGGAATCAATATCCTTAACCTTCTCTTTAATTTCCTTGGAATCAATATCCTTAACCTCACATTAAACCCTTCCAAATTGGTATATTTACCATTCAAGGCTGGCTTCTTCTGAAGCATGATATTTGCAACTAAGCTAGCATACACCGACAACAATTAGAAACATGTTGCTTGTTGTCAATGTTCATCTTTTTTTAGGGTTGGAACTTGACCATAATGGCTCCTCTTACGCTAGGGAATTAAATTCAACAACAAATTAAAGTAAACATATAATTTGCATTGAAAAAATAACAGGGTACGAACTGGTCGAAGGTTCAAATATCCTTAGTTTAGTTCCTACCCTGTTTTTATTTCGATGAAAAGTTTAAAGGGTGAGAATGTTGAAAAAATAGGGACAAGTTCCAACCTGCATCTAATCCTTTTAATTATTAGGCACTGAACTTAATCTGGGATTTACAACGGGACGTATTTCAAAAATGTGATTTTTTTTTAAATGTGTGAGGGTAGTCGGTTATCTAACGTCTTTACAATGGCCTTCAACATTCTTTCCATACTACTGACGGCCAGGGATGTCGGCTCCGCCTCTTCTTTGCATGGAAAGTGCTTCTCTTAACCGACGACCCCAGGTTAAAGTCCGACGGCTTTGCCATACATCCGACGGCTCAGAACGTCGAATGTGCTTCTTCTTTGTATGGTATGTGCGTTGCTTAACCGATGGGGCCAGGTTAAATTCTGACGGCTTTTCCATACTTCTGACGGAAAAGGATGTCGGTTCCTCTGCTTGTTTGCATGGCATGTCGTCACTTAACTGATGGCTCCCTAGGTTAGAATGCGATGACTTTGCCATACTTTCGACGGCCAGGGACGTCGGATCCGCCCTTTCTTTGCTTGGAGTTTGCACCGCATATCCGACGGCAAAACGAAGATATCCGACCAATATAGGAAGTGAAATATGTCGGTTATCTGACTACCTAGCAAGCTGGAGGAAGTTGGATATCCGACGGATAAGGGGCGTCGCAAATTCGATGTATTCAACTTCGTCGGATTTAAGCCGACATGCCACCGACGGTAAAAAAATGCTGGGATTGTCGAATGAGTGACCATAGGTTGTAGCAAATTCGACTTTTTTGCCATCGGATTTTGGGTCAAAAAAACTTAGTGCGGTCTACTGGCCGCTACTCTCCAGATGGGCATAAGTCACCTTAGCATCTTCCTGGACTCCTAGCTCCTTGTTTCCCAGCTCAACAACTGTTACCAGGTACGTGATCCCTGTCTATTTAGAAAAAATTTGTGCACTAAACAAATGATTTGACACTTTGAACCCATTTCATTCACTCATGTCCCACGAAATCTAAATAGTGTCACAAACCAAGTGGCTAATAACATTTTAGATTGGCACATCAATCAAAACATGTAGGATATCAAAACATGCATCACATAGGCATCAAAAAATTAAATAAACAAATAAAATAAACCATCATAGTATTGCACCCACGTGCATAACATGTGCCTCCAAGGGCGTACAAAAACCAAAGTATTGCATCCATGTGCATAACATTTGCCTCCACGGGCATACAAAAACCAAAGTATTGCATCCACGTGCATAAAATGTGCCTCCATGGGCAAACAAACATCATACAATTGCATCCACGTGCAACAATACATAAAAACAATGACACGATGTGCATCCACGTGCATACACGACTGTATAATAAAAAACGCATCCATATTCATAAATATATATATATCATCATATAGTCATCATGTCAAGAGTGCCCTCAGCACACAAATATACAAAAATTACACCATCCGTACATAATATGTATCAACAAAAACATCCCGATATGCTCATCAGCATTTGGGGGAAGGTAGTAGGCAGACTAGTCCTCATCCTCTGGCTCCTCCTCCTCTGGATCAAACTGGTCCCGAGCTCTCCTCTCCACTACCAACATAGAGATCCATCTCAGAATCGACCTCCACTCATGCGGAGCATCGTAGCATGTCTCTAAGACATCCCAATCCAAGTCCCTCTAGCCATCATCTTCCACACCGTCCAATAATCCCTCGATGGTATCACGTATATCATTTTCCCCGCCAGCATCGTCACGGTGACGTACGGCTCCTCTCGCAGGTGGAGAAGGTAATCGAGGTACCACCACCACATGACCTCTACCCGGATGCCCCGGTGGAGGCCTCGGACTCACGTCTACGATAACCAACACTCAAGTCAGCATCGTAAAACATCATAATGGACAAAACCTATAAATATATAAACATGATGTAGAAAAACAAAAAAAAATACATACCATCCGCCCCCCAAGCCTATCCCGGAGCTCGTGGCATCTCGTCATCACCATGAAAGTCCATACCCCGGTACGGAAAATCATCAAACAAAATCGGCATCTGCTCCCACTACCGGTACATATCAGTAGTAAAAAATTGTCTCGCCTCCCCACCACCACGGCAAGGCATCATCTCACCCCACCGCACCATCCCCAACTTATGAACACCACCATCCCAGATCGCAATACGAGGCCGTAAATTCGTCATCCGCTCGAAGAAGAAACAACATAAGAAGGAGGCATAACTAAATTTCCCCCCAAAATGACTCACCTCGTTCAGCTTTCGCTGAACACCAGCTAGGAACATCTGTCCCTAGGCATAGTACGTCCTAGTCATAACCTGGTGTACCAACATCATCTTCCCACCCGAAAACCGATGCGGCGCCTGAGACCCAAGCACTCGCATCACACAAGCTACAACTACTCTCATAGTCAAATCCTTTATATCACTAACTGAAAGTGCATTTGCATGCACTCGGGAACCCGGACGACAAAATATCTCCAAAAGGTCCTCTATGTCAATATCCCCTTGGATCCTAGACTATGTATCTCCTATCACACCTAAACAGGGTAAACCAGTCAAAAAAATAAACATTTGTTAAGGTGAGTTCTAACCTCTCACCTTGAATCATAAAAACCTGAAGGGCCGGATCCCAGAATCTGATCAACTTGGTCAGCAACAACTTTGCTGACCTCATAATAGGCACCCAAGCAAACTTCATCAATCCACTCACTGCTAGCACATCCTGAAAACTATGGTCCCCATCGATAATATCCATCAAATCAGCAAGCATCTCCCTCTCCCTCCACACAAGCCTCGGGACTCTAATCATCCTGCCAAAAAATATAGAAAATTATACCCAAAAAATTTCCCCCAGTCACGATCCAAATCGTGACTGTGGGACCCACAACCACGATCCAAATCGCGATTGTGAAGGCCACAGCCGCGATCTAAATCGCTGTTGTGAAGATCACAGTCGCGATCCAAATTGTGGCTGTCAAGCCCACAGCCGTGATTCGAATCGCGACTGTAAGGACCACAGCCGCGATTCATATCGCGACTGTGAAAACCACAGTCGCGATTCTGGATAACGACTGTAGAGCTCTTAGCCATTATCTAAATCGTGTAAAAGGGATCAGGACCCGTGATTTCCCCATTGATCACTCAAAGTGACCAATGTACCGCCCCTGAGTCCCCCATTTCCCCCTGAAATTAAATAAACTTATAGCTTAAGGCTAATAGGCTTACCTGAAACTTGCGGAATGGAAAACCGATGGTCGAATCTCCCACAAATGAAGAAAATGCCCTGACCAATATCAAGTCTCCTGTGAAACTCAACCGTGAAAATGACACATGTCCCTATGGGTCCACTCACTATTTATAGACATTTGACTATTTTTCAAACAGCCATTCCAGAGCCATACGATGTCCGTTTTTCAAATCGTTGATACCATTGGATTCAGCACGGCGAGAACTCGACGATGGTCTAGTCATTTTCCCAATTCCACCAGTCCCATATTCGGGTTTTTTTCACACACACTCGTCGCCTTGGTTTTCCTGCCACATCGATTGTTGTCCGTTTCTGACATTCTTTATATCGCCGGATTCAGTTTTCCGCACTCGTGATGATGCTTGAGATCATTTCTCGCTCTCACCACCACATTTTTAGGGCATTTTCTGCATGCCCCTCATCGCCTCGATTTGTGTGCCACATCTGTCGTTGTCCATTTTTTACATTCTTTATATCGCCAGATTTAGTTTTCCGCGCTCATGACAGTGCTTGAGATCATTTCTCGCACTCACCCATACCTTGTTGTTCGGTATAATTTTATCCCTTTTTCGGGCCGACCACTTCTTTTACGAAAATGGCACTTAGGGAGTTTCTATTAAGCTCTTTTCTGACTTCTAAAACAATGAAAAGATCGTCGAGCAATCTTGCTTCCTTTCATGCTCGCTAAAAGTATTTGAAATGGCGTCTACGTGGTATAATTTTACCCCTTTCCCAGACCTTGTAGACTAATTACGAAAAAGGAATAATCTAGTCACATCGGCTAGAAGAGCTCTCCATTTGCATCATTTTATGTTTTTTCGGGCCTTGGAGACTAACATACAAAAAAGACCACCAATGGAGTCTACTTACCGCTTTCAGACTCTCTAAAATTGAAAGCACCCACGAGCATGAATAGTCCTAGGCTTGCACAAATACACGGGACAATACCATTTTTTAGCACACTTTTTAGTCCTTCTTGGAGCTCATTGAAACCATGAAGAAGGCCCCAACGGTGCTTTTCAGTGCCACAACAGATCATGTCTACTCACATGGCAGCTTCCCCATTATGGTCGCTTTTGTTCAGAGTATTATGCAATATGTCACCCTGAGAGTCTCTCAATAGCATCCATCAGCTTGTCCCCCAGAGTCACTCCAGTCTGCAATACATACCCCTAATCCCTTAAGCTATGATCCCCACACCTAAAAGTCAGTTTCATATGCTGCCAGGTCAACCATGTCATCATACTCTGAACAAAGGAAGTTTGAGTCCACCCCACTCTAAAAATCCCAGTTACTCCCCATCCCCACAGTATGTCAGTCCTACCATCAGTACTATCACACTTCAGTTGTACACCTCGCACTCCGATCAAGGAAACGTCATTGCCTTGGTAGGTGTCGGTCTCCCTCTGTCGACACCAACCGAATCTATTCCAGAGAATAGACCCAGAGGTCCCTGTGCCTTGGACTCATCAGCATCAATGGCGAGTGCCTATGGATCATTCTGAAAGGAGTCATTAGTGCCTCTCCGAATGATTGTTTCTCACATGCTCGACATCAACACCTCGATCGCATCATTGATATTTGTACAGGGTATTGGTCCTTTCAGTTATTTGTTGAAGACTTCGGATATCACCTGACTCTAGCACATTTGTGAGTATACTTCAGAAACAACCAGTTACATGTTCCTATGGATATTCGGGTTGCGCTTGGCGACAGTATTCGAAAGTACGATAGTTTTATACTCCCTCGAGTATACAATTCCATATACTATTCAGAAATTGACCCACACTTACTAAGTCCCTACAGTTGATTGGATACCTTCATATTCAGTAGTTCATCAACCCTTCTGATACCTTATTCAAAATGGTTGTTTCTCTTTTCTAGTGTATTAGTTATTTAGATCAGTCATGGTATGACCATGAGTATGTCCAAGCATTGTGTCCCCTCTGGACCATTATGATGTACCAGCAGATTTTTATGTATTGTTCAGGTCCCCCTTTTTGGGCCTAATTGTTATTTATATGTCTTGATACGAGCATGGGTATGCCTGCCTCGTCCTTTATCAGAGATTATTCCTCATTCATTTTGAGGACATGTATTTTTAGTTTGTGCAGTTTGCATGGGCCTGGTGTTCTAGTCTCCAATCGGTCTCTTCTCTCCTCCAAACCCCTGGAAAAAGACAAAAGAAACATAATGTCTATCGGCCATACAATGAGCTCCTTCCCTCACACATCAGGGGGCAATTTGTTAACACCCAAAAAGTGCTCACTAGCTCATTCCTCTATTCTCATGACCCATTTGTCCACTTTTCCACCTTTTGAGCCTCTAAAACCTTCAAAAGGTCACCAAAAAGACCAAAACCCATCTTTTTCCACTCAAAATATGTAATTTTTCTCAAAAAATACAAAAAACCCTCAAAAGGGGTTCAAAATTCCCAAAAATCAATTAAAAGGGAATAAAAATATAAAATATATTCAAAAAATCAAAAAGAGGGAAAAAGAAACCTAAACCATTTTGGCCAATTCCATTGGTTTTCTCAAACCATAATGGTATTCCCCATCACCAAAAAACTATAAAAAGGTGATAGGGGCTCATCACTATTCATCCACATTCATCCTATCCTTATGCTGCCAAATTCACTCTTGAGAGCCCTAGCCTCACTTTTGAGTTTGAAGATCCCCATTAGAGCATTGGAGAAGAAGAGACCATTGGACCATTGGAGCACCTCAACCTTGCAACTACTCAAACTCAACCATCCTCACCATTTGAGGTAATACAAAAGATCAAATTTTTTATTTCTTGTTTCTCTCATGAATCTCATTGTTTATTATTCTGAAATCTAGTTTTTATTTCCTTGCATATGATAGATTAACTATTTACTTTTAGCATTATTTTACTATTTTCATTGAAACTGCTACTACAAGTTAGTAGGTGCTCATTAGCACATGCTTGGTTAAAAAACCAAGCAACAAAGCATGAAACTTTCCTTTCCGCTTTGCTTTGCACTCTCTTGAGAAATGGCCTTTCTTGTTGCAATTGAAGCATCTAGCTTTTGACTTGTCAAAGAATTTGTTGAACTCCTTATTTGAATGAGAGAACTTCTTTTGGAAGAGGGGTTTCTTTCCTTTCTTCATTCTTGTCGTGAGGGAAATATTTTCTTCTTTATTGCACATAGCTTTTCTCTGGATTCACCCTTCCTCTTGGATACAGTCATGCCACAATATTTCAAACCCAGGTTGTACCATTTACCGCATCCAAGAATGTCTTCTATGATGATGGGATACCATCAATAGCAGTTTGGAGAAGATCATCGTCATCCACCACTACTCCAATACTAGCAAATTGATCACTTACTTGAGAGATCTTGGTGAAGAAGGATGCCATTGTCTCATTTGTCTCCATCTTTAAGTTTCTAAGCTTATTCTTCCATGCCCTCTTTTGAGTCGAGGCCTTCTTCTCATATATATTATTCAATGTATCATGGCATTCATTTGTGGTCTTCAATGGTGTGATTACAGACATCAAGTTATCTTTTACTGAATCATAGATTATTTGTTTGGCCTTAACTTGATTCTTCTTGAAGTTGATGTGCCTTGCATTAGTTGTAGGCTCCTCCAGCACAATGGATACTTAGCTATCTGTTGAAGCCCTAGGTATGTAGGTTGCTGGAACGTTGTCCAAGGCTAGCAACAGAGGGTGAAAACCCAATCTGAAAGGCTTCAAAAAGCTTTCCGTAAGAGTAGTTCTATCCCCATACTGTTTGGTGTAGTTAACTCCCACAGATATAAAGGCCTCCGCTGGCACTTATGGGGTTTTATCCTGAAAGTATCTGTCTTCCTGTGAGGAAAGATCAAAGTATTATAACTCTAGAAAGGAATCTATCTTAAAATAAATCTAATCTAAGGAAAGTGCTTTGTTGATATGCGAGATAACTTGATCTGAAAATTTAATAAGGCTCTTCACCAGTTTGACAGAAATGTGAAAATGGATCTCTATATATTACCTCAAAATACAATTAGACAATAAAAATTAAATGATAGTAGTTTAAAGATTAGGCACATACAAGATTATCTTGTAGCTGGAATGCTAATCGAAAAATTAACATTAATTTAATCATTTATGTTAATCATTTGCAAAAATAGATAAATGTTTTAATTAAATAAATTCACTTAAAACATAAATACACACAGATCATCAATTGAAACAAATCTAAATTGTAGATCAATGCATTGATTATTGATTAAAAAAATTAAACAGTATTGATTAATAAGTTGAAGTGAAAATCAACATTCATCAAACAAATTTGATAAATTGGCAAAAGAGGAATTAAGATAAAACTAACTGTATTAGCTCAAACTTGCAAGAAATTACAATCTCTTCATTAATCAAAGTATCTCCAGTCTTCTTTTGCAGATTTTCTCCCCCCATACCGCATGAGACCTCTACCCTTTAAATAATCGATTACGAAATCAACTAATCTAAGAATAATCAAGGGCAGCTTGCCACTTGGTACAAACTCCTAACAACACATCAACATATGGATAATTGGCTGCGTTGAGTCCCAACTAGGCATCACATGTAGAGGAATCCATCTCATTCTTTGACAACTTATGTCAAGTGCGGAGGAAAATATGAATCTTTCCTTCCAAGCTGACAGGTTGCCTGATAAACTTGTCAACCTCTGCAATCTGGATGTGCTCGAGCCGCTGGACCTGTTCCTTGACTTTCTCGCATCTGGTCTCAACTTGTTCAATCATTAACTTTGGTGGACAGGCCTTCTTAATGAGATCCATGGTAGGAAATTGCAAGCTTACCATAATATTATCCACAGCATACCACCTTCTACCACAGATGGCCTGTGCCTTTTTTATTGTTTCATCCACCATATCAGGGACATTCTGCCAGGCATTCAAAGAAGTCCTAACTCTTCTGATCTTGAAGTTGTCCAACACTGCAATGTCATCTAGTTTCTCTTTGATGTACCTCTTCCAATCGACAACGTCATTGATAGCCTTGGAAGCCTGTTGCCTCTTGTCCATCTATTGCTCAAGAATGACAGACATTCGTTCAAAAACACTATGGGTTTCCTGAATTTCATTCAGGAAACCGAATAACTCAGCTAAGAGTTTATGATGCTCTTCATTTACTTGATTAGCAAAATCGCTGAACTCTTCCTGAGAAAACGTAGAAAAAGGACGAGTGGTTGCACTTGCAGTTGCATCCCTCATCTCTTGTTCCAATATCTCTATCTTATCCATATTTGTAGTGTTTAGGATTTGTGCATCCTACATTTCATCTTGAAGAGAAGTATTATGTTCCTGCAGCTCTTTGAGCTAATTTTCAAGTTGACTTCTTAATTCATGAATCTGAGATTCATGTTCCTCATTAACCTTGGCCAACTGCTCCTGAAGCTTCTTTAACTCTTCCCTTTTCATGTTAATTTCTTTATTCAGTAAGGTCACTGAATCAAAGTTGGCTCCTGCAAATGCTCCCATAGCTGCAGCATTATACAATGCTTCATGTTGGATATCATCAAATTGTTTGGTCCAAATAACTTGATTAGGAAAAGGTGCCTGCAACACGCTTTGATCTTTGCTTCTCTTGTTACCTTTCTTCACCATTTCCTTAGTTGATTTGCTATAAAAATATTCTCCAAGAGATATCACAATATCCTCTTCACAAGCATCTATCAACTCAGTAGAAGATGTAGCTACATCTCTTGTTGCAACTAGTGAAGTTGTATGTGTAACAATAGCACTTGGAATGGGCATGGTGATTTGAGAAATAGGTATGGAGGAAGTGAGATAGGTGGTTGAGTTACTAGAACTGGCTGTGAAATAGCTGAAAAGGTGGTAAATATTTCAGCTAATGTAGCTGATGGGAAAGAAATATCATCCAATGAAGTAAGAGGGAGCTCACTTGAAGTAAGTGGCAGTGTGGAAATTAATGTAGCGAGGGTGGTGGTGACTTCTACAAAGTGATCATCATGAATAGGGTCATCCATCGTTATGTTGTCAAGTAAATCTGTAAAATCCTGGGAGACTTCTGTGACTTCCTGTACAACAGGAACAGCAGGAGAAAAAGAGCTTGTCGGAAACCTTTGATCTCCCACAACACTGTCTTCAATATTCAAAGTAGGAATCTGAGATGCAGGAGTCTAAATTTTTATCTTTTGGTTGGGTTACTCATAGCCATCACTTGAGTATCACTGATTGGGTTGACTGCAACAACCACTTGGGTATCAAGTACGGAATTCATTTGTGCCAACTGCTTTTTAAGCTGCTTAGATGTTTGAATCAATCTTTTGTATTCTACAGCTGGTTTCAATTTTGGAGCATCCTCCATAAGGCCCTTACCTTTGCCTTCATCTGGATAGGTTAACATGATTGGAGCAGTTTCTTGATGTTCTTCCTTTTCTTCCCTGTCTTTTCTGGTTTTCTCAGCAAGCTGTAACTCCATCCTCATATAACTCAAAACCTTAGCTTTGAGTTCCTATTGGTACTGGAGAATGCAACTTTGTTCCTCTTTAGTTTTAGCCCTCACCGGAACTTCAGAGAAGAAATTCACTCCGAGATAAATGGAGTCGTCCAGGATATCTTCATGAGCATAATCTGTTTGAAGTGAGAATCAAGGAATGTTTTGGGGTCATGCATCCTTTTGGGAGCAAATCCCAATTTCAAAGAAGCAATCCTGTTTCCCAGTACTGCAGCCCAAGTTGAAGTTGGAATGACCAAAGGCCCAAGATTCAGAGGGAATTTAGGCTATCCCCTTCTCTTAGGTCCAGTAAGCTTAAGAAATACCCCATCTGTTACAGTCTGGAAGGATATCTCTTCAAGTAGCAGCCTGTCTGGGACTACCCTTGGCAGTGAATACATGTGTATGGATTAAAGTTTTAGCATTGGGAGAAAAATCCGGTGCATCTTCCCTGAATATCTGTTGATAGATGACGCCAAATAAATGGTCACATATATCATATAGGAAAGGAACAAAGTTGCTCTACCACAAGGCTGAACAATAAATGTGGACTGGAGGTGATGACAAGGTCCAATTCCATCCCATGGAGGGGTACTGGAATTCTGAGCAGAAGATATCAATTACATAGGCAAAATAAAAGAATAGTGGCTGCTTTGGTGTTTTCTAATATCGCTCAATAATTGTCTTTAATTCAGATGACAAAATTGAATCCCAGGGGAATGACTCGTGGGTATCAAATAAAATGGTAAAAATCACTAGTTTATTACTTTTTACTCCCAAAAAGTGGTCATTGGGTGACCTTTGGCTCTCCATCTGCCCAAGTAACGTCTCGATGTGTCCTTTCACCTACCTTTGAAAGGACTATATATTGAGCACATATGGCTTATGGACGGGAGGAAGAAGAGAATAGTAAGAGAACTCTAGTGGATTTTTTCCCTATCTTGAGTCTACACTCATTGATCCTTGTAGTTGTGAACCCTTTATGTTCACCTTCCAAACTCCTATATAGTTTGAGTTTGCCATTCATGGAGGATTGAAGTGGTGGAGGCACAAGTGGATTGATCTAGATCTTGGATCAGATTGGTTGCCGGCAAGAGGTCGTATCACTTTGTACTTATTCTTGTTTATTAATAGAAATACTCCTATTCTCGTCCATCATGTTGTGAATGTTGTTTATTATACATTGGGTTACATTTGCTTGTGATATTGTGGACCATTGTTATTGATAATGTTAATGTCAATTATATATTATATGTACTTGTTGGATATTGGCTGTCAAGACTAATTTGCAGATTTCAAGTGCGTGGATTGAAAGCTCCAACGGGGATTTTCATCAAACGCTTGGATCGAGGTTGGTTACATTTCTCCATTATCTTAACATTGTCATTTATAATAGCATTGCTTTGAGTATTGAGTAGATTTCTGGTATTCATCTATCTGTTGTGGTATTCCCAAGCTATTGTGAGTTTCTCCAATACAGAAATGGCGACTCCGCTAGGGAAAACATCCATGTTTGGGAATTTTTGAGCATTAGTCCATAATTATAGTTGTTGTTTATCGAAGCTCTATGTCACTGATTGGCCATTAAGATACACTGTAGAAAACTTACTTTTTATGAGCCCTTGGACTCTTTATTTTCCCATTTTCCTTTCCTCACCCCCGAGCTAGCTTAGCTCAACTCGGGTATACCCGCCTCTGTTTACACTACTGCTCGCGGGTACCTGCAGGTATTCCTTCGATAGTAGCATATAACTCCAGCTTTTATTGGTTTATGGCTATTGGTTGTTGTTGGGTTGGCTTTGGTTGTTCCTGAGTCTTTGTTGGCCTCTTTCTTGACTGTTTCATGCCTTGGTTGTGACCAGAACTCTTCGTTTCTCTTGGTTGAGCCTTCTTGGTTTTTTACCAAACTTTGGATTTCGCCTCTTGGTTTTTTCCTTTTGAGCTCTTTCCTTTGGCTGAGTCTTGCTGTTTAGGATCTGTTGGGTTGTCTTAGTGATCTTCTCGGCACTTCAGTGACTGAATAGTAGGATTTTGCTTGCATTTTTTCATTCCATTTATATTGAAAAAATACAAAAATATACATTTAGTTTTTTTTGCATTTTCCTTCATGTTTATAAGCGAAAATACAAAAATATTTTACTTTCATGTACTGCATCTTGCATTGAGTTCTTGTTGCCTTCATTTAGGTTCTACTTGTGCATCGAAAAGATAAAAGTTTGCATCTTTATTTCGGAATTGTTGGTTGACTTTGCATATTAGTGACATTGTTTTATTGGATAGATGAGTCTAGGATTGGATGATTTTGCATACTATTGAGTCTACACATCACTAGTTTCACGATCATATCCCTTGAGTAACCACAGCCACTAAAATTAATGCTTAATTTTAAAATTGATTAGATTGATTTTATTTATAGGGTACACCAACTAGCATAGGTTTAGAGTCTTGGAATAGATCATTGTGAGTCAAAAATCCAAGACTACTAGACGAAACATTAGGTGTCTAACCAGGGAGTGGAGGAATCCATGGTATAGATCGGTGTTCTCATGAAGCTCTACTCAATCCAGAGTTAAGCATGAGGTCACAAGAGGTTGGTTGAGGAGATATCCCTCTAATACCGGCTAAACATGGGAGATATATCCAGGATTTGTTCGTATCTGGGGGTACCAGAGGTTCGTCCTCTTGTGCTTCGGGCTTAGCTACCCTGCCCATACGATGGGTCCCACCTTCGACTGTCCCCCTGAGCATTGGTTATATTGCGGTGAACATAGTTTCCTTACCTAGGTACCGCACAGGGTACTTGCAGTGGTTATACTATTTGTGTCCAGAGTCAGGTAGGGATTAGACAGCATAGTTGTGTTTGTTCAGTGGACTTGACCCTGTACATGCAATGAAGCCTAGGTGTCTCTATAACTGATTCTGTTACCTCTGGCTATAGTTTGGGAGTCTCAAGCCTCTCCTAGGCGAGACATACCGACTCTAGTGTCGGGAGCTCATTTAACCACTCTGTTTGTCTGCTCTTGGCTGTAGTTTCTCTAGGTGTGTGATTTTGATTTACTATTTTGTATCAATAGTTGGCCTTTAGGGGACGTTTTGGTTATAGATTCTCTCCGGAGATATCATGGCGTGAAGCCCCACTCTCCGTCAGTCCTGTCATTTGGCTAGTTTAAAGCCACTCGAGTTTTCATGCCGTGTTGCTAGAGGGCGCCGAAGGGCTCCCTTTGAGTCTTCGGATTCATACGAGACTTATGTCCAAGACGTCATGGCTGCACATCCTGATACTGACCTTTGACTCCTTCGAGTAGAGTTGACCATACTTCTGATCCCCATACTCCTCATGAGGAGTGGGGAGGTGATCCACCTGAGACTCAACCTGGTTCTATTTGGCCTAATCCACTTGATCGAGATCCATTTGATCCTTCGAATCCAGATAATTATCTTTACAGAATGCCTAACTTACCCGAGGACGAAGAACAGGATGAGCCTTTCATTCCTTCGTTTCCACGTAGTTATAGATACGGGATGCCTGAATCACATAATGACACTATGATCAACCCCACTGCACTCTCTTTTGGTATGCCTAGTCATAGTACTGTCAAACCTTCCACTACAGTTGGTAGTCATGCTGGCACCAGTCATGGTGTTAGCCATATTATACCCACTCGGGGCACTACCCTCGCTGGGGGCACTACGTTGTCCACCCATACACATAGTATGGGGACTATTCAGATTCCTAACAATGCCAATGTTGGAAGACGACCACCTCCTAGGATTACCCAACCTAATCGAAACGTTGTTCGAGACACAACTCGCCATCCACCACCTAATACACATGCCGCTACTCGTCAACCCAGGACTACTTTTACGAATGATAATTTTCCTCCCAACCACGGGGGTGGACACATACCGTATACTTTTGCATCCACCGCTGCCACTAGTAATGCTAATTTAGGGGGTGGGAATATCTCCTATCCACATGGACGTCACGCCACCATCCCTGCTACTAGTAACACCAATGTTGGGGCTAGGAATACTTCTCATGCTTTTGGTCACCACACGACTACTCAAGCTAATCCTAATGTTGGGGGTGGGAACATACCATACCATTACGATCATTACAACACGGTTCCCACTATGAATAGCACATACATGCCCCATACTCATGGTGGCTACCCTTACTACAACACAGTCGGTGCTGGCCACCAGTATCACCCACCACCCCAATATGGTTCCCAAACACGCATATACCTGCTTACTCTCAAATGGGTTAGCCAGGAGAAGGTTATCAATCCTATGGCCATGGGAAAGCTTATGGACCGTCAGGTCCTCATTATCAGCAGTTTAATCCTCATGGTCAAGATTTTAGTCCATCTTATAACACAGTTCCGTTTAATCAACTTTTTATGGGAGCTTATAATCAAGCTTTCCAGCCTCAGCTCCCATTCCTTGCACGCTTGAATCTCCCGGATCTTTCGAAGCTCGCGAATGATCCGGTGTGTCACAGCCCTACTTGGCCCCCGATCCCTACCAAGCTTCCTTCGGACATTCCAAATTTTGAGGGGAAAGGTGATGAGGACCCAGGAGATCATGTCACAACGTTTCACCTTTGGTGCTCCTCCAACTCTTTGAATCATGATTCCATTAGATTACGACTATTTCAATGCACCCTCACGGGGGAAGCCGCGAAAGGGTATGTGGAGTTGCTTGGAAACACCTATAGGGGATTCAACGAGATTGATTTGGTTTTCTTAGACCATTTCCATTTTCCGATTCGTTATGATACTGGTACTAAGTTGTTGTCCACCTTCCGTCAGAATAAGGCCACACATATTTCTGACCACGTTCAAGAGTGGCGTCGACGGAAGAGATTAGTGAAAGCCAACATTCCTCCAGAGTTCCTATTGGAATGGTTCCTTAAGTCTTTACTTCCATATATTGCTAAGGATGTTTCGATGTCTGGCATTATGACTGAGGAACAAGCTATCTTGAAAGTCCAGTAGTTAGATCTACTTTATTCTCAGTCTGGCATTTTGTATAACATTATTCCTGACGCACCAAGAACAAGACATGAGCCCACGTCAGTTCCTGGACCACATGCTGATGGAATCGTGGGGTCCGCATGCACTTGCCCTGTAGACTCAGTAGCTAATCAAATGAAAAATTTGTCTCTAAACCAATCTGCTCCTGGACAGGTTCACACCATGTCCACTTCCACTCCATCGTCTGATGTACATAATGTGCAATCAATGAAACCGTCAAGTAACCAGCAACCTGGTGGTAAGAAAAAAGGGAGAAATAATCATAGGGGTGGAAACAATGGAAGTAATAACAATAGAAATCGTAATACTCCTCGTAAAGAGAATTCCAACCCTCCTCGGGAAGGTGGTAATGTTGGTGAGGATCATAAGCCTAGGCGTAAGGTGAAATTCCCTTGCAAGCTTTGTGGGGAGGATCATCTTACTCACTTATGTCCTCGAATTGAAGAAGCATCGAAGCATTTAGCACAGAGCCCAACTGTGTTGAAGGATCCCCTACCTCATCACCAAAACATGGCTTCGCATGCTCCCACCACTGGTTATGGTACTAATGAAACGGCAACGTCTTCTCCCAATACTAGTGGTTATGGATGTGTGAATATGGTTCAGTCGAAAGTTTGTGTTGCTACTCGTCAGTGCGATTATGGTGCACCACAACCCAATTTGGGGAATGAGCCTCCCCCTCCTCCTGACAATTCCTTACATATCGAGAAGCCCTCCATTATGCCGCGGATACCGAAAGGTGTTCTCAAGCGCTCCACGCATAATCCAAATGCTCGAGCCACCCAAAACTACTCCATCGTAGAAGATTTGGGCCAAACTCCGTGTGCCATGTCAGATCTTGAAGTTTTGCAAGCCTGTCCTTCTCAGAAGCATGCCCTTTTGAGTGTGTTAGGAGTTCAGGATGGGGGAAATCCTAGTGTTATCAAGTTCAATACTACTGATGTCCAACCTCGCTTACCTTACCACGTGGCTTTTAAAATCCACGTGGTTTTCCTTAAGAGCTTTGTCAAACGTACTATGGTTGATGAAGGTGCCTCCGTGTTAGTAATGTCGTTAACTTGTTGGAAAGCTCTTGGATTTCCTCCTCTACTCGCATCTAGAACTACACTCACTGCATTGGACGGTAGATATTTTATGCCGCATGGAATTATCCCTTCCCTTGTTGTCTCCTTGGGAGGTAAGTCTGTGCCTATTGAAGTCGAATTGGTTGATGCGCCCATCGACTACAACCTTTTACTGGGTCAGAACTGGATGTACGCTATGAAGGCTGTCGCATCTACTGTATTTAGAGTTATCTGCTTTCCCCATGAAGGCAAGATTGTGACGATCGATCAGCTGGATTATGTTGGCACTCCTTCCACAGCATCCACGGGATCCATAGTCCCGCAAGTTTCTAATTCTCAGCCGAAAACTGGGAACATAGGTGTTGGAATGTACCCTTCATTGATGGGAACTTTTAACTATTCTACACCTGTGAATTTTATTGGAACCATTACCGACAATGCATCTCCTCCTTCGAATAATATGTTATTCTGGACCTCCTATTTAGATGATCTGTGTACTTTACCATCCACGAATTCCACGTTTGGAGACATTGCGCATGTCAGGATGTCTATGCCTTTATCTGTAGCGGAGCTTGCTTACGATCATATCCAACAAACCACTACAAATCCAAAGCTCTCTTCTTCCCAAATAGTTGAAGAAGATCCCGTTACACTGCCAGTTTTGGCAGCCAATCTATCTTGTTCACATGATTGCCTCGATGGTATCCTACCTTCATATGAATTTTTTATTGAGGCCATGAATGGTAATGACAAGCCTTGGGAGAATTCTCATCATCAATTTTATTTCCTTCCCACCCTTGATCTTATTGAACAAGATGAGCCACGAGTACAACCTGCCATGCATTTGGATTTTGATCCAGGCATAGTTTTGTCTAGCCCCGATTTGACATTAAAGTCTGATCTCCCTAGTGATGAGTCTGTAGACTCTCATATAGATCCCCGAATCGGTGATCCTGATGAGTTCGATTCTACTTCTAGAATTTCCAACTCGCATGATGATGAATTTGCCACTACAGATTCCTCCACGTCCTTCATCTTTTCTCTTCATTCTGAAGTTGATCATTTTGGCCCCTCGGGTGTTGGTACTATGGCACCTTCAGTGGTTAGTTATCCCTGCATTATGTCTAAGGGTGATAATAGTGAAGTTGAAAATTTTTCTACCATAGTGACCTGTATTAGATTTTTCTTTACGTACGTTTTAGAGTTGATCTTGGTGCTTATGTTTCTTGGTGACTGGATTCTTAGATGGACTTATACTTGTTTACTACTCCTTTTCAACATTTGCTTTGGCCATGGTAGGAATATTCGGAACCTTGCATATAGGTTTAGTCCTCCCCATTGTTATGATGCATTTGAACCTTGTGCCATCCGAATTCGCAGACACCCCCTGAGTGTCCTTATCTTGCTCATGTTCCTTGCATTATGCATAGCTTTGTCCCATGCGCTTGGAACTAGTCTCACATGTCCCTGACACTTGTCTGCTCTCATTACGAGCATTCCTCCATATATCCTTTGAGCTCGTTAAAAACAGTAAGGAGGTCACAAGTTTACTTTTTTGGGCTCGTTAAACCTTTATGGAAAAGATTTTTATAAAGTCTTTTTTAAGCCCTTGTTAGACTTTTTCAAAATCAAACAAGATTGCCGAGTATACTTGTTATTTCAGACTCGTTAAAGGATTTGAAGCGACATCCACTTAGGTATAAGTTTACCCCTTTTCTGGACCTTTGTGGATTAATTACAAAAAAGGTATACTCTAGTCATATGTGACTAGAAGAGTTCTTCTCTCATTTTTTTACACTTTTTCGGGTGAGGAGACTAACTTTATGAAAAAGGACTTCCCTTTTATGTCGAGTTGTGATTGCATTGCATTATCCTACTTGCTGCTTGAGCCTTGTGCTGGCTCCCGCTTACTCAATTGTTAGCCTGGTTCCTGAGCACTTTTCCCCTGTCGAGCCCTGCAGAGCTTATATTTTCCCTTCACAATTTGATGACCTTCTGACCCTGAGGGAACATACCCCCGAGTGTCCACATCCTGCATGCACTTCCTTTCATTCAGCATAGGTATGTTATACTGCTTGGAACTAGTCTACTAGCTATTTGACACTCGTTCCCTCACTTGTTGTACTATAAGCAATTTTATTCTTTTTCAAGCTTTTCCCAAATATGAAAAAGACCAAAAAAATCAAATATTCGAAAAAGCCGGACGGGATTATGGTCACTATTTCTTGTTGGCAGTTGTTGTGTCGCCTTTGAACATAGCATTCATTCCACTCCGTACATTATGAGTTGGGACTATAGTTGGGCCTTAGGAGCTGTACTTGTTTCTCAGTTTTCTCCACCGATTGGTTAAGCTTCCAGTCATTATGGATCCCTCTGTAATGCCTCCTGCATTGCATAGTTTATGTCAAGTCTATGCTGCCTGAGTCTATCCATCTGCTCATGCTCTTGTTCAAAGGAAGTCCCGAAACCAGTGTCGGCCACTCCTTAGATCTCTTGACTATTGCATGTCGGACATCCTTATTGAGTCAGTCCATTTCACCTGAGATCTCCCAAATCTTTCAGCATTGCTGGTACCTTGTGCTGGTTGATGGGAGATGCCTTAATGCCCTCCTTTTAGCGAGTCTCGTTCCATCGACTTCAACCCATTTATTCTAGGACTTGAGGCTTAGAGTTCGGTTGAGTACCTTGAGGCTTGCAGTCATTAGTGGCAGGTTCTCTCACCATCAACAGTTTTGGGAATACGTCAATGTCCCCTGATCGATGGATTCATCCTAGTGTTCAACTTCAACCCATTTATTCACACTTCGATGATTGTACTCTATGCCTTGATGCCCATTTTCATTATTGGTGGGTCATCTCGTGTCTGTTAACGATATACATCATTGACCGGTAACCAGACGATGTCTCATCAGGTTCGACCTCAACTCCTTTATTCACTTGATGGGACTTGCACCGTCGAAGACTTGTGTAGAAGACCCCAGGTGATTGTGGCATTCAGTATGCTACATATGACTTTGACTTTACATCTGAGATATCACCTCTAAGATTTCAGCAGTTTATACCTCCAGTTTGCACCAGTTGTCTTCTTTTCAACAGAATACCATATCTTACTGTAGAGGGATCATAGCTATGATCACTTATGACATGTATCCATTATATACTGCCTATTCATGGCCATTGTATCAGATTGTTGTACTATACCGACATGTATTCAGAGATATTATTGTATTATGACGAGTGAGCTGCTTTTTCCACTTGTGTCTCCATCACTCCAATTCTGAGTTTTATAATGTATTTCAGCCATCGTAGCATCAGTCTCTGACCTCACACATTAGGGGGCATCTGTTACATTGTAATCTTCCACCCTGTGAGCATCAGCATTATTTGGCCAGTAGGATCCATTTCAGTGACTCAGATCCACTCATATCCTTCAGAGATACTATTTTTCCCTATTTTTGTTCCTACCCGCATGTTGCATCATTATAGAATGCGTACCCACGAGTTGCATCACTATAGCCCGCGGGTATCAAGTAAAATGGTAAAAATCACTAATTTATTACTTTTTACTCCCAAAAAGCGGTCATTGGGTGACCTTTGGCTCTCCATCTTCCCAAGTAACGTCTCGATGTGTCCTTTCACCTACCTTTGAGAGGACTATATATTGAGCACATATAGCTTATGGACGAGAGGAAGAAGAGAATAGTAAGAGAACTCTAGTGGATTTTTGCCCTATCTTGAGTCTGCACTCATTGATCCTTGTAGTTGTGAACCCTTTATGTTCACCTTCCAAACTCCTATCTAGTTTGAGTTTGCCATTCATGGAGGATTGAAGTGGTGGAGGCACAAGTGGATTGATCTAGATCTTGGTTCAAATTGGTTGCCGGCAAGAGGTCGTATCACTTTGTACTTCTTCTTGTTTATTAATAGAAATACTCGTATTCTCATCCATCATGTTGTGAATGTTGTTTATTATACATTGGGTTACATTTGCTTGTGATATTGTGGACCATTGTTATTGATAATGTTAATGTCAATTATATATTATATGTACTTGTTGGATATTGGCTGTCAAGACTAATTTGCAGATTTCAAGTGCGTGGATTGAAATCTCCAATGGGGATCTTCATCAAACATTTGGATTGAGGTTGGTTACATTTCTCCATTATCTTAACATTGTCATTTATAATAGAATTGCTTTGAGACTTGAGTAGATTTCTGGTAGTCATATGTCTGTTGTGGTATTCCCAAGCCATAGTGAGTTTTCTCCAATACAAATCTCTGCTGAAGACCACCTCAAAAGTTTTTATTTAGCCCTAAATATTTTAAATGTAGAACACGAAAACGTGGTTTTTCATCTCTTTCCTTATACTTTAGAGCCCAAAGTATCTTCCTAGTACTTTAGTTTGCAAGCCAGTTCAATAACAAGTTGGGAAGATTTTGAGAAATGTTTTCTTAAAAAATATGGCAATCAGAAAACTGTAGCTACTCTCATGAAAGAATTATTGTCTACGAGAATGGAAAAGAATGAGAAATTTCAAGAGTTTAACCAAAGGTTCACAACGTTGTTAAATAATTTCAGTGATGCAACAAATCCCGCTGAGGAATGCTTAGTAGAATATTATACAACAGCTCTTAAAACCCCGCTTGCAATGTTCATCAAGAGAACAAAAAAACCTACCCTCATAGAAAATTTTGAAGAACCAAGAAGGTAGAAGAAGAAGCTGACAGCATCGCTAAACATGCTTTAGATATTGAGGTTAAGCCAGCAGCTGCTAAAAAAACTTTTTTGTTAACCAGGGATAAGGAAGAACCTGCACCAGATTTAGAAAATGTCATAAAAATGATGCAGAAACTCTCCAATAAGATTGTGGATCTAGAAAAGGATAAAGCAACGAGTTCTTCGAGACCTCCTTTCAATCCTTTCTATAAAAAGAAAGAATACAACGGACAGCCAACCCCGCCAATAAATAATTATGCCGTACTAAATCTGAATGAAATAGGGATGGACCACTTCTGCACTTTTCACCAAGAACAACACTCAGAAAAACGTTGTCCACAGTGGATCAACTCGATGAGCTTAGTAATGAACCAAATGTTAGATGCACAAATGCCTGAGCAAATGAGCCCCCAGCAAGAGAAAATTATTGAAAGTGAAGAACCAGCTCCCGACACTACGATGATCCTTTGGGATTGGACTCCTGCCCAAGAACCGTCTTGTGAAGAGCTCACAAATGAAGTACAAACAGCATCTATTAACATCACTACCAGGAGTAATGGCCCAGTGATTGAACCAGCAATAGAATCACCTAAGGCAAGGTCTAACCAAATACCGAGGCGACACATAATTGTCATTCCGCCCCAACCCAAGACGAGCTCGGTGGTTGCTCCTACGATAACTAAAGAACCAAACTCAGAAAAAAATCAAATAGCCACCCGTTTCTTTAAACAAAACATAAAATCAATTAAAGATTTCAAAGGGATGTGACATGAGTTATGATATAATCGAAGACATTAAGAAAATGAAAGCAAATGTTTCCATTTTCGATATGTGCAGCTTACCGCAACAAAGGAAGAAATTGATGGAAGCCTTAGATCCACAAACAAGTGTATCAGTAGAAAACAATGATGAGAACCCAGAAATTAATGAAGCAAGTATCGACGAAAAATCGAAATCTCAAACTCTTCCTTTTCTCTTAACTTTTGAGATTTTTAATCACAATGTGCATAATTGTTTGGTAGACTCAGGTGCTAGTTCAAATGTCATGCCATTTTCAATTTGCAAAAAGATCAATGGACAGCCGATCCTGTCCCCATCTCAAATCATTCAATTAGTTAGGACCGCTGTCAAGGTTATTGGTGAACTAAAGGATGTACTTATTAGATTTTCATCCGATCCTAGAGTATGTCAATTCATTGATATAATGGTGGTCGATATCCCTGAGGCATATGGTCTAATTTTGAGTAGGGACTGGTCTGTGAAACTCAATAGATATTTTGCAACAGATTGGTCTCATTTGTGGCTGCCCCATCAGAATCGCCAAAATCAAATCAAGATATTAAGGGAGCCACACATGAAACAAAATGTTACTCAGTTAGAATGAAAAAATGAAGTTGTGGCTTTTTCCTCTTCAGTTTTAGGAAATTACTTCTTGGAAATTGAACCTGGGAACTACAAATCAGAAGAAGTTAGCCATATTTCAGACAAATAGCCCGATCTCCTTCGGTTTTCATGGGCTGATGATATTAATTGTAATATAGTAGACTTAGTCACTAATTTAGACATAAATCAAATTAACTTAGTTAGAGAAGAAAATATCTTTTGGACTCTCTATTTTGATGGCTCCAAAACTCACAAAGGATCTAGAGCCGGCTGCATTTTAATTGATCCTGATAGAAGCAAACATTTTTTATCATGTAGGTTAGAATTTGAATGTACTAATAACACCGCAGAATACGAAGCTCTCATTCAAGGTTTGAAGAAAGCCATTGGTCTTAATGTTAGATTTCTAAAGGTCTTTGGTGATTCTAAAATTGTTGTTAGGCAAATAAGAAATACAATCCATTGTCTTTCACTGCATTTAAAGGGTTATCAAGTAGAAATTTGGAATTTAATTTCATATTTTGATGCTTTTAACATCAATTCTGTCCCAAGATTGCAAAACGCTACAGTTGATCTGTTAGCTACTTCCGCTTCCAGATTAGTGACCACTAATAATATATGTTCCATTGAATTAATTTTCAGGCCTTCTGTTCCAGACAACATCACAAATTTCAAAGTTTTTGATGACGATGATCAGATTATTAGTTTCTTAACCAATGAAGATGCCTTTCAGAAAGCCATCATAGAGGAAGAAGAGAATGACTCAAATATACAAGATAAAGACACAGTGAAAGGGAACTTCATGCCCAGGGGAGTAAGAACTCTAGAGGCGCTTTTCGATTTACAAAGAAAATTCAGAAAACCTATGAATTCCAAAACCCACAGCTCAGTCATGCAGTACGAATTAATAAACTTGGGAACAGAAGCGGAACCAAAGTATTTCAATCTTGGAAAATGTTGTTCGTCGGAAGAAAGAAATAGATTCATTAAACTTTTCCAGCAATATAAAGATGTGTTCGCTTGGACCTATGACGATCTAAGACATATGGCACCCGCATCATTCAACACGTAATACCTATGAAGGAAGGTGTCAAACCTTTTCAACAATAGCTAAGGAGGATGCACCCAACACTGGAGCCTCTAATACAAAAGGAATTAAAAAAATTGTTGGAGGCCAAGATTATTTTTAAAGTATAACATTCTGAATGGGTGTCTAATCTAGTCCCCGTGCGGAAGGAATTAGGAGAAATCAGGCTGTGTGTAGATTTCCAAAACTTAAATAGAGCTTCCGATAAAGACAACTATATGGTGCCCCCAATGGAACAGATATTGCAGATGGTATCAAGATCAGAACTCTTTTCCCTACTAGATGGTTTTTCTGGTTACAACCAAGTGCTAGAAGCGGAGGAAGACCGACTCAAAACCACTTTTCACACAAAGTGGGGGGGCCTTCGCGTACCGAAGAATGCCTTTTGGCTTAATTAATGCAGGAGCTACTTTTCAGCGAGCCATGGACATTTCTTTTTGGGGACTGGGTGGTCAATGTGTAGTAGTATACTTAGATGATGTAACAGTCTTTTCAAAGAAGAGAAGACCACGTTTCTCACCTAAAGCAAATCTTTGATCGCTATAGGAAGTACGGCATCTCTCTAAATCCTAAGAAAATCATTTTTGATGTTCTCGAGGGAAAGCTTCTCGGTCATATCATTTACAAGAAAGGAATCTCAATAGATCAAGAAAGGATTCAGGTTATCAATAAGATTCCCATGCCCCATAGCAAGAATTCTATGCAATCATTCATGGGAACCATAAACTTTTTTCGAAGATTCGTACCAAACTTCGCCCAGATCGTTAAACCTTTGCAACAAATGGTTAAGCAGAATGTACAATTTAAGTGGATAGACTTGGAGAAGGTCGCATTCAAAGAAATTAAAGCTGCTATAGCCAAGGCACCCTCTTTAATAAGTCCAAATTTTGATAAATATTTTATAATGTATACATTCGCTTATGATGACTCCCTCGCAGTTGTGCTTACTCAGAAGACGGAATCAGGAGATGAAGACCCAATTTCTTTTATGAGCACTGGTCTGCAAGGTGCTGAACTAAATTATCCCGTGGTAGATAAACAAGCATATGCATTTTTCAAAGCAGTAAAGCAGTTCAGGCCGTATATTCTGAAAAATAGGACTAACGTCATAGTCCCTCATCCTGCCGTCAGGTCTCTTTTCATCCAAAAGGAATTGGGAGAAAGGAGAGGGAATTGGGTCACTGCTCTCCAGGTGTACGACTTAGAATTCAATCCATCTAGCATCATTAAAGGTCAAGGCCTATGCAAGCTACTCACTCAAATCCAAACTGACGAAGAGCTAGATTGGAGGAATGAAGCCGAGCTGAATGCGATAGACGTATGTCCAATTTGTACGACCCCAGAGTCTTGGTACAGAGACTTAATACATTACTTGTAGTCGGGTTACTTACCAGAACATTGGAGTTTGAAGCAAAGGAGAGCCCTCCGTCTTAAATCAGTGGCTTATCAGATCATTGAAGGAGTACTATTCAAGAAATATTATGATGGCATCTATCTCAGGTGTTTAGAAAAGGAAGATGTTATTAACGTGGTCAAAGAACTACACGACAGACCTGTTGGAGGACATTATTATGGGGACACTACAGCCCACAAAATCCTAAGAGCAGGTTATTATTGGCCTACTCTCTTTAGGGATGCCCATGCCTATGTCATAAATTGTGATGTATGCCAAAGAAGCATTGGAAAGCTACCTAAAGCAGCAGGTCCCTTGCAGCCAGTTATCATCACTGAACCTTTTGAGCAATGGGGTATAGATATAATTGGAGAAATAAATCCTAACTCTTCGCTGCAGCATTGGTACATTCTGACCGCTACAGATTATTTCACAAGGTGGGTCAAAGCTATTCCCCTTCGGAAAGCTAACGAAGATACGGTCATCAACTTTTTGGAAGAGAACATCATAACCAGGTTTGGGGTTCCAATTTCTCTATTTTTTGATAAATGCACCTTATTTTTCATCAATAAATATTAATGAATTCACATATGAAAGGGGAATTAAGTTACATTACTCAGCCATTACTACCCTCAGGGAAATGGTTTAGCTGAATTGACTAATAAAAACCTCATCTGAATCCTGAAAAAGACCATGATCGAAAACCAAAGAAGTTGGCACACATTCCTCCCTCACGCCCTATGGGCAGACAGGGTGATGCCCAAAAACGCCTTAGGAGCTTCTCCTTTCAACCTGGTCTATGGAAAAGAAGCCATTCTCCTTCCAAATATATTACTCCCATCCTTGAAGTTGTCCCAATCCTCCTAAGGTTCTAGCAGTCAAGCCCTACAGTCCAGAATTGATACCCTGCTGAAACTAGAAGAGTCATGGGAAAAGGCCAAGGAACAGTTTCATCATCATCAAGACATAGTCAAACGATGGTTTGATAAAAGAAAATCTGGGAAGAGAACTTTCGAAGTAGGAGACTTGGTCCTCAAATGGGACCACCAACACGACAGTAAGGGAATGCACACAAAGTTTCAACACCTATGGCTTAGACCTTATCAAATTTCTGAAAAGGTTGGTCCATCAACCTATAAAGTGAAGGATTTACAAGGCGAGGAATTGAACCTCCCTCTCAATGGCCTCACCCTAAAACAATACTTTGCATGATTTCTGAAAGGTTCTTTTACATAAATAAAACTCTACTTCTTTGTTTTGATTTGTCTTTTCTTTTCTCTTGTTTTGATTACCTTTGGTTTGCTAGTCAAATTGATCCATTTTCTTTTATTTTTGCTTTGTTTTCCTGGTTTGTTACTTGAAATAAAGCCAAACTCCAATTGTGGTATAGCTTAATGAAGAAGACTCCAGAGAACTCAAAAGGATGGTCATAAGAATCCCATCAATAAAGATATGCATATTTGTAACTTTGTCTTCAATGATCGGTCTCCTAAAATGCAGTGATCCTCTTTCTTGTTGGTAAAAATAACCCCTATCAAATAGCTAAGATCATGTATTTCCTTTTAACTATCTTAGGGCCCATTCACTTTAACATCAGTAGTTGTCTCAAGAAGTTAAGTATGGCAGGTCCCATGAAAAGGAAACATGTCTCACAGATACATGGTATTTAAAATGATCCCATGCTGCAAGTAATGCCAAAAGGCATATCTCAAAGAGTCAGGATTCCAAAAATTCTCGCCTCAATTAAAGCATGGTCGAGAAAATAAAAGTAAGCTTCGAGAAAGCTGAAGGCATCTGTCTAATAAACCAGCCCAGCAAAAGTTCTTCTTCGTCCGTGAATCATGAAATCAAATCTTTTGTTCACACAAAAGGACATTTTGGATTGAAGAACTTATATCGAAACTATGAAAGCACAAGCAACTCATTTCTGGAAGACTCAAAGCGACTTAAGGTCAGAAATTAAAGAAACATCTAAAAAGGATGTAAAAGCATGGGAATGAGGAAAAAATGAATGTCCCTGTGAGATTTTGTCATGATCTTGTGGAGTCCTATACTATTTAACTTCTGAAAGATAGTCTTCTTTTAAAAATCCCACAATTCGGCCCTTAGAGAGTTTTAAAGAAATATGAGTCAACGCTACCTTCCCCCTTTTTATCACCATCACGATAAGAGTGATCAATCCATTCTTCAAAACTAAACTACAGAGACATCTGGTTGCGCATGTAATTAGCACTTTGAAATTTTCCTGACTTCTAGATGAGTTTGTTTCAGAGATCTGTGTTCGCCAACGAATTGCCATTTGTTGTTGGTACAACATCCCCCCCTTAGATTTTTTTGAAAAAATATTGGGGCCCCTCCTCTGCTTTTGAAAAGAAAGGAAAATCTGCCCAAGGTTATCCGAACATCATTAATTTTTCCTTAGATTTCCCCTAAAAGGAATCTCAACTTGCCTTAAACTTTTTGAGTCATTTTTTTGCCTAAGTAAAACTCAGAGTTTCGGGCCGCAATGACGGAAGCTTTGAGCTAATATTGCCGCCACGGCAGAAGAATTATTCCAAGCCTTCCAAAACCGCGGAAATAAAAGGCTAAGTCAAACAAGCGGCAAAAAAGTTATCTTAAAGTCTCCGAAAGGGAAAAACTTATGACCAAGTGAGCCCGTGGCGAAACATTTTCATCAAGTCTCTCCGCAATGGCGGAAGCTTTCATCTAACTCTTCCGCAAGCATCGGAAACACATAGACAAGTTTTTCATGGAAAGGCTCGTCTATCTCTTCCACACTATCAAACATTGGCACATTTCCGAAAGAAATTGGCTAACTTTCCCGTGAAAGCGGACGAGCTCACATAAGTTTGTTGCGACACACTATTCCTCCGCGGAAGCATTCGGTCAACTCTCCCACAACGACGGGAAAAACTCAACTTCTCTTTCCACAGGAGGCGGAAGCCTTAACCTAACCTTCCCTATTTGACGGTCATATTTATTGAAAAAGGGTTTGATTTGACTCGGCCATATGCAACCTTAAGTCCCATTTTAATAACATTACAACCACCATATTAATGGTTCGCACATACTGAGTTGAATATATAGGGGTGAACCCCATTAACATTTCGTTATTTTTTCGTCACCCGGAGTGTTTTTCGTTCCGTTTGAACCGCACAGCACATCCATCATTGTTTGAAGGCACAGATTCACAGACCCTGCAACAACCATCGGCACTACACCATCACTTCCAGTTTAGTACCTTCTCAGGCCTTGCTATGATGTGTTTTTCCTACTTAAAAGGGTATGATCTGTCATTTCATTTCGTTCTTTTCTAGCCATGGCGTTTTTTCACAGAACATTTATGCCTATCGTTGACCCATTGTGCACCTAACTCAGAATATCATCCTTCCTAGTCAATTCTTCTTAGTTTCATAGTCACAGGGAAGTCTAGAGCCATTTTGATTATTCAAGGTCGTTCTGTTATTGCAGTGGGTCTCTTTTTTCATTAATAGCATTGGATCTTGTTCTTCAATGGTCTCGGACGATGTATTGATCCCAACCTAAGAAATGTTTTGTTAGCAACCCTAAGCATGGATGTAAAAGGCCTCAAGGCTCTCATAATTTAAATAATTAGAAGAATGCTGCCTCTACCCATCACCTGTTAGACCTTCTCTGCCCTTTCTCACACCTAATCGTAGGCATTTCCACAGCTATAGAATTTACGCCTTTCCCGCTTGCACGCCGGTCAGTGTTTTGTCTCTTAAGGACTAAGTTACCTGGACCAACCCTTGTCCATTTGCTATTATGATTCCTAATCACAATAGCAACCGCAAAGGTAACTAAATTAATGCTTTCACAATATTATAAACTGGTATTTGAAAGAAACATTTTTTTTGGAGTTTTGGTTGAAATGAAGATGTTATCAAAAGGACACTAGTTTGGGTTGTCAACATCGTGTCATACATGCTTATTCATGTTTAAATTGTTCAACAGGATTTTCAAAATGGATAAAGGTGGCAAGATAAAATTAAAGGCAGTCGAAGAAAGCACAAGAATAGAAACAACGTTCCATGATACCAAGTGCACTACGGGCGTGCCTCCAGAAGTAAACTGGGGAGATGTTTACCGCATGATAAGAGATCAGGACTTCCCTAAGGCTCTTCTTGAGGAGGAATGTTTATATCAGAACATCCGAAACTCCTGTATATCCAAGGTGTCCACACGTCTAGAACTCTTCATGTGCTCAGAAGTAATTGGATGGGTGTTGCAACATGCGAACACCGAGACGAGAGTCATAGCAGATAGCACAAGAAAGGCCTTTGCTTCGTTTCACCCGTCTTATATCTCAACGGCCTACAAATTACCCAAAGCACAGAAGCAGCTTGATGATGCATGGTTGGAAGGAATCCATATGGATAATTTAGACATGGCAAGAAGGTTGTTAATTGTAGGCAGGAAAATCAGAAGGAAAGATAGTGAGGAGTATGAGGTTCAGAATCTGAGGCCTCCGTTCAGACTGATCGCTCTCATGTTAAGCAGAATCTTTGGGAGACCCAATGGGACGATGTTTATGCTACAATGGGTCCCCATCATCCACTATGTAGCTTTCAAAGGGACAATCTTCAACTGGGATGATATCATCTCAGACAGTCTGTCATCAGCTATAACAATGGCACAAGAAGGGTTAGTGGAGAGGAAGGCAGAATTCTATTTGGCTTCATACCTCATAGATTGTATCATGGAAAAATGTCTCTTTCCCAAGTTGGGATGCATGTGGAGATCGGCAGAGGGCCCGGTGTTCATTGCCTACAAAATCTTCTGGGCTCAAAATTACAAGAGGGATTACAAGCTCATTTGTGAAGAGTTCATCATGCCTCTTTATCAATTAGTATTTAATGAAGAACCCAATTGCCTGTCTGAGAACGCCATGGAAGCTTTGGAGAAATATGGTGATTTCTATTTTTCTCCAGAAGGTACCTGCATAAGGATGTACGGAGGTTCCAAAGCCCCGTATATTCTACCAAGATACGCTACGGATTATATAGTCCACAAGGAGATGGTAAGGCGGGTATTCATTGATGGAATGGGTAATACCCTGTACAAGGTCCAGAAAGCTACTTTTCTGCCCTTACCCTTCCATGTCAGGGCCTACAAGTTTTCAGGAATTACAACCATGAAAGAATTTGTTGCAGAGTTGAGGAGCTTTCATTTTGGAGAAAGGATTTTTCACCGAAATGATCGACAGGGAAAAATTGCACAACATTGCAAAGAACTCTCCACTCCCTGTGAGTATGCCAACTTTTATGATCCACAGGAGGAAGCATATAGGGGAATCAGCAATATGACTGAGCTACGGATCTTCCAAGTGGGCAAAGGAGGGGCCAACTCGAGCTCTAATGTTGTAGGGAAAATAGGTTCACAAAGAGAAAAGGATACCGTAGAGACTGCCAAGGTTTTCTCGAAAGAAGAACAAAGGCTCCTAGAAAAAGCAAAGAAAATTGAAGAATATAAACGCATAGAAGAAGAGAACTTGAGAATCCAAGAAGCTGAAGCTAAGGCAAGGAGGCAAGAAGAAGAAGAGAGAATTAGATTGGAAAGAATTGCAGAGAAAGAACAACATGATACATTAAAAAGGGAGCAGGAGGAAGAGGCATGAAAGAAAGAGGAGGAAGAAAAGAAGTCCCAAGAGGATATTGATCCCAAAAGCCCAGACCTACAAAATTTAGATATGGGTTCCCCCATAAGAGATTTCCCCGTTGTCCCTTTTACACCCTACAAAGGTAGTACAGTTTCTAATTGGGAACATTTCGCTTATAACAAGAAAAGGAAAACCATTGTCAAAGAGACAGGTTCCAAATTGAAAAGACCTTTTTGGCCAGACATCATCACTACACACGAGACTACAGTCATGCAGAACACAGAAGAGGCTGCTAAATTCCTAGCATCCCTCTCTGTAGCCACGGTTACAGCAACTGCAAACAATGTCAACCTACTAGGGGATAAATTGAGTGAAGAAAAGGAGAAAGCACGTCAACTGTAGGAAGCTTTAGTCAAAGAGAAAAACTATACAAATTTGATGATCGAGAGGAAGGATGCTCTCACATCTCAGAAGGAAGAGTTAAAATAAATTCTCCAACAACTAGAAGCTGATAGGTGGGCCCTGGCAATACAAGTAAGGATGTTAGAGAAAGAAAAGGGAGAACTTGAAGAAAAAAATCTGAGGCTTGAATCAGAGAAGTTCGATAACATTCAAGAGATTGTTGATCTGAAAGAACACATTGAAAAGTTACAAGGAGATAACAAATTCTTAGAACAACAAGTAAAGCTAGCAAACAGCAAAATGGAAGACATTAGCCCCTTCCACGAGCAAGCCTGTGAAATACTAAGAGAGACCTATGGCGTACAAGAACTTCTATCAAAGGAAATATATAAGCTAAAAGCAATAGTGGCCCAGGTTAAGGAAATCAATGTCGAAGCCACTCGGGTCAGGAAGAGCACACACACATTAGGGGAGAGATTAAAAAACACATTAAATGGAGGGAAGGGAGGTCAAAGTTCCTGGCAAATCTTCCCCTTAAGTTTGTTGTTGAGTACAGGGCAAACGTACATGACCTAGATTATTCTAAGGATTGCGAAGTGAAGTTGGCCACTGTGACCTTAGCTACTTATGAGTGGTGCAAGAATTTGTATTCCCGGATACGAGCCACATAATAAATTTGTCATATAGCCATGCCTCCAAATTTAGAAGAATTCCCGAATAAAGCACAACGTTTATCTAAGCTAAGTGAATAACTCAATGTAGAAAATGAATATGTGCAGAAGCTAGATGTTTTGACTTCAGAAGGCCTGCACCAATTTATCAGCGAAGCAACTATTCATAAGCATCGCCTAGAAGAAAGTCTAAGGGCCACAATGGCAGAAATAACTGTTTTAGCAGAAGAACTCGCCAAGCAGAGAGTGTCCCTCAGATTTATGATTCCCCTGGTTGGAATGAATATAGTGAAAGAAACAAATCAATGGGGAAATTATATCGCAGAAGTAGATAGGGCATTGGCAGCTAGTCAATTTCCCACATCAGAAAGTGGCCCAGTTGTTGTAGTAGTGATGGAAGAAGCCCCAGCAATCCCAGAAACGCCTAAGTCGCCCAATTCGCCAGCTTAAGGATAGCTTTCCTTCGTCAACGTGTCTCTTGGGTTGATAGTTTATGCATATACCTTTGTAATTTTAAAAGGACTTGTGCTCTCATTTTTGTATAGTTATTTGAGATATTCCTATTTTTGTAATGTCAACACTACAAGACAAACTAGGGGAATAGAAACGGTTAGGGTAGAGGTGGCAACTCTTGGCCCATTTTGTAAAGCTATATAAAGCTGTATAGAGGAAGGTAGAGAGGACTTTTGGTAGGTGAAAGGTTTTCTGTCCTGTAAATGAACTATTTCTGCTACATGAATAAGAAAATTCAATTTGGCCTATGGAAGCTGGCACAGCATTTTGTTTGGAGTCTTGTTGGATAATTGTTGAACTATTTATGTGTTTTCATACATTTCTTGTGAGATCTTTCCTGGCTCTTATGAATTAATTCTTTGCTATGAATGGTTTCACTTTCTCTGCAAAATTTTTGTGTTAAATGGGTGATTGAATGCTTATATTTATCTAGGCTATCTTGGATAATCTTTATTTCTGCTGTAAATGCTCCTTAAAATTTAACAGCTATTTGTGGAATTTTTGGGTGTGTTTTTCAGTTTATTACCCATTCTTTAAATATGCTCCTTATAAGGATAGGATAATTTATATTTAAATTAGATTAGCATAGATTTGTTTACCACATGCATTTAATTTAAGGCACATGCATATCATGATAAAAATACAAAAAAATACATAACCGATGGATCGGGCTGCAACCGGTAAAACAAACAAATCTTTAAAACTCACGGTAACCGGAACCGTTAACTAGACCGATTCCCCACACCAAACGGTGAGCGATCTAGTTGGGATCGCTCACTGGGGAGAATCCCTTACTGATTGATGCAGCGATATCCAAGGCATCAACAAACCTGTAAACAACAAATAAGAAAAATACATAAAACCAACTTGTGAGTGATGAAAAGGGCAAAAAACAGCCCTGGTAAAATCTCGTAGTAAAAATATCCGTAACAGGTAAATTCTTTGAAAATGAAAATGATAACAGAAAATAGGAAAAATCAACATATTTATCAATTTTGTCGGGTAAAATCTGGGCCGTAGGATTAAAACAAATCGACGGTTGAGATCTAATTAAGCGGGATGCGGAAAGAGAGGGCGTTTATTTTGCAAATACATACATCCTTTCCGCAATCCGCAATCTACAATTGCGGGTTGTGGGTTGCGGAATCGCAACTTTAAGTATTTAAAAACCAGAAGTTTCCATAATCCAGAATCCGCAATTGCGAGTTGCGGAAATGTAACGTGCAAAAATTATTTTGAGAGTCTTCCCGGAATCCGCAATTGTGGGTTGCGAGTGCAAAAGACCACAATTATTCAAAGACATTTCCGCATCCGCAATCCGCATTGTGGATTGCGGTTTGTGGAACGAAAATGTTTCAAAACCAAAAACCAAGCTTTCGCAATGCGGATTGCGGGTTGTGGAAAGAGCTATCTTTTGGTAAAATCAAAGCTTTCCGCAACTCACCAAAAACACGCAAAAACCAAAGGAATTTTCAAAGGGAAAATTACTAACTGAATCAAATCATGGAAAAGCATAATAAGCAGGATGAAAAACCCCAAAATGACCATGGAATTTAAACATTACCTTTGCATACAAACATTGGGGCTCCCATGTTTAAATTAAAACATGGGATCTGTTGTACCTACAACAGATGGCGACTGGCTGGGACGACCTATTATCTCTGTAAATGAAATCTGTAGTTACAAGGAAGATATGTTAGCAAACTGATATTTCAACCTAGAAGTTCAAAATGTTCTCATAGAAACACAACCAAAACAACAGAGATAGTCATATCATTGATATTTTCCCATCCAAAACCAATTAATGATGATATATATCTGATAAGGAAATCTAGAAGTAAACAAGAATCCTTTACCATTATGCAATCATAGGTAGGCAATTTTTGTTGAACCTTAGAACAAAATTAGAATCATTTTGGATAACCAAATTATGAATCACCTTGATTTTATTAATGATTTATTTATGTACAGATGCATTACTGGAAAATATAAACATTTATTTTTCTTTTTTTCCTTTCTTTTTTTTTTTAGTTTTATCTTTTCTTTTTGAAAACGGAATGAAAATATATGCATAATACTTTTGTTGACACAAGGCCATTGCCCTGACTTGGTGATCATATTTTGGCAATGCCATTCACAAACCTGATTTGGAAACTGAACAAGCTAGCTCGGTAAGGAGACTCCTTGTCTTTCATATATTGACACTGAAAGAAATTACCATGGCTTGGTAACCATAAAGTGATAATTCCAGTACAAAATCAAATTCATGATCATGGTAGGGATGGCTTGTAATAAGACACCCCTATCCTCATATACAACAATTGTCTTATAAAAGAAAACAAAAATTTATTAATATGTAAATCACAAGGCACTACCATGGCTTGGTGACCATATGGTAGCAGTGTTACTCATTGATGTTTTGCAAATCATGAGTGGACCGACCTGTGATAGGATCCCACTTTCTAGTAGTAAGTGAAATTCATCTCCCTAGATTGGTGACGAGATGTGGAGATGTCATTCCACTAAACACCTATGAACATAATGGGTTGGCTTGTGATAAGACCCCCCATCTTGCAATCTACAATTATTAAGGTGAATTATTTTCAAGATGACTATAATGGGATCTAGAATAGATAAAGGTTGACCAGGTTATGAATATATGTTGCCATTCACAAATGAAACATAAGATAAGGAAAACTAATCACTTCTATAACCTCAATTAACCAAATAAGACATCTATAAAGATAGTGATTCAGGTGGGAAGGTATCAATCAAAGCTCTGCAAATATTGACTGTTGATTTCATGAAAAACATTTTCTAATAAAGGATGAGCGAAATAAAACTGACATTGCAACCTGAAAACTTCAGACTAAATTTTGAAACACACCGATCAACGGCCTTTGCCACATGTGTGGATATTATTCAAAATAAAACCAATGTACAAAGAAAAACAAATGAAAACAAAGAAGGAAAGAAAAAAAACACACTTTATGTACAAGTAAGTGAATCTGCTCATTTAAACAAAGTACTTTTTGAGCAACTGGACATTCACTGGGTAGGTATCTGATATACCTTCCAATGTCTGCAACCGGATAGTACTAGGACCAAGATTTTTTGTAACAATGAATGGTCCTAGCCATAAGTATTGGAACTTGGTGTAATCATTCTTGTCTTTGTGTTTCTTATCCCATTTTAACACCAAGTCCCCTACAATAAACTCTCTATCAGATGAGGACTTCTCATCAAAACACCTCTTTACTCGCTGCTGATGTTGATAAAGCTTGTTTTTGGACTTCTCCCTATCTTCTTCCAACTTGAGTAACATATCAATTCTCTGCTGGAGTGGGGAAGAATCATCCTCTTGTATGGACTGTGTTAACTATAGAGAAGGAATCTTGAGGTTGGATGGGAAGATGGCCTCCCTACCATAAACTAAACAGTCAGGGAAGTTTCCTATGGATGCCTTTGGGGTGACCTGGTGTTCCCAAAGAGCATTGTATAGCTGGGCGTGCCAATATTTATGGTGAGTAGCGATTGTCTTCTTTAAGATATTAATCAAGTTTTTGTTGGAAGACACTGCTATTCTGTTCCCTTGTGGATAGTAATTGGCAGAAAACTTCAGTTTTATCCCTTTTTCAAAGGCATATTGTGTAAGATCAATTGAGGAAAAACAAGAGGCATTGTCAAACACTAAGAATTCAGGTGCACCAAACCTAGTGACTATTTGGCTTTCAAGGAAGGATATCACTTGGTTTGTATTGGCTTGTCTGAGAGGGACTGCCTCTACACATCTGGTAAAAGTAGTTCGTGGCTTTTAAGATGTACTTGTGCTGCAGGAAGGAAGCTGGGTTGATAGGTCCAACAAAATCCAATCCCCACTATTGAAATGGAAACTGGACTATTTTTGGCTGCAAAGGAAAGGCAGGTTGTTTCAGTTTCCTAGCACACTTCTGGCATGCTTCACATCTTCTGGCATAAGAGTATGCATCTTTGAACAAAGTGGGCCAGTAGTAGCCTACCCTCAGGATCTTATGTGCATTGGTTTCTCCTGAGAAGTGTCCTCCCGCAGGTCCTGCATGAAATTCCAAAAGAATGTTATCAGTTTCTTCTTTCTCTAAACATCTAAGAAAAACACCATCAAAGTTCTTCCTAAACAAAACCCCATCTATAAATTGATATGGTGGAGCTTTTAACCTTAAAGCTGGATGTTTTTTAAATTCAAGGGTTTCAAGAGCAAACCCATGGGTAAGGAAGAACTTAATGTCATCATACAATTCGGATGTTTGAGTAGTGATAACACTAACAGAACCTGTTGTTGTGCTTTCCTCTTTTTCCCACTCAATCCATTGTTGTACAGGATCGTTTGATTGAGCAGTGAGCAGAAACAAGCCTTGGCCTTTGAAAATATTTGCTGGTCTGATCTCCAAGTCATATTCTTACAGAGCTGTCATCTAGTGAGCTCTCTTTTCACCCAATTCTTTTTGAACCATAACATTTCTAATAGTTGCAAAGGGGACAATCAATTTAGTCTGAGATTTCAATAAATATGGCCTAAAATGTTTTACAGATTTGTAGGCCACGTAAGCTTTTTTATCAATTTGGGAGTATTTGATTTCAGCCCCTTTGAACGTGGAACTCATGAATGAAATAGGAATTTCAAGGTCATCTCGATGCTTCTGTGTAAGAACAGCTGCATAGGAGAAATCAGTAGCAAAAGTGTATAAAATAGAATCTTTGCTGAAGTCAGGAGACAATCAGAGCAGGAGCTTCTGCAATGGCCTTCCGTATTTCAACAAAGGAATTTCTTTGTTCATCAGGCCACTTATATTGGGCATATTTTTTAATCAATTGCAGTAGTGGTTTGACAATTTGAGCAAAATTCGGAACAAATCTACGAACAAAATTTATCTTACCTAGAAAATATTGCATGGATTTACGTGAACTGGGTAGGCCGATATTCGCAATGGCTTCTATGCATTCTGGATCAATGATCATGCCTTCTTTCGAAACAATAAAACCTAACAACTTACCTTCAATAACTGTGAAGATTGATTTCTTGGGGTTCAGTGAAATTATGTACCTCCTACAGCGTTCAAACACCTGTTTCAGAGCAGACAAATGTTCATATCATTTTTTAGAATAAATAGTGATATCATCTAAATAAACAACAACTGAATTATGCATTAAACCCCTAAAAGCTATGTCCATAGCTCTCGGGAACGTGGCACCTGCATTTATCATCCCAAAAGGCATTTGCTTGTAGGCAAAGTTTCCCCAAGGGGTTCTAAAATCTATTTTCAACTGATCAGCAGGAGCAACCAAAACTTAGTTATATCCTGAGAAGCCATCAAGGAGAGAAAACATGTCAACTCTTGCTACCTTTTGCAAAATCTGCTCCATGGGAGGAACAAGGTAATTTTCCTTTTCAGAAGCTTTGTTTAAGTTCCTGAAATCAACACACAATCTGATTTCCTATTCTTCTTCCGAACAGGTACCAAGTTAGCGATCCACTGTGTATGTCTGATAGGAAAAATAATTCTTGTTGCTAGCATTTTCTCAATCTCCTTTTTGAAAGAAGGTTCAAGGTTGGGATGCATTTTCCTTAACTTTTGTTGATAGGGTTTCACTTCAGGTTTCATAGGTATGTTTTGGTGCATTACAATGGTTTCAAAGGTTTTGATTTCATCATAAGTCCAGGAAAATGCATCTTTGAACTCTTTGCAAAGTTTGATAAAAGAACTCTTCTCTTCAGGAGAGTAGTCAACCCCTAGATTGATCCGACGAGGGTTTTGTTCAGTTCCTAGGTTGACAGGCTCATAATTGAGGGAAGAACTTTGAGTTTTACAGTTTGTCTTATGTTTGAACTTATCTTGCAGATAATAATACATTTTCAGGTTGATAATTGACTTAGGAATCAAATTGGAAGGGTAACTGGGATCAGACAAAGACTTCTCGTGCTCAGCTTCAACTATTGCCACATCCTGAAACGTGTCTTGGGCTATGAGAAAATCTAAAATTTGTTGGTCATCATCAAATACTTTCCAATTAGTCACATTATCGGGAATAGAAGGTCTATACATAAGTTCAATTGAAAGTGTTAAGGGACAAACCTTCAGGAGGTATCAACCTAGATACAGTATTGGCTAATAGGTCTGCATCAAAATTCTGGGACCTTGGGACTGACTTAATATTAAATGCAGAAAAAGAATTAGTTAAGTCCCTTACCAATTTCTGACAGTTAATCGAACGTGGAGACAAACAATGGATTTTGTTTCTCACCTGTTTCACTATAATCTCATAATCTCCATAACATTCAATTAGCTGGGCCCCCATGTTAATTGCCTTCCTGAGTCCCTGGTATAGGGCTTCATACTTAGCAATGTTGTCGGTACATTCAAACTCAAGCCTGCATGTAATCATTGTTTTGGTTCCCTTTGGATCAATTAAATGTTAGGAACCCATGTCTTTACTTTGTTAGTATATTGTTGTTGAACGCATATGCTTTGTAAGACGTCCCGTAGTATTTGTTGATCCATAGCTTGTATTATCCCATAGTATTGATCCATAGTATTGGACACATATGCTTTGTAAGTCGTCCCGTAGTATTATATGTCCCATGGTATTGACCCATAGTATTGCCGCATAGACTACTATATTAGTTTGTTTTGATGCCAATGAAGGCACCGTGAAGTTAATTGTATTGAGCTTGCTCAAAGGAGGTTGCCCCCTCGAAATGGCCTACGATCAATAAAATATTATTTGATCTCATTTATTGCGCATTTTATCAATTAATTGTTGCAGGTTCCTCCCATCTGGTATCAGAGCACTTTCTTGGGATCGTTGGGTGAAATTTCTGCCAAAAAAAAATTATGCATCTATTGTAGGTTTGGATCTGGAAATAATCCCTATCCGCTTAACTATGGGAAGTACTTGGGCATAATCCCTAAAACTCATTGTGAGCAGTACCACAGGAATCCCAAAGTAGCTGGCCCATTGAGAGGACCTGCCAGCGAAAATGGCAATGACCCCTCCCTGATTGACTAGTTCCCACCCGTGAGGTAAAGCAAGAGTTGTTATTTGTGGCAAAAGCGGTTATCATTTTTACCTGAGCCATGGAGTGAGGGGTACTGCCCCAATACACAAGCTGATATATAGCATTGGTGGCCAAGTGAATCCCCTGAACCATTAGGAAGCCGAGCATACGGGGTCCATATCTATTTTCAGTTGATAAATCACAGATTTCCTCTGTCCAGAATTGTTGCTGATCACTTCTACGTCATTTTAGATCCATCTATTGCTGATCCCTTCCGCGTCATTGTAGATCCATTTTTTTTTTATCCCTTCCACGCCGTTGCAAATCCATTTCTGGAAAAAAAAAAAACAAAAAACAAAAAACAAAAAAAAACACGTTTTTTCGCCATATCTCCCTTGTTTTAACTATGTTTCCCTTTAAACATCCCTGACACCCCTACAATTCCATTCTTCATATTTCATTCTTGAGGACCCTATCCCAAATTCCACTTTCCAAAGCCAGAAATCTCACATTTGTCTATTTTTAGGGTTTGCCATAACTTCTTCAATTTTCACCCACTCGCCTTCAAATTTTACTACAATGTTCATTTCATATTTATGTTTCTTTTTCCCTATGTGCCAAATTTTCTCATTCTTTCACCCCGCTTCTGAAATTCTCATTTTTTGCTTCCATGTCCATTAGAAAGTGTCCAAAACCTAGTCAAACCCAAAGTACCCATCCGAGTTTTTCCCAAATCCAAATTTACCTTTACTAAAACAGTTTTTGTTTTTGTTTTTCTACCCATTCAAAAAAAAAAAAAACTCCTGGTTATGGTTGTCACCCGTGTAGGAAGCACAAATCATGAAGGAAGAACTTACAGCCCTCAAAACCAAACTCCAAGATTTGGATGAAAATTTTCTCAGCCTCCATCTTCGGCATTTAGCCATGAACAATAACCGTGAGCCAGAATCTTCTATAGCCACTGGGTTCTCTTCTTTAAACAATTTTCATGGGCCGAAGCTTGAATTTCCTCGCTTCAATGGTACTGATCCGACTGGATGGATATACCAGGAAGACCAATATTTCAGTTTGCATAATACTTTTGATGTCCACAAAGTTCTACTTACATCCTTTCATTTGGAACAGGAATCCCTTCAATGGTACCGTTGGTACATAAGAGCTCAACACGAGCCAAACAGGATAGATATTTTCTAACTCCTTTTGCAACGATTTGGTCCTAGTTCTTTTGATGACTTCACAAGAGCACTCACTAAACTTTGCCAAATTGGCACTGTGATAGAGTATCAGACAGAATTTGAGAAACTGGCCAATCACACAGAAGGTTTGTCTAATGAATTCTACAGGAGTTGTTTTATTAGTAGTCTCAAGGATGAAAACTACTCAAAAGTTAAAATGTTATGTCCCCACACAATGATGGAAGTCCTAGGGTTGGATAAGTTGGCAGAGGACAAGATCAGAGCCCAATAATGCTCCAAACCCACCTTTGTTCCCTTCAGAAATATGGGTTCCCAACGACCTCCCATCACCCCAGCTCCTCGACCAACTCCTATCAAGCATTTGTCTGAAGCAGAGATGTCGGCATGCCGAGAAAAAGGGCTTTGTTATAATTGTGATGAGAAATTCATTCGGGGGCATAGATGTGTTGAGAAAAAGCTCTATCTCTTGGATCTAGATTCTACGCCTGCCTCTAAACTTGGTGAAGACGCTCCAGATACAATAGATCATTAGGTCGACATTCAGCAGCTGCCTGTTGACCCCCCATCTCCGGACAACCAACCAGAGATATCTCTCCATGCTTTATAAGGCATCACCACCCCCCAAACATGTTAAATTTTCAGAATTTACTTCAATCTGATTGAGGATCTTAACTGAGAGAACAACATGTACAGCATATCAATCATGGACACAATAATGCAAGCACACAAGAGACACAGAGTTTACTTGGGGAAAACCATAAAGGTGAAAAACCCCAATAACTTCCTCAGAGATAGATAGAGCAATGATACAACCAGAATACAAGAGATAGTCTTCTCCTAGCAGTAGAGCCTCCTCCTCCACAAGTGCGCCACTCTCCCAAGTGTGAGTGAGAGGATTGAATGTGTAAAATGAGAGAGACGCACTCTCTATTTATACACTAAATTGACTTGACCTTTACTCAACTAGGTCGGCCTCAACTTAACCACTTAACATAATGTTGACTGGGCCGACCCCCACTAGGGTGGTCTAATAACCCTTTGACCCACATGGTCAACCCCCAATAGGGTGGTCTAATAACCCATCAAGTATAAGTTACAACACTTACAATATAAATGATGACACTTCCGTATAGAGGAATAATAACATCTCTATAGGAATACAATATACATATATGTGAAATACATTCCGAAGTTACATATACATCAACACTCCCTCTTAACTAGGAAGGTATTTCTCGACACAGGTATTCTAGCACAAGTCTTCTTCTCTGGATCATCGTCACTGGATAATCGTCATCGAGTCATCATAATCATCACTGCTGCTGCTATCTCAATCAATCTCTGAATCTACTCGTCATAGGAAGTTCTACAGAGCCAGTCCTTTTTCATACCGGATGTAGGCCCACCACCTGCAGGTCTTCATCATCTGTGCGAGCGGTCTGATAGAGGTGGCCTCTCAGGACTAATTTTATGTGTGGATGCAATACCGGAAAGAGTATCCCAGGAACATTTATGTGCCTAAGCACAACCGGCAAGATCTCCCACGACTGATTACATGCATCTCCTCCACAATACCTTTAAAGAGCATCCCAAGAACATTTATGTGTCGTAGCATGACCAGCAAGATCTCTAAAGAGCATCCCAGGACTTATTACGAGCACATAGCTCAACCTCTCTGATCTCCAGGACTTATTACATGTGGATAGACAAAACCTTTAAAGAGCATCCCAGGAACATTTATGTGCTGCAACACGACCGGAAAGATCTCTAAAGAGCATCCCAGGACTAATTACGAGCACACAGCTCAACCTCTCGGATCTCCAGGACTGATTACATGTCTCCGTAGTAATACCTCATCCCAGGACTGATTACGAGCACACAGCTCAACCTATCGGATATTTGAGGACTGATTACATACTACATAGCAATACCGGAAAGAGTACCCCAGGAACATTTATGTGCTGCAGCACAACCGGCAAGATCTCTCAGGACTAATTACATGCTATTTTCACAACCTACCAAATATCATCTCTGACCTCCAAGTATCAGCCTAATACTCATGATCCAATGGATCATCATCGCACAAAGCATCATCCTGATGCTCATGATCACACTGATCATCATCACTGTACCATCCTGATACATATCATCTGGAGCAACATCCTGAAGCTCATCATCATGATCATCCTGATCATACAATGCATCCACCTGATGCATACCAAGTATCTACCTTATACATATCATCATACATGATCCACCTGATCATACAGTGTATCCACCTGATACAAATACAAATACATGATTCACCTGATCATACAGTGTATCCACCTGATACAAATACAAATACATGATCCACCTGATCATACCTGATACATATCAACATACATGATCTACCTGATCATACAATGTATCCACCTGATATATATACAGATACATGGTCCAAGCATCCAACATGATGCATATACAAAATACATACAAATGATCCAACTGATCATATCCAGCATCAAACATGATGCGTACATATACATATACATATAAATGATCCAACTGATCATATCCAGCATCCAACATGATGCATACATATACTTATAGAGTAGTAACTAGAGCATTGTCCTGATGCTCATCATCCATGATCCTCCTGATCATCATATCATCATCCTCTTCAGATCATCTCATCGTCCACGAAGCACAGCCCAGATGCACATCATCCATCACTTACACCACCGATATGGGAGAACACATCTACCACCATTCGGGGAAGGCTCCAGCCCTTAATTGTTCACCATGGGAGAACACATCTACCACCATGTGAAAAATGGCTCAGCAATTACATCATGACCAAGGGAGAACACATCAACCATGTCAGAAAAGCTCATGTGCATCTGCATCTTCCGGACTCATCACTTCCCTTTGGAAGGAACCTCGATCTGAAGTGCACCAAGCCTATCTCTGAAGTACTCAAACTACACTCTGGCCAACGGCTTGGTCAATACATCTGCAACCTGCTCATCCATCGGAACATACTCGGCTTCGGTTGTACTCAGTGTTACGCAAGACTGCTTCCTACTAAACCAAGAGATCACACCTGATCCCTATCTGCAGCACTTCCTGCTCAATATGAATCAACATAACCTTGCAGGTTAAACTTTTGATTCGCATCATACTTGAGCCCATAATCAACTGTACCCCTCAAAATATGCTTTACAACAACCAGGTGATCACCTCTTGGATCCGTCAGGAACTGGCTCAATGTGTTCACCGCAAAGAAAATATATAGTCTCGTGTTCGTCAGGTACATCAAGGACCCAATCATCTGACGATACATAGTGATATCAACCAGCTCAGATGAAGCATCACATAGAAGCTTCAGATTCGATGCCATAGGTGTGGCCATAGCCTTGTAGTCCATCATCCCGAACCTCTTCAGGATCTCTACTGCATACTTCCCTTGTCCAAGGAAGATTCCATCTGCACTCTGCCACACCTTCATGCCAAAAACAAATAGTGCATCATCCCCAAGTTCTGCACACATATATGACTACACCATTCAAGAAAGCTATCTTGAAATCCATCTGGTGTATCTTCTATTTCATCACTTTTATATTTCTCTATGCTGCCATCTGCAGCATGCTTGATCTGATAGTTCCATTTGGAAGTCACAACAGACTTCCCTTCAGCTCTTGGGACCGCATCCCAAACATCGTTCTTCATGATCGACAGATCATGGCATTCTTCCCATATCCTGGGAACTTCAATATCTTCAATAGATAATTTTGTTGCTTGAACGAATGTTGTAGTCCTTCTTTTGTAGGTGAAGGTATACGGTATTTCCTACAAAGCAAGTTAAATTGCATGATTAGAAACATCTCATAATTTTCAGACAAATTCTTACACATAAAGAAATATGTCATACAGTCATGCAATTATCTTAGCCAATGCTTCAATACAGCATTCATCCATGTTCCACAACTTTCTAGATGCCTTCCAGTCTCTACCAGAACATTGTTAAGAGTTTGCACTACTCCCAACATGTCAGCAAAGAGGTTTCATTCTAGATAAGTAGCACTGGAATGTTGTACAGTGTCATAGGCCACTTACCCATCACATGCATATTAGTAGTATACTATTCATTAATGCAATCATTCTAATATGCACAATACATATCCTAAGTCTAGGAACATGAGCATATACATCATTGAACAATTTTATTTAAACAAACAAATATGCAAGAAATGATAATAAAAATACTTATCTTTGTTTGATTGTTGGGTTGACTCCCTCTCAATCTTTTCTTCTTTTTCTGCAACTCCATTCTAATGGGGATTGTGAGAAGTGGTCAACTCCCTCTGAATATCTGCATCCTTGCAGAAACTACTGGAGTGTGCTCCCTCTTGATCTTTGCTTCCTGGATTACCTATTCTTCAACTTATATTCATTCTCGATCCCTATGCATGCTTGTTAGTATCATCATTGTGTTATCCTTGAGGACTCATACATAATCACACATTTATTAGTATAATCTTAATACTATCAAAACACAATAATCTTAAGCATGTATAGTCATGATCATTTCAAACAGAAATAATAAGCATTAGTATTCAAGGTTTCAGGGAAGTCTTCTTTTACTCATGCATATTCTTATTTGATCATAGAACTCTTCTGGTTAGTTAAATCATCAATCAAGATAAGAGATATAATATGCATAAAACTCGTGATTACTCAAACCTATACCTTCATGATTCTTCTAGTTAGTCATATCATCAATTATGGTGAGAAACATAATATGCATACAACCATGACTATTCAAACCTATGACTTTATGAATAATCATTATCAACAACGAAACAGTATAAGATCCTAACACAAGGTAGGATTCTAGCTTGATATAGGAAAAACATACCTGGATTAGCATGCTAGCTAGTTATGTCTAACATACCCGCATAATGTCTACTGGTTCTCTTCAGTGACTTGTGCTAGTAACCTGCATGTCTCATAAGTTAACCATTGTAGAACCAAGTTATACATACCTCGTAAGTAGATCTTCTATGTGATCTATGATAATGGATGAATCTTTGTCTTCATGTCACCATGATCATATGTTCTTGAAGTAGAACATGATTTGTCTTTCTTGGTGTACCTTTTGTGTTAGCAAACAACATAAACCTCATACAACATCACAATGCATTAGTACAATCATAAGTGTCAAAACCTTAATCAATGAATATCTTCTATTAAGGTGATACGACAAGTCCAGTAATTAATCAAGATTGAACTGTAATGATATGAAGACAAACATATGATAAACTTAACCATGAAACATACCTGTAAGCCATACCTGTCAAGATTGCTTGTAATCTTATTATGGAAGGCCTCAGCTTCATCTCCCTCTGAGACAGGAACTTCTTCACTTTTGCAAGTGACCAATCCATCTTCTTCTAGGATTAACCCAATCTACTTGATTTGCAAGAACTGGACCTAGAGTTGGATTAGGGTTTTTCAAAGAAACCCCAAAAATTCAAACTTTGAATTTCAAACTTCCGAAAGGATATAAATATGCGCCTTGATGAGCTGATCAAGTTGGTATATTCAGAATTTGAAAACTGCAAAGTTTCACCCCTCGAAATTGCCTTTTAGATTTTCGGATCCACTAGGGAGGACCCTGAATTAGGGTTTGAGTTTCCCAGAGCTTCACCCAACCAAAAGATTTGATTCAAAACTCTAAGCTTTGATTTTTCTGAGGAGCTTCCAGCCGTTGTCACAGATTTCAAAAATTCCAATTTTTGTAGAAGCCCTAATTTTCCATCTTTCCAATCAAAGTCCCGAACTGGAGTTTGATCAAGCCCGGCCTTCTGCCCAACCAAAAAATCTGATATTGGTCTCTAAATTTCTATTTTGATGAGTAGCATCCAACTATGGTCTCCAATTACAAAAATTCCAACTTTCTCCGAAGCCCTAAATTCTGGAAGCCATGAATGAAGGTACTCAAAAATAATTATGTTTTCACATAAATATGTACCTGATTGTTTCTGGTGTAACTCCGAAATCTTTGATCCACAAGGTCTGAAAACGTTTCCTGAGATATCACGACCTGTTATCTTTCCATCCCGATAGGTCTGACCTCAATTGGATTCTCTGAGAGATAGTTATGCAAAGTGTCGCAATGTGACCTGTTTATGGGATAATACAAGAGAGCGAACTTGTACAGTGTGCCACGTGTCACTGGTTCAACTTCGACCTCTGAACAATTTTCATGAGATATTAAAGTCTATTTACTACCTGTCACATTTTACGAAATTTCATTTGGAGCTTCCTAGCCCAAGTTATGACCTTTTTCCCAAGGTCACCTTATTTTGACTCAGATCTGGAAGAGGCAGAAACCCTATATTTTACAGATCATAAATCACAAAGTAAAACGAATTAGAGGTTGTCCTTTGGACACAAGGTACATGGGGATTTTATGTTGGCCCTATAAAAGTTTCATATCCTAAAACATCACCAAAACGTATTTATAGCAAAAGTTCTACGATGACTGGTTTTTGCTATATCAAGCCCTAGCATCATAAGTGCAACAAGTGTCATACATGCCATATCATGCCTTTTTTCAGGCTAGCTCTGATACCATGTTAAATTTTCAAAATTTACTTCAATCTGATCTAGGATATTAACTGAGAGAACAACATGTACAGCAAATCTACAGCATATCAATCATGGACACAACAATGCAAGCACACAAGAGACACAAAGTTTACTTGGGGAAAACCATAAAGGTGAAAAACCCCAATAACTTCCTCAAAGATAGATAGAGCAATGATACAACCAGAATACAAGAGATAGTCTTCTCCTAGCAGCAGATCCTCCTCCTCCACAATTGCACCACTCTCCCAAGTGTGAGTGAGAGGATTGAATGTGTAAAATGAGAGAGACGCGCTCTCTATTTATACACTAACTTGACTTGACCTTTACTCAACTAGGTCGGCCTCAACTTAACCACTTAACATAATGCTGACTGGGCCGACCCCCACTAGGGTGGTCTAATAACCCTTTGACCCACATGGTCGACCCCCAATAGGGTTGTCTAATAACCCATCAAGTATAAGTTACAACACTTACAATATAAATGACGACACTTCCGTATAGAGGAATAATAACATCTCTATAGGAATACAATATACATATATGTGAAATACATTCTGAAGTTACATATACATCAACAAAACAATGTGGGTCAGGGGTTACTTCAAGAAGCCCCCTCTTACCATACTCATTGATTCTGGTAGCACTCATAACTTCATTGACCCTTGGATCACCAAATAGGCTGATTGTTTTGTCCATCCTTGCTCCAACTTTGAAGTCATGGTTGCCAATGGGGGCACCTTACCTTGCAAGGGGAAGTGTCACAATGTGTGTATCTCTATGGAAGATTATAACTTGTGTTCTGACATGTTTGCCTTGGCCTTAGATGGATTTGATGTGGTTTTGGGTGTTCAATGGTCACGCACACTTGGACCCATCTTATGGGATTTTGCTAAACTTTGGATGCAGTTTTCACTCAATGGGAAAAAACACGCATTTACAGGCTTACAACCAGGGTCTTTCTGCATCATTAGTTCACATCGCCTGGAAGAGATCCTTAAGAATAATTCACATGGTTTCATCACTCAGCTCCATTCCATTTAGATGCACCCATCAACGGTCTCCACTACTCCCTTGGATCTCCAAAAAAATTTGGATAGATATGCAGGTGTCTTTGCTGAACCAGCGGGATTTCCGCCTTCAAGAGACCTTTCAGGTAAGAATTTAGCCGCCTCTACATTTGAGAAGGAAATGATGGCTATTTTGCATGCAGTACAGACATGGCAGCCATACCTATTCAGGAATTCTTTCTGCATCAAGACTGCTCACCAAAGTCTGCAATATTTCCTGGAACAATGAGTATCCTCACCCGCACAACTGAAATGGATTCTCCAACTCCTGGGTTATGCCTATGAGATCACTTACATGACAGGTCAGGACAATTTCGTGGTAGATGCTCTTTCTCACACATTTGATTACCAAGTTTCTCTTTCATCTATTTCTATGCATGTTCCAAATTGGTTGCAATATATTCAACAGGGCTATGTCAATGAATCCTCCTTATCTCAACTCATCCAACGGTTGGCCAACAACCCTTCTACTATACCGCATTACTCTTGGGATGGAACTTCCCTGAGATACAAAAGTCATCTCGTGCTTCACTAGAGCACAGATCTTCAATGGGCTATCTTCTATGAACTCCATGTGTCTCCATTGGTCAGGCACTCCGGGTTCCTCCAAACGTATGAGCGGGCACAACATACCTTCTTTTGGTAGGGAATGAAAAGGACAATTCAACAGATGGTGGTTGCATATGATACTTTCCAGCTCCTTCCGGGATTGCTCGAACCCATACCATTCCCTACACAGATCTAGAGAGCTCTGCCTCTACAATTCATTGAAGGGCTCCCTAAATATGGAGGGCAGACTGGCATTGTCAATAAATGTTTGGAAACTTATCTTCATTTCTTCACCTCCGAACAACAACCTCAGTGGGTGAACTAGCTCCTTCTCGTTGAATGGTGGTGCCCTACTGCATCTAAAATTACTCCATATGAAGCAATCTATGGTCAGGCACCACCATTTCTTCTTCCATACTCCCTCAACAGTGCACCATTTCAAGCAATTGACACGATTCTTTGAAACCACGATCAAATTCTTCGCATTTTGCAAGACACTCTTCACATGGCTAGAATTTGAATGAAACAACAAGCTGATCAGCACCGTTCTAAGTGCACTTTTCAAGCAGTTGATATGGTTTTTCTTTGTCTATAGCCTTCCAAGAAATCCTCCCTAACACTCAAAGGGCGTCCACTTCTATCTCGCTCTATCATAGAGGTATTCATTCAGTGGCATGAAATGCAACCAGAGGATGCTACATGGGCACAACTCCTTCAGATTCAGCATCAATTTCCACATCTAAAGCTTTGAGGACAAAGCTTTTTCTAAGGGAGAGGGGATGTTAGGAACCCATGTCTTTACTTTTTTAGTATATTTTTGTTTGACGCATATGCTTTGAAAGACGTCCCGTAGTATTTGTTTATCCATAGTTTGTATTAGCCCATAGTATTATATGCATATGTTTTGTAAGTTGTCCCATAGTATTATATGTCCCATGGTATTGACCCATAGTATTGCCGCATAGACTAGTATATAAGTTTGTGTTGATGCCAATGAAGGCACTGTGAAGTTAATTGTATTCAGCTTGCTCAAAGGAGGTTTCCCCCTCGAAGTGGCCTGCGATTAAAAAAAATATTATGTGATCTCATATATTGTGCATTTTAGCAATTAATTGTTGCAGGTTCCTCCTATTAAAACACAACCTGCACCAACTCCATCTTTAGATCTAGAGCCATCAAAAAACAAAGTCCATGCCTTCAAATCTATCCTAAAATTAGTATTTACATTGTATACATTATGTACAACAGAACCTGAGAACAGTACAGTAGTAAGATTAACAATTTGGGACTGGTTCTATGCATTCTTAGTGGGTGACAAATTCGCAGGTAAATCCCCAAAAAATGTATCGAAAGTGTAATGTTCCACATGGGAGCTAAAATATGCAGCAGGTTCACTAGGATCATTTAAGTCTGTGACAATTTGTTTCATGTAAGGTTCCCTGCTGATTTTGATTCGGTTTGGTCTTCCATTGTAAGGAAGCCATAAGTGGGACCAGTCAGTAGCGAAGTAGCCTTTGAGCTTCTCTAACCAATCCTTGCTCAACCACATTCCATACATTTCAAGGATATCAGCCACAATAATATCCATAGTCTGGTGGATTCTAAGGTCAGCAGATAGTGCTAACAGGACATTCTTCAGTTCTCCCACTACCATAACTTTGGATCTATCAAGTTGAACAATTTGAGTAGGGTAGGGATCCCAAGAGGCATTCAAATTTTTGCAGACAGGTAGATGCATCACATTGGATGATGCCCCTGAATCTATCGTACAATTATGGACATTCTATTGAAAACTTCAAAAGTAAGCAACAAAGGAGGTGTTTTCTTGCTACCTGGTTTCTGATTCCCAGGTTTAGAGTATGTCTCTAGATTGTTGTTTTGAGCCTCCCTGGGTTTGTTGGAAATCATGCTTTTGGGAAGACTGTCTCTCATGGATAGGATTTTCAGAATCTCAAAAAGAGAAATGTTAGCTTTCACTCTTTTCAAGTCATCAATCAGGCTCTATTCTATTTCCGGAATGAGAGTGTCCTTTTGTGCTGATGTTTTACCTTTGTTTGGTGTTGGTGTTGAAGTGGAAGGTTCCTGTGCAGGATTTCCTTTGCTCCTTGTATTATAGAGGTGTTGGGCATTGAATACAGCCTCAGGCTCATCTTCTTCCTCAGCCATGGGAAGTTATGAGAATAAGTTGATACTGTTTATCTGCTTATCTTCTACTTCATCTGGGGGTTCAGGATCTTGATTCTCTTAAGGATTTTTATCTGGATGGTAAGGAGAATTATGTGATTCTAAAACCAAATCCTTAAAGATAGAAATAATTTCTTCAGAGTTCAATCCTTCATCAGGATTAGGTGGGACTTGCTTTTGTGGAGGTTAATAAGGTCTTATGAAAGGTTGTCTATTGAATCCCCTGTTATTGTTTTGGTTTTCTGTGTTAGTTTTTTTTAGGTCTACCATTTCATTGGAAATATTTTGAAGGAATTTCTTCATGTCATTCATTTCAAAAGGGTCCTTATTTTGCACAGTGGGTTTTGGAGGATTATCTGGTTTCTTGCGAGAAGTAGAAGGTTGTTCTGATGAAGCATCAAGGTTATCTTTCAAGCAGAATATATCTTTTTCAACCTGGATAGCCTCAGCAAAGGCCTCCTGCAAGTTATCTTTTCGCGCTCCTTTTACCCACATAGAAATGGGAACAGGTAAACCTTAAACATAATAAGCAACCAGAAGTTCTTCTGCAGGAAGAACAGTGGTAGGGATTGTATTTTTCAAGTATGAAAACCTTTGATTATAATCTTTAACTCTTTCCTTGCCTCTAATTTTCATTGAGGACAAGTCTATGGCCAAGTCTTCTGGAGTCTTGTCATCTCCAAATTTATGGATAAACATTTTTTCAAAGTCATCCCAGGAAGAGATGGGTATCGATTCTAGGGAAAAGTACCAAGTGGGTGCTTTTCCTTGGAAGGTGTAAGGAAACAATCTACAAACTACATCTTCATGGATGACATTCCTAAGTCTGATGGCCTGCATAAAAGTCTTAATATGATCAAGGGCAGGTGATTTCTCATCAGGGACAAACTTAGGGAGCCACTTTTCAGGGTTCTTAGGGAGTCTGTGTTGTTCTTCAACTATAAACACAGCATCCTAGTCCATCCAGGGTCTGTTTCCACCTTTTGCCATGGGTATATCCTCTGAGGAAGAACTGGAGGATGCCTCACTGTCATATGACTCTTCAAATGAGGGTGAGAAAGATGAAGGGGTGTTGGTGGTGGTCCACCTATTGCACCATTGGGCTGATCTCGTTCTGTTTCTTCGAACAAGGAATCAAGGTTAAAATCATGGGACTCTTGGTGGCTAGATGAATCGTGGTGTTCAATATTTTGGTCACCTGAATTTTGATTATATTGATTATTAATTTGTGGATCGTTGTTCTAGTGATGTTGAATTGCTGCTAGTCCAAGATTACGCTCTTCTGCCATTCTTTCTTGTAACCTAGCAACACTATCGGAATAACCTTTCAATAGTTGTTCAAGCGTAATGGGTCCCCTAGTGGGTGATATAAATACAATATCGTCCCTTCTAATTTCCAGCTCTATCACAGGGGTAGCAGGAATAGTAGTTGGTTGTTGCATTGGTTGTTCTGCAAATGTCGATGCCTGCGTGTGACTACGGGTAACAATCGGTGATCTTAATGGAAGAGGTCTATTAGTATTTTGTTTAGGCATATCTTTCTTCTAGAAAACCTTCTAGTGCCATTTTTTGAAGCCCCGGGTATGTAGGTTGCTGGAATGTTGTCCAAGGCTAGCAACAGAGGGTGAAAACCCAATCGAAAAGGCTTCAAAAAGCTATGCGCAAGAGCAGTTCTATCCCCAAATTATTTAGTGTAGTTAACTCCCACGGATATAAAGGCCTCCACTGGCACTTATGGGGTTTGGGTTTGATCCTGAAAGGATCTGTCTTCCTGTGAGGGAAGATCAAAGTATTATAACTCTAGAAAGGAATCTATCTTAAAATAAATCTAATCTAAGTTAGATCTAATCTAAAGAAAGTGCTTTGTTGATATGTAGGATAACTTGATCTGAAAATTTAATAAGGCTCTTCACCAGTTTGACAGAAATGTGAAAATGGATATTTACTTATTACCTCAAAATACAATCAGACGATAAAAATTAAATGATAGTAGTTTAAAGACTAGGCACACACAAGATCATCCTGTAGCTGGAATGCTAATTGAAAAAATAACATTAATTTAATAATTTATGTTAATCATTTTCAAAAATAGATAAATGTTTTAATTAAATAAATTCACTTAAAACATAAATACACACAGATCATCAATTGAGACAAATCTAAACTGTAGATCAATGCATTGATTATTGATTACAAAAATTAAACAGTATTGATTAATAAGTTGAAGTGAAAATCAACATTCAGCAAACAAATTTAATAAATTGACAAAAGAGGAATTAAGAGAAAAGTAACTGTATTAGCTCGAAATTGCAATAAATTACAATCTCTTCATTAATCAAAGTATCTCTTGTCATCTTTTGTAGATTTTCTCCCCCCTACCCCATGAGACCTCTACCATTTAAATAATAATTACAAAATAGTTACAAAGGATAGACTTCCCATAAAACAGGGATTATAAAATCAACTAATCCAAGAATAATCAAGGGCAGCGTGCCACTTGGTCCAAACTCCTAACAACTCATCAATATCTGGGTAATTGGTTGACTCGAGTCCCAACTGGGCATCTAACGTAGAGGACTCCATCTCATTATTTGCAAACTTATCCCAAGTGCGCAGAAAAATATGAATCTTGCATTCCAAGCTGACATGTTTCCTGATGAACTTGTCAACCTCTGCAATCTGGATGTGCTCGAGCTGCTGGACCTGTTCCTTGACTTTCTCGCATCTGGTCTCAACTTGTTGTTGAGATATTGTAACTTCAAAGAACATTATAATTGTACTTTATTATTCCGGAGATGTTTCATTCCTACATGAAGATCTTATTGTATATCCGGAGATGTTTATTCCTCCGTCGGAATGTGGTAACTTGGGTTATTAGACTTCCCTAGTGGGGGTCGGACTTGTATGTGTTATGTGGGTCAAAGGGTTATTAGACCACCCTAGAGGGGTCAGCCCAGTCAGTTGTAGTGGGGTATTTAACCCAATGGTTAAATACGAGCCTACATGATTTGTGTAAAAGACAAGTCGGAGTAGTGTATAAATAGAGGAGGTGTATTCCTCATTTTACACACACTCACTCACTTGAGAGTGGTGCACTTGTGGAGGAGAGGTTTGCTATGGAGAAGGAGAAGCTTATGCTCAGGGTTACATCTTTGTATATTGTTGGTCATCTATATTCAGGAAGCTTTACTGGGTTTTCTACCCCATAAGGGTTTCCCAAGATAAATTTGTGTCTCTTGTGTTTATGTTGTGCTTGTTGTTTCTTCAGTGATCCTGTATATCCTATTATTGTGAAATGGAATGCAATGCTACTATTTTCTATCTTAGCATATTAAATCTTAACATGGTATCAGAGCTACCCTAAAGGAAGGCAATGTATGGCACTTACGACACTTGCTTTCCTTACGACAATTTGAAGGTTAGGGTTTTATATAGAAAAAACCAGTCATCGTGGAACTTTCGCCATAAATCCATTTTGGAGAAGTTTCAGGATCTGCAAACTTTACAGGTCGTAGATAACATCTCCAGGTATCTTTTTTCCAAAGGGAACCCTCACATTCATTGTACTTTGTAATTTATGATCAGTACAAGTTAGGGTTTCTGCCTCTTCCAGATCTTAGTCAAAATCAGGTGACCTAGGAAAAAAGGTCATAACTTGGGCTAGGAAGCTCCAAATGAAATTTCATAAAAAGTGACACATAGTACACAGACTGTAATATCTCAGGAAACTTTTTCAGAGGCAGAAGTTGAACCAGTGAAATGTGGAACACCGTACAAGTTTGCTCTCCTGTTTTATCCCATAAACAGGTCACGTTGTGACACTTGGCATAACTTGGGCTAGGAAGCTCCAAATGAAATTTAGTAAAAAGTGGCAGGTAGTACACAGACTATACTATCTCAAGAAACTTTTTCAGAGGACGAAGTTGAACCAGTGACATGTGGCACGCCGTACAAGTTCACTCTCTTATTTTATCCCATAAACAGGTCACGTTGCGACACTTGGCATAACTCTCTCTCAGAAACTCCAATTGAGGTCAGACCTATCGGGATGGAAAGATGATAGGTCAGGCTAATACAGAAAAACATTTCAGACCCTGTGGAGCAAAAATTTTGGAGTTACAGCAGAAACAATCAAGTACATATTTCTATCAAAACAAAATTATTTTTGGAGCACCTTCATTCATGGTTTCCAGAATTTAGGGTTTCGGAGAAAGTTAGAATTTTTGGAATCAGAATCCATGGCTGAATGCTACTCAGGAAAATTGAAATTTAGAGACCAAGATCAAATTTTTTGGTTGGGTAGAAGACCGGGCTTGATCAAACCCCAGTTCGGGATTTTGATCGGAAAGATGGAAAATTAGGGCTTCAGCAAAAATTGGAATTTTTGAAGTCTGTAACCACGGCTGGAAGCTCCTTAGAAAAATAAGAGTTTAGAGCCTTGGATCGAACCTTTTGATTGGACAGAAGGGTGGGCTTCATCAAACCCTAGTTCGGGTTCCTGTCCAGAAGATCCGGAAGTTTCGAAGGCAATTTTGAGGGGTCAAATTTTGGAGATTTCAAAATTGAAGTATGCTAGCAAGACACATTCTTCCATCCATTTAGAAGTGTGAAAGTCAAAGATTGAATTTTTAGGGTTTCTCTAGAAAACCCTAATCAAGCTCCAGATCAAGTTTCAGGGGGAGTTGAGGCTAAGGCCTTACATAAGAAGACTACAAGAAGTCTTGACAGGTATGACTTAAGGAGGTTCAGGTATGTCTTGAAATCTGATTCTTGATTAAGTTCATGATGTGTTTGTCTTCATATTATTTATTAGTACAATCTTGATTAATGTTAGAATTGTCTTATCACCCTAGTAACAGTATGAATGATCGAAGACATTCATTGATTAGGGCTATATGATTGTACTAATGCATTATGGTGTTGTGTGAGGTTGATGTTGTTTGCTAACAAGATACAGGTACATCACAAAAGACAAATCAAGTTCCATGACCATGACAACATGAAGACAAAGACTCATCCATAATCTTTGTTCTACTTACGAGGTATGTATGACTTTGTTATATTATGCTTAACCTATGAGACATGCAAGTTCTAGCTCAGGATCTCTAAATCAATGAAGAGATTGTTTAGGTATTTTGTACATAACTAAGCAGGTATACTAATCCAGGTATGTTTTCCTATGTCAAGTTAGAATCTTACCTTGTGTTAGGATCCCTTAGATAAGTATACTTGGTATGATTGGTTATGCTTATTCATAAAGTTAGTAATCAAGGGTTTATGCATATTATGTCTCTTATCTTGATGATTTAATTAACCAGAAGAGTACTATGATCAAACAAGAATATGCATGAGTAAAAGAAGACTTCCTTGAAACCCTGAATACTAATGATCATGACTATACATATTCAAGTTTTGATAATATTGAGAATATACTAATGAATGTATGTTTGTGTATGAGATCATGAGGATGACACTAGTGCACACTTGAGCATGCACAGTGGTACAGAATGAATAGAAGTTCAAAAGACATATAGAAGATCAAGCGGGAGGCAGCCACACAAACATAAAAGATAAGTATTTGAGTTGTTATTTGAAATAGTAAATGATATTGCTTGTATGTATATTTGTATTCCTAGAATATATCATGTTGAGTGTAAACATTCATAGAGCATTGGACAATATACTACTAATATGCATATGATTGGTAAGTTGGACAAACATTCCATTGTTGCTTGTCTAGAATGAAACCTCTTTGTTGACATGCTGAGAGCTGTGCACACTCTCGATAGTATGTTCTGGTAGAGATGGAAGGCATCTAGGTAGCCACTGTATGCATACAGGATATGGGAAAGTGTTGTGCCAAAGTATTGGTCAAAATAGTTGCATAACCATGTAAATGATATCTGTATGCATAATAGGTTATCATGTCAATATGATTTGATGATTATAAAGTATTACTAATCATGTACTTAATTTTGATTTGTAGGAAAGATCATGATGAATGATGAACACTGAACAAGCGATGGATGTTCAATAAAAGGATTTACAAATCGAACACACTATAGAAGGCTTGTGGCTAGAAGATTCTCTTAGAAAGAGGAAGAGAATCATGATGAGATGTTTGCTCCAAGTGGCTAGATAAGACCATTCTCTTAATAGTAGAAGAAGTGTGAATCAGGTTCTGTATGGGTTCCCAGGATCGATAATCAATTGATGAGCTTAATGATCACCATGGGTGATGTGGATCTCAACCTTTGCTACAAGGTTGAATATGGCTTCCATACACATATGACATGGATGCAAGAAGGAACTCACCATAGAGTTCGAATGATTTTGAGGCTCATATCAATAGACCCATCTGACGAGAGATGGCACAGATAGATATGCAGAAGATCACTCAATGCAGAGTGTAAATGATGGACAATTGACAGCTTCTTGACAAAGCTTGGGCTTTACCAGAAGTAAAGCTGATCCTAACCTTTACCTTAAGGTTGTGGATCATACCATTATTGTATGACGATGATCTCTTTCTGACAAGGAATGAGAAACAGATCATGAAAAAAAAAGAGAAGAAGATGGCAGAGAATCCAGTGTTCCATGTTATGGTGCATAAAGGAACTATAAAGTTTGAATTTGTAACAAGTTGCCGATGTACTAACCAAACCTCTACCTCAAGTGAACAAGTTACCGATGTACTAACCAAACCTCTACCTCAAGAAAATGTTTGAGTATTTTCTTAGACAAGCTTGGTAGGACCCTCCTTGAGAGGGGGAGTGATGTGGTCACTTATGACGAGATTTCCTACATTGACAGTGAGGTCGATGATGTGGATACCTATATTGGTGATGCCGACAGAGAGGTTGGTGGATGGTCCTTAGACAGGGTCTAAGTTGACGAGGGGATTGCATCATCCTTGAACACATGTTCTAAAAGGATCCGTAGACATACGTCTCTGAGAAAGAAGAGGGATTACATCATCCTTGAACACATGTTCTAAAAGGATCCGTAGACGTATGGTCTTCGAGAATGAAGTCCGTAGTGGACAGGAGAGGATTGTATCATCCCTGTACTTCAATTCTAAAGTGATCCATAGACAGATGTCTCCGAGAATGTGGTCCCTAGTGGACGAGGGGATTGTATCATCCATGGACACATGTCCTAAAAGAGATCCGTAGACATATGTCTCCGAGAAAGTGGTCCCTAGTGGACATGATAGGACTGCATCGTCCCTGAGCGTTTGGTTCAAAATGTACGTGACAGGATTGCATCATCCTTGGACTTATGTCCTAAAGAGATAGGGATTGATCATCCCATAAGTGGATCAGGATTGCATCATCCTTGGACTTATTTCCTAAAGTGATAAGGACTAATCATCCTGTAAGTAGATTGGGATTGCATCGTCCCTAGACATGGTGAGGTGTCTTAAAGTGATAAGGACTAATCATCCTGTAAGTAGATTGGGATTGCATCGTCCCTAGACATGGTGAGGTGTCTTAAAGTGATAAGGACTAATCATCCTGTAAGTAGATTTGGATTGCATCATCCCTAGACATGGTGAGGTTTCTTAAAGTGATAAGGACTAATCATCCTGTAAGTAGATTGGGATTGCATCGTCCCTAGACATGGTGAGGTGTCTTAAAGTGATAAGGACTAATCATCCTGTAAGTAGATTGGGATTGCATCGTCCCTAGACATGGTGAGGTGTCTTAAAGTGATAAGGACTAATCATCCTATAAGTTGATTCGGGATTGCATCATCCCTAGACATGGTGAGGTGTCTTAAAAGGATAAGGATTGATCATCCTATAAGTTGATCTAGATTGCATCATCCATAGACATGAGAGATGTCTTAAATTGAGAGGGATTGATCATCTCGTAAGTGGATCAGGATTGTATCATCCTTGGACCTATGTCCAAAAGTGATAGGGATTGACCATCCCGAAATTGGATCATGTGTGTTGCAGGGTATGTTGCTGTTGTGTATACTTGTATTGGTGTGGATACTTGTATTGATAGATGTATTAGTGAGAATACATGCTTTTGATGATAGATGTATTAGTCAGAATACATGCTTTTGATGATAGATGTATTAGTGAGAATACATGCTTTTGATGATATGTGTATTAGTAAGAATACATGTTTTGATGATAGATGTATTGGTGAGAATACATACTTTTGATATTGATTAATGTACTTGTATGGTTGAGGATACTTATGTTGTAGATCAAGATGATCTAGATGCTGTAGATCGAGATGTTCTAGATGTTGTAGAACGAGATGATCCAGATGTTGTAGATCGAGATGATCCAGATGCTATAGATCGAGATGATCCAGATGCTGTAGATCGAGATGATCCAGATGCTGTAGATCGAGATGATCCAGATGTTGTAGATCGAGATGATCCAGATGCTGTAGATCGAGATGATCCAGATGCTGTAGATCGTGATGATCCAGATGCTGTAGATCGTGATGATCCAGATGCTGTAGATCGAGATGATCTAGATGCTGTAGATCGAGATGATCCAAATGCTGTAGATCGAGATGATCCATATGTTGTAGATCGAGATGATCCAGATGTTGTAGATCATGATAAACCAGATGCTGTAGATCGAGATGATGTGACGATGTTGATCGTGTTGATCTAGACGATGATGTTGATCGTGTGATGACGATGCTGATGATTGTGTGATGACGATGCTGATGATCGTGTGATGACGATGCTGACGATCGTGAGGATTCAGATATTGATGTTGCTATAGCTATTTGAGTGTTGCAGAAGATAAAGACTCAATACTGAAGATGTTGATGTTCCAGTATTGAAGATGTTCCAGTAACTGGTTGAGTTACTGATGATATTGAGAAAGCTTCTAATGATTTATAGATGTATCATGTATGATGTTGATGACTCCTTGCTCGTGCAGATGCTGTTATAATATCCTTCTCGTTAAGGGGGAGTGTTGAGATATTGTAACTTCAAAGAATATTATAATCGTACTTTATTATTCCGGAGATGTTTCATTCCTCCGTGAAGATCTTATTGTATATCCGGAGATGTTTATTCCTTCGTCGGAATGTGGTAACTTGGGTTATTAGACTTCCCTAGTGGGGGTCGGCCCTGTATGTGTTATGTGGGTCAAAGGGTTATTAGACCACCCTAGAGGGGTCGGCCCAGTCAGTTGTAGTGGGGTATTTAACCCAATGGTTAAATACGAGCCTACATGATTTGTGTAAAAGACAAGTTGGAGTAGTGTATAAATAGAGGAGGTGTATTCCTCATTTTACACACACTCACTCACTTGGGAGTGGTGCACTTGTGGAGGAGAGGTCTGCTATGGAGAAGGAGGAGCTTATGCTCAGGGTTACATCTTTGTATATTGCTAGTCATCTATATTCAGGAAGCTTTACTGGGTTTTCTACCCCATCAGGGTTTCCCAGGATAAATTTGTGTCTCTTGTGTTTATGCTGTGCTTGTTGTTTCTTTAGTGATCCTGTATATGCTATTATTGTGAAATGGAATGCAATGCTGCTATTTTATGTCTTAGCATATTAAATCTTAACACTTGTTCAATCATTAACTTCAGTGGACATGCCTTCTCAATGAGATCCATGGTAGGAAATTGTAGGCTGGACATAATATTATCCACAACATACCACCTTCTACCATAGATGGCCTATGCCTTTTTTACTGTTTCATCCACCATATCAAGGACATTCTGCCAAGCATTCAAAGAAGTCCTAACTCTTCTGATATTGAAGTTGTCCAACACTGGAATGTCATCTGGTTTCTCTTTGATGTACCTCTTCCAATCGACAACATCATTGATAGCCTTGGAAGCATGTTGCCTCTTGTCCATTTGCTTCTCAAGAATGACAGACATTCGTTCAAAAACACTATGGGTTTCCTGAATTTCATTCAGGAAACCGAATAACTCAGCTAAGAGTTTATGATGCTCTTCATTTACTTGATTAGCCAAATCACTTAACTCTTCTGAGAAAACATAGAAAAAGGAGGAGTGGTTGCACTTGCAGTTGCATCCCTCAGCAGTTGTTCCAATATCTCTATCTTATCCATATTTGCAGTGCTTAGGATTTGTGCATCCTGCATTTCATCTTGAAGAGAAGTATTATGTTCCTGCAGCTCTTTGAGCTGATTTTCATGCTGACTTCTTAATTCATGAATCTGAGATTCATGTTCCTCATTAACCTTGGCCAGCTGCTCTTGAAGCTTCTTTAACTCTTCCTTTTTCATGTCAATTTATCTATTCAGTGAGGTCACTGAATCGAAGTTGGCTCCTGCAAATGCTCCCATAGTTGCAGCAGTATCCAATGCTTCCTGTTGGATATCATCAAATTGTTTGGTCCAAATAAGTTGATTAGGAAAAGGTGCATGCAACACGCTTTGATATCTGCTTCTCTTGTTACCTTCCTTCACCACTACCTTAGCTGATTTGCTATAAAAATATTCTCCAAGGGAGACCAGAATATCCTCTTCACAAGCAGCCATCAACTCAGTAGAAGATGTAGCTACATCTTTTGTTGCAACTAGTGGAGCTGTCTGTGTAACAGTAGCACTTGGAATCGGCATGGTGATTTGAGAAATAGGTATGAAGGAAGTGAGATAAGTGGTTGAGTTACCAGAACTGGCTGTGAAATAGCTGCAAAGGTGGTAAATATCTCAACTAATGTAGCTGATGGGAAAGAAATATCATCCAATGAAGTAAGAGGGAGCTCACTTGAAGTAAGTGGCAGTGTGGAAATTAATGCAATGAGGGTGGTGGTGACTTCTGGAAAGTGATCATCAGGAATAGGTTCATCCATCGTTATAATGTCAAGTAAATCTATAACAGCCTAGGAGTGTTCTGTGACTTCCTGTACAACAGGCACAGCAGGAGAAAAAGAGCTTGCTGGAAGCCTTTCATCTTCCACATCACTGTATTCAATATTCAAAGTAGGAATCTGAGATGTAGGAGTCTGAATTTTCTATCTTTTGGCTGGGTTATTCACAGCCATCACTTGAGTATCACTGATTGGGTTGACTGCAGCAACCACTTGGGTATCAAGTACCGAAGTCATTTGTGTGAACTGCTTTTTGAGTTGCTCAAATGTTTGAATCAATATTTTGTATTCTCCATGTGGTTTCAATTTTGGAGCATCCTCCATAAGGCCCTTACCTTTTCCTTCATCTGGATAGGTTAACATGAGTGGAGCAGTTGCTTTTTCTGCTTCCTTTTCTTCCCTGTCTTTTCTGGTTTTCTCAGCAAGTTGTAACTCCATCCTCCTATAACTCAAAACCTTAGCTTTGAGTTCCTATTGGTACTGGAGAATGCAGCTTTGTTCCTCTTTAGTTTTAACCCTCACCTGGACTTCAGAGAAGAAATTCACTCCCAGATAAATGGAGTCATCAGGGATATCTTCATGATCATAATCTATTTTCATGTGTTCTTGTTTGAAGTGAGAATCAAGGAATGTTTTGGGGTCATGCATCCTTTTGGGAGCAAATCCTAGTTTCAAAGAAGCAATCCTCTTTCCCAGTACTGCAGCCCAAGTTGAAGCTGGAATGACCAAAGGCCCAAGATTCAGAGGGAATTTAGGCCATCCCCTTCTCTTAGGTCCAGTAAGCTTAAGAAATACCCCATATGTTACAGTCTGGAAGGATATCTCTTCAAGTAGCAGCTTGTCTGGGACTACCCTTGGCAGTAAATACATGTGTTGCTCCCCCAAATTCTGACATAAGAAAAAAATTATCCCACATACCAATCACCAAGTGTAGGGATTAAATTTTTGGCATTAGGAGAAAAAGCATATGCATCTTCCTTGAATATCTGTTGATAGATGATGCCAAATAAATGGTCCCAGATATCATATAGGATAGGAACAAAGTTGCTCTCCCACAAGGCTGAACAGTAAATGTGGACTGGAGGTGATGACAAGGTCCAATTCCATCCCATGGAGGGGTACTGGAATTCTGAGTAGAATATATCAATTACATAGGCAGAATAAAAGAGAAGTGGCTTCGTTGGTGTTTAATGATATCGCTCAATAGTTGTCTTTAATTCAGATGACAAAATTGAAGCCCAGGGGAATGACTCCCACGTTGTAAGGACATGATGGGACACAGGTGCCCATTCAGCTTTGAACATTGAACAGTTAGGAAGACCATAAAGCCTGCAAAGCATGGCTGCCAAAAGGGAATAGGGTTCCCTGAACCATGAAACCAAGTATGAGTTATCAAATCTGGGCATGAAATTTGTCGATTTATTCATCAAAGACTTCACCATTTCATTAAAATTATACCTAGTCTTAGCAGAGTCCAGGAATGCAATATTAAGAGGCTGGATGGCCAGTTTAAGGGCATATGCTCTGGTGAAAACCTCAGGGCGAAAGGTGGCCAATTGAGACCCTGATTTATTGTTAAAGGAACGGTCCTTAGGGTTCGCATGGTCAAGAATCCATTTAACGGTGTGTATGTAGGGGATAATGGCAAGTCTAGTAGCTATGGCATGCAGTTGTGAATCCCTAATTTTCTCATAAGCGGGTCGGTCATTTTGGATGTCTGACATGTCATCATTATAAAAATGGCGTAAATTTTAGACCAATCAATCTGGGAAGTCTCAGAAACTTTGTCACTGGTATCGAAAAGGAAGCCGAAGTTAAGGTCTTTGTTCAACAAGTCTTTCTGAGCTGTTTTGGAGAGGGTGTTTCGTGACATGTTGAAAAACTGGAAATTTTTGATAAATAAATAAACACAAATAAAAAATAATTCAAAAATGGCAAAACCCTTAAACAACAAATAAGAAAAAGACATAAAACCAACCTGTGAGTGATGAAAATGGCAGAAAACAGCCTTGGTAAAATCTCGTAGTAAAAATATTGTAACAGGTAAATTCTTCGAAAATGAAAATGATAAAAGAAAATAGGAAAAATCAACATATTTATCAATTTCGTCGGGTAAAATCTGGGCCATAGGATTAAAATAGATCGACGGCTGAGATCTAATTAAGCGGGATGCGGAAAGAGAGTCGCGGGCATTTATTTTGCAAATATATACATCATTTCCGCAATCTGAAATCCGCAATTGCGGGTTGCGAGTTGCAGAATCGCAACTTTAAGTATTAACAAACCAGAAGTTTCCGCAATCCGCAATTGCGGGTTTCTGGTTGCGGAAACGCAACGTGCAAAAATTATTTTGAGAGTCTTCCCGCAATCCGCAATTGCCGGTTGCCGGTTGTAGGTGCAAAATACCACAATTATTGAAAGACATTTCCGCATCTGCAATCCTCATTCCGGAACGAAAATGTTTCAAAACAAAAAACCAAGCTTCCGCAATCTGCATTGTGGATTGCGATTTGACGGGTTGCAGAAAGAGCTATCTTTTGGGAAAATCAAAGATTTCTGCAACTCACCAAAAACACGCAAAAACCAAAGGAATTTTCAAAGGGAAAACTACTAACTGAATCAAATCATGGCAAAGCATAATAAGCAGGATGAAAAACCCCAAAATGACCATGGAATTTAAACATTACCTTTGCATACAAACATTGTGGTCCCATGTTTTAATTAAAACATGGGATCTGTTGTACCTACAACAAATGGCGACTGGCTGGGATGAACCAGTTATCTTTGTAAATGAAATATGTAGTTACAAGGAAGATATGTCAGCAAACTGATATTTCAACCTAGAAGTTCAAAATGTTATCACAGAAACACAACCAAAACAACAGAGATAGTCATATGATTGATATATTCCCATCCAAAACCAATTAATGATGATATCTATCTGATAAGGAAATCTAGAAGTAAACAAGAATCCTTTGCCATTATGCAATCATAGGAAGGAAGCTTGTGTTGAACCTTAGCACAAACTTAGAACCATTCTGGATAACCAAATTATGAATCACCTTGATTTTATTAATGATTTATTTATGTATAGATGCATTACTGAAAAATATAAACATTTCTTTTTCTTTTCCTCTTTTTCTTTTTCTCATTTCTTTTGGTTTTACTTTTCTCTTTTCTTTTTTAAAACAGAATGAAAATATATGCATAAGACTTTTGTTGACACAAGGCAATTGCCCTGACTTGGTGATCATATTTTGGCAATGCTATTCACAAACCTAATTTGGAAATTGAACAAGTTAGCTCGGTAAGGAGACTCCTTGTCTTTTAGCTTTTTACACTGAAAGCAATTACCATGGCTTTGTGAAAATCCTCACAGCAAATCTAAGAGATGATGTATACCTCACAAGAAAGTAATTGATTAATCAAGAAAATAGAAGAAGAGTGGTCAATGCAGTATAATGAGCAACAGAATAATAATACAGTAGAACTCGAATAGAAGAAAAAATACTTCACACAAACTGGTTAATTAATCACAATATGGACAAATAAATAGTACAATGCATGAGGATTCGAATGCCTAAGGTGGCAATTCGAATTAGCCTTGATGGAGTGATCAAAGGATCACTAGAGTGTCATCGGAGCACAACTGGTGGCATCGGAGCACAACTGGAAGTCTTCATCATCATCAGTGGAGTCATCAATGCTCAATTAACTTTCAACCATCAGTCAAGCTAACTCTAATAGGTGTAACTGAGTGTAACTGAGTGTAACTAAGTGTAACTGAGTATAAACTGAAGACAACTGGATTGGTAGGTGAAGAAGGGCGAGTTGCTTCCTAAAATCAAGGAAGAAGGGTGCATAAAGCAACTGGAGGGCTAAAACTGATCAGTGAGAAGCTCTTGGTGGCTAGCTAACTGAGGGCTAGGTGTTGGACTGATGACTAGGATGCATGAAAAATGCATGCAAACCCTAAAAGTGCATGCATGACTGAAAATGTAAATGATCAAAATATTGGTGGGACTAGGATGGAGTATAGGAATATCCTAACACCCCCCCTTAATCCATCCTAGGCCATGGTAACTAAGACCAAAGGTCACCCAATACAATGAATAATAACAGTCAATAAACCAAGGAAGTGGGAAAAATTTCATGGGAAAAATACCCCCCCCTCAAAATAGACTGTAAGGCACACATAAAAAATAAATGCTCCAAACTCAAGCAGGTGTGATGCTTGGTCATATGTCTGGAGGTATCTTCTTCTTGGGAAGAAGTGGATCATGCTCAAAAAACATGTGCTTGTACTTGCTCTTCAGATCGAATGTGATGAGAACAAATCCAAAAGTATGAGGATGATCCTTGAACCTGTGATTCGAATCAGTTGAGGTAGGATCAAAAACATGAATATGCAAATAGTCTTTTGTCTTCTCCTTCAAACCATCATGGATGAGATTATGCCAAAAAGAACCATCAAATAATAATGATTGCTTCGAATCCAAATCAGATCCAAGACTTGAATCATGGTTGCTTAAGATCTCCTTTGAACCATTTGAGGTGAGATCTAAACCAGTAAGTGCATGAGAAATTTTCTCAAGCGAATGGCAATGGCCATTATCTTCAATAAACTTCTGAGAACATGAAAGAATGATCTTACAATAGTAAATGAGAGGTGATTGCTTGGAATCCAAATCAGATCCAAGGCTTGAATCATGGTTTCTTGAGATCTCCTTTGAACCATGAGAGGTGAGATCAACACCAGTAGATTCATGAGAAATTATCCTAAGCGAATGGCCATGGTTTATTTAGATCTCCTTTGAACCAATAGGGGTGACATCAAAACCATGATGTGCATGAGAAATTATCCCAAGCGAATGGCAATGGCCATATTCTTCAATAACCTTCTGAAAGCATGGAATAATGATCATATAGTAGTAAATAAGAGGTGATTGCTTGAGGAGAGCGAATGCATTACCTCCAACAGCTGATTTTTCCTCCGAAATAATCATGTGATCATGATGCAAACCAACAGACTCTGGTGCAAGAGAGGATTTAGGACCTTCTGCAATATCTAGAGTGTGAGCTGGCACAGAAAGAGAAGAAAGTTGGAGCATGAGTGTAGAATCTGCAAGTTCTTTATGGACAACTTCAATATGATATGATACTAGTTCATGATCTGAGATACCATCAAGGGGAGAGAATGCATCACTTTGCTTGTTCTCGGAAGGGTTTGGACCAATTCCTTCATTCTGTCTGCCAAATCTTTCATCCAGGTAAGCCCATATCTTTATTGGAGATTAAATATAAGGGAGTGTAATATCCCAACTTTTTGAGTAACTATGTTATGATGTTATATTGGGCTACGGCCCCAGCATATGTGATTTATTATTGGGCATAAGCCGTAGCATGTTTTGATCTATTTTCTCATGAGTTGATATATATGGGCCAGGTACTTTGATTGTTTCATTTTTTGTATATACTGGGCAGGAAAAGCCCGAATGGATAAGCTTATGTTGTGATTCAATTACAATTATGATATACTGAGATTATTATGTTATATTATACTATGCAGAGTATGATTCACATGTATTATTATTTAGTGTGTTGAGCGTGGACTCAGAAACACACGAATGACCTATATAATGGGCCTAAGCCCCAATGTATTTAGAGGATTCTTATTTCGTACTAGGCCTAAACCCCGATATACATTGAGTGTTGGGAATGAACCCTAGAGCACTCCAAGCTTGAAAGAAATGATTACTGGATTTGAGGCCACTTAAAAATCCTAGATCTGCCTCACAACCACATTCTAGCTCTAGTGTTGAGCAGAGGCTCTGGAATTGCACTAGCGTAACGCCCATGTGAGAGTGTTGATGAAAAATGTCTCTGAAGAGCACTCGGGGTTACTAGATCTCAAGTGTTGAGTCAGGAGGACTCTGAATAGCACCTATATGTTTTATCACAACTATTCGAATTGATTAAATAAATCTTATTATCATCAAATACTGCAGGAACTACCATGTTAAAATGAGGGAATCTGACATGCAAAGGGAGAGACTAGAGGTGCCTTTACCAGCTTACCAAAACCGTCCAAAGAAGTGGACCCTTTCCTTAAAAAGAATTAAAAGAAGCATCAGGTGAACAAATGTTTAAAGACCAGAGCTAGATATTATTTATTAGGAGCTTTCAATAATAAATATTGTTATTTATTATATATTCTTTTATAAATATTTACACTTTTATAGGTATATATTTATGCATAAGTGGGTTGCCACTTACTAAATATTATTTATTAATAATTAGAAGGCATTGTAATTATTATATTATTATTATTATGAGAAGATTTAAAAACAGTTTGATCAAACAAAGTTGAGAAGTCCTAGTTCCAAAAATAACTAGCAGTTAAGTAAACAAATACACTTTTATAATTTAAATTATTTTTAAAGAAACCAGTAAATTCCAACAGCCCTAATTCAATATTTGTCCTACTTGAGGATAGACCCCAAAGTTTGGGGGATCTTTTTCTTTTGATATTATTATGTCAAGAAGGGCTCTCTATTCCAAGAAGGAAACTCTTCCCATCAATTTTCCAGATATGAACCAGCTACACATCTAAGGCCTCTACCTCTCAGTTTGCATGTCAGAACCAGCTCGAGGGGATTCATACTGAACTAGGAACGGTTGTAGAATCATGGTTGGGAGGAACGTGGTAGTCCCAAATTCATCCATCTCAAGATCAATTATTAGATCAGCTAAGAGTGCAGTAGTTTTTCATTAACTAGTTGGCTGAGTGTGCAGGCCATTATCAGCAGGGACAAGCTACAAGGATCAGCAGGAACAAGCTACGGGGATCAGCAGGTATGAAATTATTATAAGGCCCTCTTACAATTCATATGACTTTTTATAAATGCAATGCTAAAATAGTAATGTCCTCGATATCAATGTTAAATTCAAGAATTGCCCAAAATCCAATGGCATTTTCCTAGCAGGACTAGCCAGCTAGTCTTTGCTAGTCAATTGCATGTCTTAAACCTCTAAATAAGTGAATCGTTAAGCTTTGTTTTAAATTCAGTGAAAGCTATGGTATCTATTTTCTCCTATCTAAACTCTGTAGTAAATTTCAACAAAAATTATTTAGATACTGATATCAGATTTCTAGCAGAAATCGTTAGTCACCTTGCTAACCATTCAAATACCCAATTATACATTTTATAGCAAAAATGCAGTCATCACTCCGTAGGTATTTTTCCCATATGTTCCAATTTTCATTGAAAACAAAGACTGACATATTAAGAAATCTTTAAAGTACACATACCCAATTCTCTATTTATCATTTCAAAATAGATGTCTACAGATCGAATGCATTACAGTTGCTTTTCCTTTATAACCAAGGTACTACAAAAAGGAAACGAATCCAATGTAGTGTACCACCAATCCACGGTCTCAGATATTCCTCACCCCATGTCAACGATTGTGTCTAGCCAGCGTTACATTAACCCAAAACCCCAGGATTATAGAAATCATTACGACAGGTTGAGGATCGAATCCCATGGACCTTCTTAAGTCAAAACTTATAGTTGCTTCCTACAGGACTCACGTATTCAGAAACGTAGGGATAGTATTCCAAACAAAGCTTCCATCGAACCAATGCTCCATTTCCATCAATGCAGGCAACACATAAAATTGAGATTTGTCTACTCAAACCCTAGCTGCGTTACCAAAATAGAAGTGCAGAAATTTCCCATATACATCTTCTATGTTTTTCACAAGGCAACCAATCACATTACACATGAGCTAAATGAAGCAAATTAATACAAGATGAGCGTAGACCACAGTACTATCATACATCGTTATAGCCACAATACAAGAGCAAAAACCCCAATGTCAAATACATCAGATTATAAATACGCAGGGTATACAGAAGTCATTTTTAGAGTTCGTTACAGACCATACAGTAATTTCATTCCACTTAAAACATAAATTACAGAGTACAGGGAAAACGAAATGTCGAACAACAAAATAGATCCAACTTCATTAAACGATGGTTTACATCACAGTCCTAGCTATATATTCCACTCTTAAATTACAATTTACAAACCCTTCTTTGCCCTGGTCCAACCAATAGGTGACCAACAGACTTCCCAAGGTGAATCAGTAAGCCAAGGGCTTACGGGAGTCTCCATTCTAAACCAGGCCAAAACGCATACATACAACACCAGAGGTGCGGGAGGTAGGGCACAAGTGGGTAAGCCAAACTTACCAATACCCTAGCCATGCCTACAGCACCATGAACCATCACAGCTCCACACCAAAGTATTTATCACCTGCCTTTACGACATGTATTTTTATCAGTTAGTCAAACCCTGTGTTCTCAAATCAATGAAGAAATATAAAATGTAAATTGAAAATAGAGATCTTTTCCTCACCTATGAGAAGCGTGACCTCCCTATGCCATTGTCGAGCTCAACAATTAACAAGTGTGTTGACCACAAGCAGAGCTCGGGTCAGTATCCAACACAGTCACCATACAAACAAAGTGCAGAGCCAGAAGCGAGGAACAAGTCGAATACAGAAATAACTAGTAAAACCCCAAATCAATTTCTAAACCCTCGTTGACAGGTTGTCCCCCATACTCATTTAAAGCACAGTAAATAGTACACCAACTTCACTCTAGTGGAGGCTCAATTCTTTGTACAAAGTCTATAGTGAAGTCATGGACTCAGACCACACTTGTTTAAATTACAAAAGATTCAATTCTTGTACAAAGTCTATAGTGAAATCATGACCCAACTCACACTTGTTTAAATCACAAGAAGCTCATAGTCGTAAACCTCACCTTGGAAAACTCTTATGTTTTGAACTCCCATGATAATGGGATATCCATTCTTTAATAATTATCATTCCCCTAGTAAAGTATGGGCCAACCCTTTAGGAATGGTACATTCAAATTAAATACACCTGCAACCACAGAAGTACAAAATGGTATTAGCATTATGCTAAGTAATTTCGGCAACCACTATATTCACCCATACATCCCGGCAACCCTGCCGAGGTATGTAATTACCTTTCCTGGAGTATTATAGTATCCACCATGTGAACAACATACCGTCATCAAAGGAGCTCATCACCTGAAGGTGGCATTAGACATTCAAATTTCAATCACATGAATTCTTAAAACAGTAAAGAGCGTTATTTCTACCCCTGCACTAACATTTTCAATTATAACAAAAACATGCCATCATATTGTTTCCACGTCGCTTCCGCAATTCTAAACTCACACCTAGAAGAGACCATGTAAAACAAAATTCTTAGGATTACATTTGTTTCGTGCAAGTATGGATGTTTTTTTTTATGATGTTAGATTTGATGTATGAATCTTTCTACTATAAATTAACGATTATTGCAGGCAGGAAAAATTTTAAATTTTTGTTATTTTTTGGGACATTACAGGGAGGTCATATACCATGCATAGAGACATAGCATAACACATGACTGCACAAGCTTGTTCACCTTCACTTAACCAGTCATACTCTTCATCATAGGATTGGAACTCTCTTTCAAAACAATAACCAAAGAGACCATGTCTCTTCAAATGTGCTATCATTTGTGGTTTCCATTCATCATAGTTGAATGGAGAAAGAGGAGTAATTCCTGATGAATACATGGAAGTTGTAGAAGACCTGCAAAAACAATACAGAATATATGCAACTGCTACTGCTACAAAGATGCAGAAACTGCTGCAACTGCTGCACTCGAAATCTTGGTAATAACCTGCAAAAAACTCTCAAGAATGGAGATAAACAATACTCTCAACATGCTCTGATACCATGTGAAAATCCTCACAGCAGATCTAAGAGATGATGTATACCTCACAAGAAAGTAATTGATTAAGCAAGAAAATAGAAGAAGAGTGGTCAATGCAGTATAATGAGCATCAGAATAATAATACAATAGAACTCGGATAGAAGAAAAAATACTTCACACACACTAGTTAATTAATCACAATATGGACAAATAAATAGTACAATGCATGAGGATTCGAATGCCTAAGGTGGCAATTCGAATTATCCTTCATGGAGTGATCAAAGGATCACTAGAGTGTCATCGGAGCACAACTGGTGTCATCGGAGCACAACTGGAAGTCTTCATCATCATTAGTGGAGTCAGCAATGCTCAAGTAACTGTCAACCATCAGTCAAACTGAATCTGGTAGGTGTAACTGAGTGTAACTAAGTGTAACTAAGTGTAACTGAGTGTAACTGAGTGTAACTAAGTGTAACTAAGTGTAACTGAGTGTAACTGAGTGTAACTAAGTGTAACTGAGTGTAACTGAGTATAAACTGAAGACAACTGGACTGGTAGGTGAAGAAGGGCAAGTTGCTTCCTAAAATCAAGGAAGAAGGGTGCATTAATCAACTGGAGGGATAAAACTGATCAATGAGAAGCTCTCGGGGGCTGGCTAACTGTGGGATAGGTGCTGGACTGATGACTAGGATGCATGCAAACCCTAGAATGCATGCAAACCCTAAAAGTGCATGCATGACTGAAAATGTAAATGATCAAAATACTGGTGGGACCAGGATGGAGTATAGGAATATCCTAACAGGCTTGGTAACCATAAAGTGATAATTCCAATCCAAAATCAAATTCATGATCATAGTAGGGATGGCTTGTAATAAGACACCCCTATCCTCATATACAACAATTGTCTTATAAAAGAAAACAAAAATTTATTAATATGTAACTCACAAGACACTACCATGGCTTGGTGACCATATGCTAGTAGTGTTACTCACTGATGTTTTGCGGATCATGAGTGGACCGACCTGTGATAGGATCTTCCACCTTCCAGTAGTAACTGAAATTCATCTCCCTAGCTTGGTGACCAGATGTGGAGATGGCATTCCACTAAACACCTATGAACATAATGGGTTGGCTTGTGATAAGACCCCCATCTTGCAATCTACAATTATTAAGGTGAATTATTTTCAAGGTGACTATAATGGGATCCATAATAGATAAAGGTTGATCAGGTTATGAAGATATACTGCCATTCACAAATGAAACATAATAAGATAAGGAAAACTAATCACTTCCATAACCTCAATTAACCAAATAAGACATCTATAAAGATAGTGATTCAGGTGGGAAGGTATCAATCAAAGCTCTACAAATATTGACTGTTGATTTCATGAAAAACATTTTTTGATAAAGACTGAGTTAAATAAAACTGACATTGCAACCTGAAAACTTCAGACTAAGTTTTGAAACACACCGGTCAACAGCCTTTGCCACATGTGTGGATATTATTCAAAATAAAACCAATGTACAAAGAAAAACAAATGAAAACAAAGAAGGAAAGAAAACAAACCGCACTTTATGTACAAGTAAGTGAATCTACTCATTTAAACAAAGTACTTTTTTAGCAATTGGACATTCACTGGGTAGGTATCTGAGATACCTTCCAGTGTCTGCAACCGGACAGTACTAGGACCAAGCTTTTCTGTAACAATGAATGCTCCTAGCCATAAGCATTGGAACTTGGTGTAACCATTCTTTTCTTTGTGTTGCTTATCCCATTTTAACACCAAGTCCCCCACAATAAACTCCCTATCATATGAGGACTTCTCATCAAATCACCTCTTTACTAGCTGTTGATGTTGATACAGCTTGTTTTTGGACTTCTCCCTATCTTCTTCCAGCTTGAGTAACATATCAATTCTTTGCTGGAGTGGGGAAGAATCATCCTCTTGTATGGACTATGTTAACTGTAAAGAAGGAATCATGAGGTTGGATGGAAAGATGGTCTCCTTACCATAAACTAAACAGTAAGGGGAGTTTCCTCTGGCTGCCTTTGGGGTGACCCGGTCTTTCCAAAGAACATTGTATAGCTGGGTGTGCCAATCTTTATGGTGAGTAGCGACTGTCTTCTTTAAGATATTAATCAAGTTTTTGTTGGAAGACTCTGCTAGTCCATTCCCTTGTGGATAGTAATTGGCAGAAAACTTCAGTTTTATCCCTTTTTCAAGGGCATACTATGTAAGATCAATTGAGGAAAAATAAGAGGCATTGTCAAACACTAAGAATTCAGGTGCACCAAACCCAATGACTATTTGGATTTCAAGGAAGGATATCACTTGGTTTGTATTGGCTTGCTTGAGAGAGATTGCCTCTACCCATCTGGTAAAGTAGTTTGTTGTTGCTAAGATGTACTTGTGTTGTAGGGAGGAAGCAGGGTTGATAGGTCCAACAAAATCCAATCCCCACTGTTGAAATGGAAACTGGATTGTCAATGGATGTAAAGGAAAGGCAGGTTTTTTCAGTTTCCTAGCACACTTCTGGCATGCTTCACATCTTTTGGAATCCTCAAAAGGGAAGATTACTAACTGAATCAAATCATGGCAAAGCATAATAAGCAGGATGAAAAACCCCAAAATGACCATGGAATTTAAAAATTACCTTTGCATACAAACATTGTGGCTCCCATGTTTTAATTAAAACATGGGATTTGTTGTACCTACAACACTATCCAATTCATGTTCCTCTAGGATGTTGAGAATCCTATCCTTCCAAGTGTTGAAGTTTGAGGTGCACTCAAGACGGTCTTCCGGTCGTATAGATATTAATGCCATGGTCTTCAAATCTTGTGCTCAACTTCTTAGGATCTATGTAGGCTCTAGCTGGCATGCAAAACTGAGATCCTTCACACCCTGAGCTCTGATACCATGTTAATATTTGGTTGAGCTTTGATATTTAATTCTTTTAGATTCCAAAACTTGAAACAATGATACAATTCAATCACATTAAATTCATACAACTATAACACAATATATACCTTGGGGAAAATCCTCAAAACTATGAGAACAAAAACCCCAGCAATTATTCTCAATATAATATAATAGATAGCAGAGAATGATTTCTTTTATAGCATAGCAGATTGCTTTCGGAAGATAAGATATCACCAAACACTCTTGGTGAAGATACTAGAGCAATAGAGAAGAGAGATCAATCGGAGAAGTGCCTTGCCTTCAATAATTATATCCTACACATAAAGAGAAGCGCCTTACCTTCAAAGGAAAAGATAATTCACTTCACATTGGATTCATCAATCCTGTATAACATATTTATACATTATTCTCTTCTATTTTTATCTTCTAACTTAAGGATGAACTCTCCCTCAAACTAGATGTATTAATATTGCATGCATAAGTGCGCCCCACTTCTCATGCAATGATTTATCTCATTGAAATGTCACTTAGGATGAACTCGCCTCTTAACTGAAAGCTTTCCCACTTAGTTAGGTGGCTTACTTAAGTGTCGTCACTTAGTTAACTAGATATTATTTGTTGTCACTTAGTTAACTCTCTTTAACTGATTCTTGATAACATCATTGTAGTGATCCATTCGAGTTCTCCTTGATTTACTGAAGTGTCATCTTTTAGTTTAACTAAAGTGAAAACAATTTAGTTAACTAGTCCTTCTTATTTAACACTTGGCTAACTGCAATCATGCTTATTGATTTACTTGAAGTGACCATTGTGAGTTCTTTAGTTAACTGAAACATATTTTTAATGGATGCTTTAACTGAAGCATTGATTGAGGCATACATTGATACTTAACCGAAGCTTTAATAATTCGAATTCTCTTTAATTAGTTGAAGTGTCTACATGGGCAATTTTGAATTCTCTTGATCTCTATGCTTTATCATTTATTTCTTTATCTCTTACTACATGGTCTATATGTGCTAACTTTAATCATCCATCACATTACATTATACTAAGAAGAATTATTGGATGTTGTGATCATATTATATTATTCAGAACCAAATGATCATATGCTAAATTAATTCACTTTAGAGGTGATCAATCTCTAAATGAGACTTAATATCAACTGGCGATCATGGTTAATAATACATCACACAACATTAAATGCTTTTGACAAGTAAAGCGTGAACTTAATACAGAAGATCCACCTCTATACGGGGGGTACATCTCATGGATACCTTTATATGGAAGGTTCACATGAGAATCATGACTTGACACACAAGTCTAGAGCCTTGTCGAACAAGACTTTACAACATCATTACTTTGATCAATTACCACTATACTGGAGGAATAACCTTTACATGAAAGGAAATCAAAGTGCTCACCTCTATTCGAGAGGATCAATCTTGGATACACAAGATTGGTTTGGAGAATGTCTCTTAATGTTGTATATTTAACAATAAATGGCAATGCATTTGTCATAGATGCATGAATGGAAATTGGTTTGTGGTAAAGTGGTTTCCCATATAACAATATTATGGGCTTTCGATAACTACAACCTTTCTATCCTCCCAACGCAAATATCAAAATTCATCCTTTCTAACTACAACATTTATGATAGATGCATGAATGGAAATCGAGCTTTCCATATGAACTCGTTGAACTGACCTTGCAAGGAGCATTTTGATGAGCATGCCTCAAAAGAAATTAATAAATATTTGGTATTGAGTTTCATAAATTCAATTTGCAGTTCAAGCTCAAAAGAACATAAAGGCTTAGAAACACAAACAAAAATCTATAAGTGTCACGTCCCCTCCCGTCGATCCGTTGCAAGGGAGGGAACATGACCAAACATACCGGGCTTATTTGACTATCTCATCCCATTCATTAAGCCATCAATTTCATAAATAAATTAAACTTCATGTGTGCAGATTCAAACTAAAGCAAACACAATGAAATTAAACATATTATCACACACACAAACTGGAATGCATCAACATATCTATCCCAAGAAAGTCATGAATCTAATGTAGAGGATCAATCCCCTTCTTCATGCTATGCGCAGGCTTCATATCAACCATACTAAGACATGCATTCAACATACAATTAACAGCCATTAACTAACACATTACAGAACACAGAATAAGCATGATTTAACCTCAAGAAACACGTATCTTTGTGATGAAGCTGTCCAAACAACTAGCTATGGGAGAGCAACATTCCACCCAACCATAGGTATCTGTCCAGTCTGTATTCTTTCAGCCGAGAGAACACCCCCGAGATGGTTTGTGTATCCACTAAGGAGGAACTAGATGGGCTCATTCACAGCCATGGTTTCACTCAAACAGTCATGCTAAGCTACCACACAGTTGGGTTTATCAAGCATGCAATAACCAAAGGAGGAGGATTCTAATCCAATGAGCTCAACCACAGATCTACAGACATCTTAAGTGAAATCCAAGCAACCCAATCCTCTGTTCAACCATTCACACTTGGATTTCTCACAATGCTGTCATCAAATAACTCAATCCCGTCACTGGATTTCTGGCTATAAAAACTGGGCTTTCCAATGGATTTCGGAGTATTTAATACTCTCAATATCGCCCCAAGGTTCATATCTATGGATCCCCCATTGAATTTCACTATCAAATACCAATTATGGACGTTTATGGCTCTTCAAAACATGCGTTTTTCCAAACTTGCGACTTTTGGTTTTTCTCACTGCTGGGCATTCATCATGGATGGAAACTAAAGTTGGGTTCTTCAACAATGGAATGGGAATGAATAAGAACTCATTCTCATAAGGTATATTGACTTGTGGTACAAGAAAAAATAGATCCCATACCTGCCATACGAATTTATGGGCTGCCCATGCTCCATTGAAGCCATGGACTGACTTCTTGAACAACTTCCTTACACAGAGTTAAATGTCAGCAAGGAAATTCAAATGAGTTCTCAAGATAACATTTGGCAGTTTATGGCTCAATCCCACAACCCCCTCACCACTCCCTAGTGGATACATATTGCCCCTTCTCATTAGTTGTTTCCATAGCCCGTTTTGGTATTTTATTGCATGATGTTTATTTACATCATTTTTACAATGTTCCATGGCTAAATAGTACATGGGTGACATAATATCTAATACTTGTTTTTGTAAATAAAAATCCAAGCATCCACTAGCGGGGCATTGGCCTTGAGCTCCACGCTAGGAAAACATACATCGCATGTATACAATATTTACATTAAAAGACAATATATCCTAAGGGTCAAAATGGGGTATTACAATCCCCTCCCCCTTAGAATAACAGCGTCCTCGGTGTTCCAGTACTTAGGAATACATATACAATTTGCACGTCCAAAATTTTTAAAAAATTTTGCAAGTCTACCCTACATTCTATTCTTTACTTTGAACTTTCATGACCAAGTCCCTTGGCTTCCACAAACTGCTCCTGTTGGTTCTGACCTTTCAGCTCATCCGCAAGTCTAAAAACTTTATGGCTGCTACTCTATTGATGTTCCTTTGTTGGGAAGTTGCGAAGGAAATGATGTCCTCCACATTTCCAACATTTCATTGGCTGCTTCATCCTTACCTGCTCAATTTCCTTTGAGTATTCGTGCCTGGAACGTTTCTTAATGGACCGATTGGACGAATGCCTCCTCATTGATCCATTGTCCTTTTCTCGGTTGATTGTTTCTAGAATTATTTTTACTTGTCTTTGCAGACAAACAGAGTCCTGCAAAACCTTATGGTTCATCTCATTCTGCTGCTTCTGTAGCTTGAGCAATTCTCCAAGTTTTTCTTGGGTCTTGGAAATTGTTTGAAGAAAACTTTCAGCCAATTCCAACAGCCTATGGTCTTCTGCCATGGTCTTTGTGCGTAGCTGCTTCTCACTTTGCTTACAAGCAACACTTGCTTTGCAATAGCTGCCACAAATTAGTTTCACTTTCCCACCTGTGAAATTCATCATTAGAATTTATGTTAGGCCAAGCATAATATACACATAAAAATCAGCCAATTAATTTCCAATTGACATGTGTAGTCCATGCTTAATCCATGATACTTTCATACTTTTCATGCTTGCCTAAAAGGCACATGACCTGATTCATGTCCATTCTTTCACAGGGAATTAACTACCTCAGCATTCACAATTTATTTCAAGCAAATAAACACACTCTACTTTCAGCCATACATGCATTCAACAATTTTTCGTTTTTATAAATGCATCAATAAAAAAGGAAAGAGAGAGCAGTAAGAGTCTTATCCTCTTAGTCTTGTTCCATTCTGGAACCCATGCCACCACTATGGTTTCCATGCTCCTAGCCTCTTTCACTTCAACGTGAATGCTTGACCTGCCCTTCTTGGCTATGACACTTAGTGTCTATGGTATGTTCCAGACCTCTCAACCATGGAGTCCCTCCACATGGTTTGTCTACAACTCTTGGCGGCTAGGACACACACGGTCCCACTAGCACCATCTTTCATTATTGCTCATGTTGATCTCATTAGGACGGTTACATGTCCACATGCACCCTTAGGATGCCTTCATAGTCCTAACAATACCTACACTCAAACATTGAATTAATTCACATGTTTAGTTTATTTTCATAGGATTTATCTCTAAACAAGAGTTTAGGAAATCATAACCAAATCATATACACATGTATATTCATAAGCAAGAAGTTGTAAGATAACCAAATACTTATCTATATTGTGTGTTTCCCCTCTGGTCCACAGTGTCTTGCTTTGCTTTGCGAGCCTTGGGATCGCCTATGGACTTGGATATTTGGCCAGCGCGGAGGCTGCTCCACAACATCAAATAATCTTGGATGTTCGGTCAGCATGCAAGCTGCTCCAAAACATCAAATAATCTTGGATGTTTGGCCAGCACGCAAGCTGCTCCAAAACATAAAATAATCTTGGATGTTCGGCCAGCACGTAGGATGCTCCAAGACATCAAATAATCTTGGATGTTCGGCCAGCACGCAAGCTGCTCCAAAACATAAAATAATCTTGGATGTTCGTCCAGCACACAGGCTGCTCCACAACATCAAATAGTTAATGCTCAACCAGTCACTCTCTGGATTTACCAAGCAATTTATAGTTCTTTCAGGGTCCTTGCTTCCTGTATGATGCGTTTCCAACCAAGAAACAACAGTGTATCAGCTTAGCTGTTAGAAGACTTATACCCGAAATCTTCATTATTCCAAACAAGAAATAAAGGAAAATGAATACTTATCTATATTATGCGTTTCCTCTCTGGTCCACAGGGTCCTGCTTTGCTTTGCAAGCGTTAGAATCGCCTATGAACTTGGATGTTCGGCCAGCAAGCAGGCTGCTCCAAAACATCAAATAGTTAATGCCCAACCAGTACACCTTCACGCCGACTGGATTTACCAAGCATTTGTGGTGTCCAACCAGTGCCATACCTGGTTGGCCCTCTCCATTGTCGAGCCAGCACATTTGTCTGGGTCAATGGCCTTAGGCTTGCATCAACCTTTCACATGTGTCACAACCCCTCAATGTGCATAACACATCTTCACCCACACAAGGATGGCACTCCTCTTGTGCAAACCGACGGTTCCCTTTAGGAACTCTTTAGGTGACTTTCTTGACTGCAGGCTAGCATGGCCCCACAATACCCACTCATACTGCACAAAGGTTACCATTGCTCATGCATCCCTCTTGAGTACCCTTTCTTTACTTTTTTGTTTATCGTGCAATCACCAAATTGCATCTATGTAGGCTGATAGCACAAGAAGGATAAGCAGCTCATTAGTATTGCTGCTCAAAAAACTGTAAACACATTTCATAGCATTCACTATCCAACATTGAAACACCGGGAATGCGTCCATTCCCTTAGGGTGTAGTCAATATTGACAGTCCTGTCATAACCCAACATCAGAAAAGTGTGCACCCCTTTCTGATGTGAGCCATGTAGGCCCTACTCATACTCAAGCAATCTGCCATAATGGAAATAAAATCAAAATATTCTCTACATATTTAATTTAACAATTAAACATGCATATTCTTAGCAAGGGTCATAGAACACTTATCCATTTGCAGATGTAGTCTTCCTTTATTAATGAGGAATGGGGGCTCCCTTCTCTAAGTTGACAGTCCCTCGATTTGCCATCCCAACTCCTTTTGATGTTGCATAACCCTCATAAATCTTACTGACATAATATTTACCATCTCAGTCAAATTGTTTACCAATCATGCAGTGCAAATGGGACATTATCAAAATGTCCAATGGCGTTTCACCCGAACCCATTTCCAAAGAATGGGGTCCTTCCCATCTAGTTTGGCTTCTGCAGGCCATCACACATGGTCTTCCTGCAATGTGTCATCCTGGCACACTTATTAAATAGCCAAACAGTGAACAACATTTAACAATAACTTCAAATATGATTGTTTCATAACCAATCAATGGCATTAATAATTAAATTCAAACATGAATTTACAATTCTGTCCTCCTACAGAAATGGATTGGTTTAACTATGAGGCCATCTTCATATTGTTTGGCTCTCCTAAGTGGTATTACTCTGTTCATTATGGTTTTACACTTGCTACCATACATGAACATCCACCTACAACATGTCCTCCTGACACAATTTTATATAAGCCAAACAATCATTAGCAATTATTAGCAAAATCTCAAATCTGAAATTTGAAAATTTATTTTCCTACAGAAATTAGATTTGCAACCATGAGATTATTCTCATGAACTTAAACCAGAAAATTTTCAGATTTGTTTCATGCATAATTTACAACCATGAGAACCCTCTCATAACCTTTGGCTTCTACACATGGTAGATCCTGGTCTTTACTATGGACTTATCCTCATTGCCATATGCAAGACTTTTCTTCCTGAAATATGAACTTCAATCAGCCAAACTCATTATGAGTATCTATGCATATAATATTTTCATTGCTTCAACAGTCACTGAAGTGATCTTAGAATTATAACACTCAATAATTCAAAGACCCTTAGTTGTTAACATTTGAAATGCAATGAAATATACATATATCTATGTATGCATCATTATCATAATAAAATTGCGAGACACAGTTACACTGCCCATTCAATTTAAATAAACTGTAATTACTCATTACTTCACGACCATATTCTTTTTATGTAACTCTGTCCTTCCAATAGAGCACTCTGGTAACCCATCAACATGTCTACCTTCTTTATGCAATCATTTCCCTGCATTCACAGCAGCTCATGAAATGGTCTCCATATTAACAATGGTTCACCATTTCATCGATTATCTAATTGCATTGAAAAATATATATCACAACCATGCATTCTCACAATGCATCTCAACATGTGCATCCACACATATGCATGCACATTTACAACATTTACATAATATTTTGATGTGCATTCACTTAATGCATAACCCATCAGTACAATCTTGCATTAATCCATGAATGCTATGCATTCCGGCATATTATGGCCTAACCATGGCTGTCTCATATGGCATGTGCTAACACAACATGACTATAAGTCTTTACTTTCTTTGGTTGTTAAACTCACAACCAATATACACAAATGGCATGATGTAATTTTTTATATGAATGCATTGATGTTTCTCAGAAACTTATAGGGCGCAAGGATCCTTGCCTTTACTTACCCGCACCTCACCATACTTGGTAGGTTGACATTCACATTCAGGCACTCAATACCAAATACAAACCAAATCAACATATTTGAAGGGATCTCACCAAATCCTCTTTCAACATTTATGCAATTTAAGCACAATTAACCATTACCTGCATGGTTGTCATTAGCATTGCTTGATGTTACCTAATCAGTTGGCCTCTTACCAAGGCTACATAGTCCTTTTTCCAACCTAATGATCACATATTTGTTGCACCATCCTTTCCTCGTAATGTGGTTGGTCATATGCAACAACATCATCCACATCCTTAGCCATGCTTTGGTTTTCTTTGGTCCTACAACCAATGCGAACAAAACTAATTATTAGAAACCACCACAGGGATCTTAAGTGGCTCATTGCATATGTAAAACCTCTCTATTTTACCAATATGCAGTATCATATGTGTGCACAAACATCTTCTCTTGCACTGTGCAATGTTTATTAATATGTCAACTAATGCATATTCATGCCACTCATCTAATCTCTTGCATCTTCTGAATTCCCATGACATAATTTTATGTACATAAAGATTATAAAATATAAATACAGTTAGCAAGATAGGGGTTAAGGACTTCTCCCTTTCCAATCCCTCATCTTTGCATGATCTTCCTCTTCCACAGCATAGCTGGTTCGATTTCATGGTCTCTACTACTTCTAGGCATGCAATTCCAGAAATTGCCCATATCGACAACAATTTGTCAAAACAGCCACTGGCACTTTTCTGCTCTGCAAATATATGGTGTATGACATCCTCATTCGAATTCAGGTGATGAAACATTGTTCTCTACCGGATAAGCTTTCCAATGCCTATCCACATGCTCCATTCCGACTTCGAGTGTGGAAGTTACATTACTTCAAAAAAAATGACAATTTTCACTAAAATTCTACACTTTTACATAGTTGCAAAACATCATGGAAGACCAACTTCAGCCACCTATAGAAATAAATCTAGAAGGAATCAGGAAAACTTTTCTACTAGGCGAAGTTAGTACATATAACAAGAAATACTCAGCAACTTGCGGATCTCTGTTCCGATGCACCATTCATCTTTTATGAATTTATGGGTTTGAATTCTTTTCCTTTTTAACGCCCTTTGCAACCTGTGCAACCTGTGCAAATCCTGCGCAACCTGTGCACAACTCATGCGGAACTTATGTGCAACCAATGCACCACCTGTGCAACTCCTGCGCAACCTGTGCACAACTCATGCACAACCTATGCGCAACCTTTGCACCACCTGTGCAACTCCTACGCAACATGTGCGCAACATGTGCACAACCTGTGCACCACCTATGCAACTCCTGCGCAACCTATGCACAACCTGTGCATAACCTATGCGCCACCTGCACAACCTGTGCGCCACCTACACAACCTATGCAACTTATGCGCAATTCCAATTGCACAACCTGTGCACTTGCGGGGCTCATATCTCCCTCGTCCCTTAAGCAAATAAGGAAAGTCTAGTACCGTTGGAAATCTCTTGGAGAGCTCTATGCAATAGTGTGATCCTCTGCCACATATGAGAACTCTGATCCTACCATTTTTCCATATCAAAATGACGCCCCAAACCTCACCAATAGCATGTTAAAACATTATGTTACTTGTCTGCAAACTCAGAGTTGGCCCAAGCAGCCTCAGTGTTGCAACATGGGCTCTGATACCACTCTGTCACGTCCCCTCTCATCGATCCATTGCAAGGGAGCGACCATGACCAAACATACCGGGCTTATTTGACTATCTCATCCCATTCGTTAAGCCATCAATTTCATAAATAAATTAAACTTCATGTGTGCGGATTCAAACTAAAGCAAACACGGCGGAATTAAACATATTATCACACACACAAACTGGAATGCATCAGCATATCCATCCCAAGCAAATCATGAATCTAATGCAGAGGATCAATCCACTTCTTCATGCTATGCGCAAGCTTCATATCAACCATACTAAGGCATGCATTCAGCATACAATTAATAGTCGTTAATTCGCACATTATTGAACACATAATAAGTATGATTTAACCTCAAGAAACACTTATCTTTGTGATGAAGTTGTCCAAACAACTGGCTAAGGGAGAGCAACGTTTCACCCAACCATAGGTCTCTGTCCAGACTGTATTCTTTCAGCCGAGAGACCACCCCCGAGCTGGGTTGTGTATCCGCTGAGGAGGAACTAGATGGGCTCACTCACAGCCATGGTTTCACTCAAACAGTCATGCTAAGCCAACACACAGTTGGGTTTATCAAGCATGCAATAATCAAAGGAGGAGGATTCTAAGCCAATGAGCTCAACCACAGAGCTACAGACATCTCAGGCTAAATCCAAGCAACCCAATCCTCTGTTCAACCATTCACACTTGAATTTCTCACAATGCTATCATCAAATAACTCAATCTCGTCACTGGATTTCTGGGCTATAAAAACTGGGTTTTCCAATGGATTTCGGGGTATCTAATACTCTCAATATCACCCCAAGGTTCATATCTATGGATCCCCCATTGTATTTCACTGTCAAATATCAATTCTGGGCGTTTATGACTCTTCAAAACATGGGTTCTTGCAAAGTTGCGATTTTTGGTTTTTCTCACTGCTGGGCATTCGTCTTGGATGGAAACTAAAGATGGGATCTTTAACAATGGAATGGGAATGAGGAAGAACCCATTCCCATGAGGTAGAGTGACTTGTGGTAGAAGAAAAAATAGAACCTATACTTCCCATATGAATTTCTAGACTACCCATGCTCCATTGAAGCCATGGACTGACTTCCTCAACTTCCTTACACAGAATTAAATGTCAACAAGGAGAGTCAAATGGGTTCTCAAGATGACATTTGATAGCTTATGGCTCAATCCCACAACCCCCTCACCACTCCCTAGTGGATACACATTGCCCCTTCTCATTAGTTGCTTCCATAACTAGTTTTGGTATTTTATTGCATGATGTTTATTTACATCATTTTTACAATGTTCCATGGCTAAATAGCACATGGGTAACATAATATCTAATACTTTCCTTTTTAAATAAAAATCCAAGCATCCACTAGCGGGACCCTGGTCTTGAGCTCCACACTAGGAAAACATACATCACATGTATACAACATTTACATTAAAAGACAATATATCCTAAGGGTCAAAATGGGGTATTACAATCCCCTCCCCCTTAGAATAACATCGTCCTCGGTGTTCCAATACTTAGGAATACATATACAATTCACGCGTCCAAAATTTTCAAAAAAATTTGCAGGTCTACCCTGAATTATATCCTTTACTTTGAACTTTCATGACCAAGTCCCTTGGCTTCCACAAACTGCTTCTGTTGGTTCTGACCTTTCAACTCATCCACAAGTATAAAAACTTTATGGTTGCTACCCTCTTGATGTTCCTTTGTTGGGCAGTTACGGAGGCAATGATGTCCTCCACATTTCCAACATTTCATTGGCTGCTTCATCCTTACCTCCTCAATTTCCTTGAGTCTTCATGCCTGGAACGTTTCTTAATGGACCAATTGGACGAATGCCTCCTCATCGATCCATTGTCCTTTTATCGGTTGATTGTTTCCAGAATTATTTTTACTTGTCTTTGCAGACAAATAGAGTCCTGCAAAACCTTATAGTTCATCTCATTCTGCTGCTTTTGTAGCTTGAGCAATTCTCCAAGATTTTCTTAGGTCTTCGATATTGTTTGAAGAATACTTTCAGCCAATTCCAATAGCCTATGGTCTGCTGTCATGGTCTTTGTGCGCAGTTGGTTCTCACTTTGCTTATAAGCAACACTTGTTTTGCAACAGCTACCACAAATCAGTTTCACTTTCCCACCTGTGAAATTCATCATTATAATTTTTGTTAGGCCAAGCATAATATAAACATTAAAATCAATCAATTAATTTCCAATTGACATGTGTAGTCCATGCTTTATCCATGAGACTTTCATACTTTTCATGCTTTCCTAAAAGGCACATGACCTCATTCATGTCCATTCCTTCACAGGGAATTAACTACCTCAGCATTCACAATTTATTTCAAGCAAATAAACACACTTGACTTTCAGCCATACATGCATTCAACAATTTTTTGTTTTTATAAATGCATCAATAAAAAAGGAAAGAGAGAGCAGTAAGAGTCTTCTCCTCTTAGTCTTGTTCCATTTTGGAACCCATGCCACCACTATGGTTTCCATGCTCCTAGCCTCTTTCACTTCAACGTGAATGCTTGACCTACCCTTCTTGGCTATGACACTTAATGTCTATGGTTTGTTCCAGACCTCTCCACCATGGAGTCCCTCCACATGGTTTGTCTACAACTCTTGGTTGCTAGGACACACACGGTCCCACTAGCACCATCTTTCAGTACTACTCATGATGAGCTCGTTAGGATGGTTACATGTCCACATGCACCCTTAGGATGCCTTCATAGTCCTTGCTTCCAACAATACCTACACTCAAACATTGAATTAATTCACATGTTTAGTTTATTTTCATAGGATTTATCTCTAAACAAGAGTTTAGGAAATCATAACCAAATCATATACACATGTATATTCATAATCAAAAAGCTGCAAGATAACCAAATACTTATCTGTATTGTGTGTTTCCCCTCTGGTCCTTAGGGTCCTGCTTTGCTTTACAAGGCTTGGGATCGCCTATGGACTTGGATGTTTGGTCAGCGCGCAGGCTGCTCCACAACATCAAATAATCTTGGATGTTCGGCCAGCACGCAGGCTGCTCCAAAACATCAAATAATCTTGGATGTTCGGCCAGCACGCAGGCTGCTCCAAAACATAAAATAATATTGGATGTTCGGCCAGCATGCAGGCTGCTCCAAAACATCAAATAATCTTGGATGTTCGGCCAACATGCAGGCTGCTCCAAAACATAAAATAATCTTGTATGTTTGGCCAGCATGCAGGCTGCTCCACAACATCAAATAGTTAATGCTCAACCAATCACTCTCTGGATTTAACAAGCAATTTATAGTTCTTTCAGGGTCCTTGCTTCCTGTATTATGCGTTTCCAACCAAGAAACAATAGTGTATCAACTTAGCTGTTAGAATACTTATACCTGAAATCTTCATTATTCCAAACAAGAAATAAATGAAAATGAATACTTATCTGTATTATGCGTTTCCTCTCTGGTCCATAGGGTCCTGCTTTGCTTTGCAAGGCTTGGAATCGCCTATGAACTTGGATGTTCGGACAACACGCAGGCTACTCCAAAACATCAAATAGTTAATGCCCAACCAATACACCTTCACACCGACTGGATTTACCAAGCATTTGTGGTGCCCAACCAGTCCCATACCTGGTTGGCCCTCTCCATTGTCGAGCCAGCACATCCAAATGGGTCATTGGAAAATGGAAGGAAACTACGCCACTGACCATTATAGGTCAAGGCTCTACTACTCTTCCTTGTCACAACCCCTCAATGTGCATAACAATTCTTCAGCCACAAAAGGATGGCACTCCTTCTCTTGTGCAAACCGGCGGTTCCCTTTAGGAATTGTTTAGGTGACTTTATTGACTACAGGCTAGCATGGCCCCACTATACCCAGTCATATTATACAAAGGTTACCACTTCTCATGCAGCCCTCTTAAGTACCCTTTCTTTACTTTGTCGTTTATCGTGCAATCACCAAATTGCATCTGTGTAAGCTGATAGCACAAGAAGGATAAGCAGCTCATTAGTATTGTTGCTCTAAAAACTGTAAACACATTTCATAACATCCACTATCCAACATTGAAACATCAGGAATGGTTCCATTCTCTTAGGGTGTAGTCAATATTGACAGTACTATCATAACCCAACATCAGAAAAGTGTGCACCCCTTTCTGATGTGAGCCATGTAGGCCCTACTCATACTCAAGCAACCTACCATAATGGAAATAAAATCAAAACATGCTCTGCATATTTAATTTAACAATTAAACATGCATATTCTTAGCTAGGGTCAGAGAACACTTATCCATTTGCAAATGTAGTCTTCCTTTATTAATGAGGAATGGGAGCTCCCTTCTCTAAGTTGACAGTCCCTCGAATTTCCATCCCAACTCCTTTTGATGTTACATAACCCTCATATGTCTTACTAACATAATATTTACCATCTCACTCATATTGTTTACCAATCATGCAGTGCAAATGGGACATTATCAAAATGTCCAATGGTGTTTCACCCGAAACCCATTTCCAAAGGATGGGGTCCTTCCCATCTAGTTTGGCTTCTACAAGCCATCACACGTGGTCTTCCTGCAATGTGTCATCCTGGCACACTTATCAAATAGACAACCAGTCAGCAACAATTAATAATAACTTCAAATATGCTTATTTCATAACCAATCAATGGCATTAATAATTAAATTCAAACATGAATTTACAATTTTGTCCTCCTACAGAAATGGATTGGTTTAACTATGAGGCCATCCTCATATTGTCTGGCTCTCGTAAGTGGTATTACTCCGTCCATTATGGTTTTACACTTGCTACCATACATGAACATCCACCTACAACATGTCCTCCTAGCACAATTTTATATAAGCCAAACAATCATTAACAATTATTAGCAAAATCTCAGATCTGAAATTTGAAAATTTGTTATCCTACAGAAATTAGATTTGCAACCATGAGATTATTCTCATGAACTTAAACTAGAAAATTTTCAGATTTGTTTCATGAATAATTTACAACCCTGAGAACCCTTTCATAACCTTTGGCTTCTGCACATGATAGATCCTGGTCTTTACTATGGACTTATCCTCATTGCCATACTCAAGACTTTTCTTCCTAAAATCTGAACTTCAATCAGCCAAACTCATTATGAGTATCTATGCATATAATATTTTCAGTGCTTCAACAGTCACTAAAGTAATCTCAGAATTATAACACTCAATAATTCAAACACCCTCAGTTGTTAACATTTGAAATGCAATGAACTATACATATATCTTTATATGCATCATTATCATAATAAAATTGCAAGACACGGGTACACTGCCCATGCAATTTAAATAAACTATAATTACTCATTACTTCACAGCCATATTCTTTTTATGTAACTTTGTCCTTCCAGTAGAGCACTCTAGTAGTCCATAAACATGTCTACCTTCTTTATGCAATCATTTTCTTGCATTCACGGCAGCTCATGAAATGGTCTCAGTATTAACAATGGTTCACCATTTCATCGATTATCTAATTGCATTGAAACATATATATCACAACCATGCATTCTCACAATGCATCTCAACATGTGAACCCACACATATGCATGCACATTTACAACATTTACATAATATTTTGATGTGCATTCACTTAATGCATAACCCCTTAGTACAACCTTGCATTAATCCATGAATACTATGCATTCCAGCATATTATGGCCTAACCATGGCTGTCTCATATGGCATGTGCTAACACAACATGACTATAAGTCTTTACTTTCTTTGGTTGTTAAACTCACAACCAATATACACAAATGGCATAATGTAATTTTTTATATGAATGCATTGATGTTTCTAAGAAACTTACAGGGCGCAAGGCTCCTTGCATTTACTTACCCACAACTCACCATAATCGGTAGGTTTACATTCACATTCAGGCACTCAATACCACATGCAAACGAAATCAACATAGTTGAAGGGATCTCACCAAATCCTCTTTCAACATTTATGCAATTTAAGCACAATTAACCATTACTTGCATGGCTGTCATTAGCATTGCTTGATGTTACCTGATCAGTTGGCATCTTACCAAGGCTACACAGTTCTTTTTCCAACCTCATGATCACATTTTTTTGCACCATCCTTTCCTCGTAATGTGGTTGGTCATATGCAACAACATCATCCACATCCTTAGCCATGCTTCGGTTTTCTTTGGTCCTACAACCAATGCGAATACAACTAATTATTAGAAATCACCACAGGGATCTTAAGTGGCTCATTGCATATGTAAAACCTCTTTATTTTACCAATATACAGTATCATATGTGTGCACAAACATCTTCTCTTGCATTGTGCAATGTTTATTAATATGTCAACCAATGCATATTCATGCCACTCATCTAATCTCTTGCATCTTCAGATTTCCCATGCCATAATTTTATGTACATAAAGCTTATAAAATATAAATATAGTTAGCAAGACAGGGGTTAAGGAATTCTCCCTTTCCAATCCCTCATCTTTTCATGATCTTCCTCTTCCACATCATAGCTGGTTCGATTTCATGGTCTCTATTACTTCTAGGTATGCAATTCTAGAAATTGCCCATATCGACAACAATTTGTCAAAACAGCCACTGGCACTTTTCTGCTCTGCAAATCTATGATGTATGACACCCTCATTCGAATTCTAGTGATGAAACATTTTTCTCTACTGGATAAGCTTTCCAATGCCTATCCACATGCTCCATTCCGACTTTGGGTGTGGAAGTTACATTACTTCAAAAAAATGACAATTTTCACTAAAATTCTGCACTTTTACACAGTTCAGAAACATCATGGAAGACCAACTTCAGCCACCTGTAGAAGTAAATCTAGAAGGAATCAGAAAAAAATTTCTACAGGGTGAGTTAGTACATATAACAAGGAATACTCAGCAACTTACGGATCTATGTTCCGATGCACCATTCATCTTTTATGAATTTCTGGGTGTGACTACTCTTCCTTTTTAACTCCCTGTGCAACCTGTACAACTCCTGCGCAACATGTGAACAACCTGTGCACAACTCATGCGGAACCTGTGCGCAACTTGTGCACCACCTGTGCAACTCCTGCGCAACCTATGCACAACCTGTGCGCAACTTGTGCACCACCTGTGCAACTCCTGCGCAACCTATGCACAACCTGTGCGCAACCTGTGCAACTCCTCCACAGCCTGTGCGCAACCTATGCATAACCTGTGCGCAACCTCTGCACAACCTGTACACCACCTGTGCAACTCCTGCGCAACCTGTGCACCACCTGCACAATCTGTGCACAACCTGTGTGCAACCTGTGTGCCACCTGCACAACCTGTGCGCCACCTGTGCAACTTATGCGCAATTCCAACTGCACAACCTATGCGCTTGCGGGGCTCATATCTCCCCTTCCCTTAAGCAAATAAGGCAAGTTTGGTACCATTGGAAAGCTCTTGCAGAGCTCTATGAAATGGTGTGATCCTCTGCCACATATGAAAACCCTGATCCTGCCAATTTTCCATATCAAGATGAAGCCCCAAACCTCACTAATACCACGTTAAAACATTATGTTACTTGTCTGCAAACTCAGAATTGTCCCAAGCAACCCCAGTGCTGCAGCATGGGCTCTGATACCACTCTGTCACGTCCCCTCCCATCTATCTATTGTAAGGAAGGGACCATGACCAAACATACTAGGCTTATTTGACTATCTCAACCCATTCATTAAGCCATCAATTTCATAAATAAATTAAACTTCATGTGTGCAGATTCAAACTAAAGAAAACACAGCGGAATTAAACATATTACCACACACACAAATTGGAATGCATCAACATATCTATCCCAAGCAAATCATGAATCTAATATAGAGGATCAATCCCCTTCTTCATGCTATGCGCATGCTTCATATCAACCATACTAAGACATGCATTCAACATACAATTAACAGTCATTAACTAACACATTACAGAACACAGAATAAGCATGATTTAACCTCAAGAAACACTTATATTTGTTATGAAGCTATCCAAACAACTGGCTATGGGAGAGCAACATTCCACCCAACCATAGGTCTCTGTCCAGCCTGTATTCTTTCAGCCGACAGACCACCCCCGAGCTGGGTTGTGTATCCACTAAGGAGGAACTAGATGGGCTCACTCATAGCCATGGGTTCACTCAAACAGTCATGCTAAGCCAACACACAGTTAGGTTTATCAAGCATGCAATAAGCAAAGGAGGAGGATTCTGAGCCAATGAGCTCAACCACAGAGCTACAAACATGTCATGCTAAATCCAAGCAACCCGATCCTCTATTCAACCATTCACACTTGGATTTCTCACAATGCTGTCATCAAATAACTCAATCCCGTCACTGGATTTATGGGCTATAAAAACTGGGTTTTCCAATGGATTTCGAGGTATCTAATACTCTCAATATCGCCTCAAGGTTCATATCTATGGATCCCCCATTGGATTTCACTGTCAAATACCAATTCTGGGCATTTATGGCTCTTCAAAACATGGGTTCTTGCAAAGTTGTGATTTCTTGTTTTTCTCACTGCTGGGCATTCGTCATGGATGGAAACTAAAGTTGGGATCTTCAACAATGGAATGGCAATGAGGAAGAACCCTTTCCCATGAGGTAGAGTGACTTGTGGTACAAGAAACAATAGAGCCCATACCTGCCATACGAATTTATGGGCTGCCCATGCTCCATTGAAGCCATAGACTGACTTCTTCAACAACTTCCTTACACAAAATTAAATGTCAGCAAGGAAATTCAAATGGATTCTTAAGATGACATTTGGCAGCTTATGGCTCAATCCCACAGCCCCCTCACCACTCCCTAGTGGATACACATTGCCCCTTCTCATTAGTTGCTTCCATAGCCAGTTTTGGTATTTTATTGCATGATGTTTATTTACATCATTTTTACAATGTTCCATAGCTAAATAGCACATGGGTAACATAATATCTAATACTTGCATTTTTAAATAAAAATCCAAGCATCCACTAGCGAGGCCTTGGCCTTGATCTCCAGGCTAGGAAAACATACATTGCATGTATACAATATTTACATTAAAAGACAATATATCCTAAGGGTCAAAATGGAGTATTACAATCCCCTCCCCCTTAGAATAACACCATCATCGGTGTTCCAGTACTTAAGAATACATATACAATTTACACGTCCAAAATTTTAAAAAAAAATTGCAGGTCTGCCCTGCATTCTATCCTTTACTTTGAACTTTCATGACCAAGTTCATTAGCTTCCACAAACTGCTCCTACTGGTTCTGACCTTTCAGCTCATCCACAAGTCTGAAAACTTTATCGTTGCTACCCTCTTGATGTTCCTTTGTTGGGCAGTTGCAGAGGCAATGATGTCCTCCACATTTCCAACATTTCACTGGTTGCTTCATCCTTACCTACTCAATTTCCTTCGAGTCTTCGTGCCTGGAACATTTCTTAATGGACCGATTGGACGAATGCCTCCTCATTGATCCATTGTCCTTTTCTCGGTTGATTATTTCCAGAATTATTTTTACTTGTCTTTGCAGACAAATAGAGTCTTGCAAAACATTATGGTTCATCTCATTCTGCTGCTTTTGTAGCTTGAGCAATTCTCCAAGATTTTCTTGGGCCTTGGCAATTATTTGAAGAAAACTTTCAACCAATTCATAAAGCCTATGGTCTGCTGCCATGGTCTTTGTGTGCAGCTGATTCTCACTTTGCTTACAAGCAACACTTGCTTTGCAAAAGCTACCACAAATTAGTTTCACTTTCCCACCTGTGAAATTCATCATTATAATTTCTTTTAGGCCAAGCATAATATAAACATTAAAATCAATCAATTAATTTCCAATTGACATGTCTAGTCCATGCTTTATCCATGAGACTTTCATACTTTTTATGCTTTCCCAACAGGCACATGAGCTCATTCATGTACATTCTTTCACAGGGAATCAACTACCTCAGCATTCACAATTTATTTCAAGCAAATAAACACACTCTACTTTCATCCATACATGCATTCAACAATTTTCCGTTTTTATAAATGCATCAATAATAAGGGAAAGAGAGAGCAGTAAGAGTCTTCTCCTCTTAGTCTTGTTCCATTCTGGAACCCACACCACCACTATGGTTTCCATGCTCCTAGCCTCTTTCACTTCAACGTGAATGCTTGACCTACCCTTCTTGGCTATGACACTTAGTGTATATGGTCTGTTCCAGACCTCTCAACCATGGAGTCCCTCCACATGGTTTGTCTACAACTCTTGGCTGCTAGGACACACACAGTCTCACTAGCACCATCTTTCATTATTGCTCATGCTGAGCTCGTTAGGACGGTTACATGTCCACATGCACACTTAGGATGCCTTCATAATCCTTGCTTCCAACAATACCTACACTCACACATTGAATTAATTCACATGTTTAGTTTATTTTCATAGGATTTATCTATAAATAAAAGTTTAGGAAATCATAACCAAATCATATACACATATATATTCATAAGCAAGAAGCTGCAAGATAACCAAATACTTATCTGTATTGTGTGTTTCCCCTTTGGTCCTTAGGGTCCTTCTTTGCTTTGCGAGCCTTGGGATCGCCTATGGACATGGATGTTTGGCCAGCGCGGAGGCTGCTCCACAACATCAAATAATCCTGGATGTTTGGCCAGCATGCAGGCTGCTCCAAAACATCAAATAATCTTGGATGTTCGGCCAGCACACGGGATGCTCCAAAACATAAAATAATATTGGATGTTCAGCCAGCAGGCAAGCTGCTCCAAAACATCAAATAATCTTGGATGTTCGGCTAGCACGCAGGATGCTCCAAAACATCAAATAATCTTGGATGTTCGACCAGCAAGCAGGCTGGTCCACAACATCAAATAGTTAATGCTCAACCAATCACTCTCTGGATTTACCAAGCAATTTATAGTTCTTTCACGGTCCTTGCTTCCTGTATTATGCGTTTCCAACCAAGAAACAACAATGTATCAACTTAGTTGTTAGAAGACTTATAGCTGAAATCTTCATTATTCCAAACAAGAAATAAATGAAAATGAATACTTATCTGTATTATGTGTTTCCTCTTTGGTCCACATGGTCCTACTTTGCTTTGCAAGCCTTGGAATCACCTATGAACTTGGATGTTCGGCCAGCACGCAGGCTACTCCAAAACATCAAATAGTTAATGCCCAACCAGTACACCTTCACGCCGACTGGATTTACCAAGCATTTGTAGTGCCCAACCAGTCCCATACCTGATTGGCCCTCTCCATTGCCGAGCCAGCACATTCGTCTGGGTCATTGGCCAATGGAAGGAAACTGCGCCACCGACCATTATAGGTCAAGGCTCTACTACTCTGCCTTAAGATTGCATCAGCCTTTCGAATGTGTCACGACCCCTCAATGCGCATAACAATTCTTCACTCACACAAGGATAGCACTCCTTCTGTTGTGCAAACCGGCAGTTCCCTTTAGGAACTCTTTAGGTGACTTTCTTTACTGCAGGCTAGCATGGCCCCACGATACCCACTCATACTGCACAAAGGTTACCACTGCTCATGCAGTCCTCTTGAGTATCCTTTCTTTACTTTGTCGTTTATCGTGCAATCACCAAATTGCATATGTGTAAGCTGATAGCACAAGAAGGATAAGCAGCTCATTAGTATTATTGCTCTAAAAATTGTAAACACATTTCATAACATTCACTATCCAACATTGAAACACCAGGAATGCGTCCATTCCCTTAGGGTGTAGTCAATATTGACAATCCTATCATAACCCAACATCAGAAAAGTGTGCACCCCTTTCTGATGTGAGCCATGTAGGCCCTACCCATACTCAAGCAATCTTCCATAATGGAAATAAAATCAAAACATGCTCTGCATATTTAATTTAACAATTAAACATGCATATTCTTAGCTAGGGTCAGAGAACACTTATCCATTTGCAGATGTAGTCTTCCTTTATTAATGAGGAATGGGGGCTCCCTTCTCTAAGTTGATAGTCCCTCGGTTTGCCATCCCAACTCCTTTTGATGTTACATAACCCTCATATGTCTTACTAACATAATATTTACCATCTCAGTCATATTGTTTACCAATCATGCAGTGCAGATGAGTCATTATCAAAATGTCCAATGGTGTTTCACCCGAAACCCATTTCCAAAAGATGGGGTCATTCCCATCTAGTTTGGCATTTGCAAGCCATCACACATGGTCTTCTTGCAATGTGTCATCCTGGCACACTTATCAAATAACCAAACAGTCAGCAACATTTAACAATAACTCAAATATGATTGTTTCATAACCAATCAATGGCATTAATTATTAAATTCAAACATGAATTTACAATTTTGTCCTCCTACAGAAATGGATTGGTTTAACTATGAGGCCATCCTCATATTGTTTGGTTATCCTAAGTGGTATTACTCTGTCCATTATGGTTTTACACTTGCTACCATACATGAACATCCACCTACAACATGTCCCCCTGACACAATTTTATATAAGCCAAACAATCATTAGCATTTATTAGCAAAATCTCAAATCTGAAATTTGTAAATCTGTTTTTCCACAGAAATTAGATTTGCAACCATGAGATTATTCTCATGAACTTAAACCAGAAAATTTTCAAATTTGTTTCATGCATAATTTACAACCATGAGAACCCTCTCATAACCTTTGGCTTCTGCACATGGTAGATCCTGGTCTTTACTATGGACTTATCCTCATTTCCATACGCAAGACTTTTCTTCCTGAAATCTGAACTTCAATCAGCCAAACTCATTATGAGTATCTATGCATATAACATTTTCATTGCTTCAACAGTCATTAAAGTGATCTCAGAATTATAACACTCAATAATTCAAACACCCTAAGTTGTTAACATTTGAAATGCAATGAAATATACATATATCTGTATATGCATCATTATCATAATAAAATTGCAAGACACAAGTACATTGCCCATGCAATTTAAATAAACTGTAGTTACTCATTACTTCACAGCCATATTCTTTTTATGTAACTCTATCCTTACAGTAGAGCACTCTGGTAGCCCATCAACATGTCTACCTTCTTTATGCAATCATTTTCCTACATTTACAGCAGCTCATGAAATGGTCTCAATATTAACAATGGTTGACCATTTCATCAATTATCTAATTGCATTGAAACATATATATCACAACCATGCATTCTCACAATGCATCTCAACATGTGCACCCACACATATGCATGCACATTTACAACATTTACATAATATTTTAATGTGCATTCACTTAATGTATAACCCCTCAGTACAACCTTGCATCAATCCATGAATACTATGCATTCCAGTGTATTATGGCCTAACCATGGTTGTCTCATATGGAATTTGCTAACACAACATGACTATAAGTATTTACTTTCTTTGGTTGTTAAACTCACAACCAATATACACAAATGGCATGATGTAATTTTTTATATGAATGCATTGAGATTTCTAAGAAACTTATAGGGCGCAAGGATCCTTGCCTTTACTTACCCGCACCTCACCATACTCGGTAGGTTGACATTCACATTTAGGCACTCAATACCACATGCAAACCAAATCAACATAGTTTAAACATAGTTGAAGGGATCTCACCAAATTCTCTTTCAACATTTATGCAATTTAAGCACAATTAACCATTATCTGCATGGTTTTCATTAGCATTGCTTGATGTTACATGATCAGTTTGCCTCTTACTAAGGCTACATAGTCCTTTTTCCAACCTCATGATCACAGATTTGTTGCACCATCCTTTCCTCCTAATGTGGTTGGTCATATGCAACAACATCATCCACATCCTTAGCCATGCTTCGGTTTTCTTTGGTCCTACAACCAATGCGAACAAAACTAATTATTAGAAACCACCACAGGGATCTTAAGTGGCTCATTGCATATGTAAAACCTCTCTATTTTACCAATATGCAGTATCATATGTGTGCACAAACATCTTCTCTTGAACCGTGCAATGTTTATTAATATGTCAACTAATGCATATTCATGCCACTCATTTAATCTCTTACATCTTCAGAATTCCCATGCCATAATTTTATGTACATAAAGCTTATAAAATATAAATACAGTTAGCAAGATAGGGGTTAAGGAATTCTCCCTTTCCAATCCCTCATCTTTGCATGATCTTCCTCTTCCACATCATAGTTGGTTCGATTTCATGGTATGTGCTACTTCTAAGCATGCAATTCTAGAAATTGCCCATATCAACAATAATTTTTCAAAATAGCAACTGGCACTTTTCTGATTTTCAAATCTATGGTGTATGACACCCTCATTCAAATTTTTGTGATGAAACGTTGTTCTCTACTGGATAAGCTTTCCAATTCCTATCCACATGCTCCATTCCGACTTCGGGTGTGGAAGTTACATTACTTCAAAAAAAATTACAATTTTCACTAAAATTCTGCACTTTTACACAGTTGCAAAACATCATGGAAGACCAACTTAAGCCATGTGTAGAAGTAAATCTAGAAGGAGTCAGGAAAACATTTCTACCAGGCGAAGTTAGTACATATAACAAGGAATACTCAGCAACTTGCGGATCTCTGTTCTGATGCACCATTCATATTTTATGAATTTTTGGGTTTGACTACTTTTCATTTTTAACTCCCTTTGCAACCTGTGCAACTCCTATGCAACCTATGGACAACCTGTGCACAACTCATGCAGAACCTGTGCGCAACCTGTGCACCACCTTTGCAACTCCTGCGTAACCTGTGCACAACCTGTGCACAACTCATGCACAACCTGTGTGCAACCTATGCACCACCTGTGCAACTCCTACGCAACCTGTGCACAACCTATGCGCAACCTGTGCACCACCTGTGCAACTCCTGCGCAACCTGTGCACAACCTATGCACCACGTGCACAACCTCTGCACAACCTGTGCGCCACCTGTGCAACCTGTGCAACTTATGCACAATTCCAACTGCACAACCTGTGCGCTTGCAGGGCTCATATCTCCCTCGTCCCTTAAGAAAATAAGGCAAGTCTGGTACCGTTGGAAAGCTCTTTGAGAGCTCTATGCAATGGTGTGATCCTCTTCCACATATGAGAACTCTAATCTTTCTATTTTTCCATATCAAAATGACACCCCAAACCTCACCAATACCACGTTAAAACATTATGTTACTTGTCTGCAAACTCAGAGTTGGCCCAAGCAGCCCCAGTGCTGCAACATGGGCTCTGATACCACTTTGTCACATCCCCTCCCGTCGATCCGTTGCAAGGGAGGGAACATGACCAAACATATCGGGCTTATTTGACTATCTCAACCCATTCATTAAGCCATCAATTTCATAAATAAATTAAACTTCATGTGTGCATATTCAAACTAAAGCAAACACAACGGAATTAAACATATTATCACACACAAAAACCGGAATGCATCAACATATCCATCCCAAGCAATTCATGAATCTAATGCAGAGGATCAATCCCCTTCTTCATGTTATGTGCAGGCTTCATATCAACCATACTAAGACATGCATTCAGCATATAATTAACAGTCATTAACTAACACATTATAGAACACAGAATAAGCATGATTTAACCTAAAGAAACACGTATCTTTGTGATGAAGATGTCCAAACAACTAGTTATGGGAGAGCAATGTTCCACCCAACCATATATCTCTATCCAACCTGTATTCTTTCAGCCGAGAGACCACCCCCGAGCTGGGTTGTGTATCCACTAAGGCGGAACTAGATGGGCTCACTCACAGCCATGGATTCACTCAAACACTCATGCTAAGCCAACATACAGTTGGGTTTATCAAGCATCTAATAAGAAAAGGAGGAGGAATATAAGCCAATGAGCTCAACCACAGAGCTACAGACATCTCAGGCTAAATCCAAGCAACCCAATCCTTTGTTCAACCATTCACACTTGGATTTCTCACAATGTTGTCATCAAATAACTCAATCCCGTCACTGGATTTCTGGGCTATAAAAATTGGGTTTTCCAATGGATTTCGGAGTATCTAATACTCTCAATATTGCCCCAAGGTTCATATCTATGGATCCCCCATTGGATTTCACTGTCAAATACCAATTCTTGGCGTTTATGGCTGTTCAAAACATAGGTTCTTGCAAAGTTGAGATTTCTGGTTTTTCTCACTGCTGGGCATTCGTCATGGATGGAAACTAAAGCTGAGATCTTCAACAATGGAATGGGAATGAGGAAGAACCCATTCCCATGAGGTAGAGTGACTTGTGGTACAAGCAAAAACAAAGCCCATACCTGCCATACAAATTTCTGGGCTGCCCATGCTCCATTGAAGCCATGGACTGACTTCTTCAACAACTTCCTTACACATAATTAAATGTCAGCAAGGAAAGTCAAATGGGTTCTCAAGATGATATTTGGAAGCTTATGGCTCAATCCAACAACCCCCTCACCACTCTCTAGTGGATACACATTGCCCCTTCTCATTAGTGGCTTCCATAGCCAGTTTCTGTATTTTATTGCATGATGTTTAGTTACATCATTTTTACAATGTTCCATGGCTAAATAGCACATGGGTAACATAATATCTAATACTTGCCTTTTTAAATAAAAATCCAAGCATCCACTAGCGGGGCCTTGGCCTTGAGCTCCACGCTAGGAAAACATACATCACATGTATACAATATTTACATTAAAAGCCAATATATCCTAAGGGTCAAAATGGGGTATTACAATAAAGTTGCTTTCTGTAATACCCCCATTTTGACCCTTATGACATATTTGGCTTTCAATGTAAATAATGTATACATGCAATGTATGTTTCCTTGGCATGGAGCTCAAGGCCAAGGCTCGGCTAGTGGATGCTTAGTTTTATGTAAAAGGCAAGTATTTGATATTTTTCATCCATGTGCTATTAAGCCATGGGACATTGTAAATGATGTAAATATTAACATTGCAATAAAAATACCAAAAACAAATGAGCTATGGAGGCAACTAATAAGAGAGGGCCATGTGTATCCACTAGGGAGAGGTGAGGGGGCTGTGGGATTGGACCATAGGCTACTAATTGTCATCTTGAGAACCCCTTTGACCTTCCTTGCTGACATTTAATTCTGCTGCAGGAAGTGGTTGAAGAAAATTGTTCATGAGGTCGATGGAGTGTGGGAAACCCCAGAATTTCGGATGGCAGGGTATGGGGCTTTGTTTGCCTTTATCCACACATCACTATTCCTCCTAGGAATTCGTATTCCCTCACCACCATTCCATCATGTACCAAAGAAGGAAGTTTTAGAGCAAGATAGAGCTGAGCAGTGAAGGGAGGAAGAAAAATCGCGATTGTGAGAAAACCCTGATTTGGAGTGCCGAATTTTCCCATAAATTTGTGTGGGGGGTTCAATCCAACAGGAGACCCGTTGGCCTGAATCCTAGGGAAAATTTACAGAGTGTGAGATGCTCAAAAACCCATGTGAAAACCTGAGCTGATAGCCGAGAACCCAGCTGCGGGACAGAGTCGCTTTGGCCATAGAAATTAAGAAAATCCAAATGGAATGACAGAGAATAAATAGGACAGAAGGTGGGATTGCTTGATAAACCCATTGAAGGCTAGCGTCTCAAAGAATCAGTAGCTTGGACCTTTCTATGCTCACCCTGAACAGCACTGAAGGGAAGGGGCGCATGAGAGACTATGCAGCAGAGAAGGGGACCTTCCTTGTGTTGGGTGTGCTAGGTGTTGTGGGTACCAAGGCTGTTTGAGTTTAGTTTGAGATGCATGTAGATTTGTGGTTGAGCTCTGTTGGCACGGGATAGATCCGCAGTAAGTGCAGAAGCCGACAGGCGCGAAAGGATCATTCCACGGAAAAAGGAACTTTCGCCACTATTTGCGGAAGCATAAGATTTGTTAGATTAGTCGAGTCGGTCATGTTGACCATTTTGTAATAAGATGAAAGCATATAAATAAAGTAAGATTGTAAGCCTAAGGGCATCGGAGTTTTGGAGAGTAATCCTATCTTTTGGGTTCGGTTGTATCCGCGATATGATGACTTGATTGTTTATGCGAGATTTACTCCACAAGTTTTGATGAATGAATGAAGATGTTTCGTTATGATATGAATTATGTTGTTGTATGATGCGATGATAAATGATGGGTTACGTGAATGCTTTTTGTTGATTAATGCGAACGCATGTTGTTATTGATTAGTGCGAATATGTTGTTGAATATGTTATGAATAAATGTATCATGAATAGGATGCGAATGATTGGTTAATGAATTGTTATGAATGTTGTAATCTCTGGTTAATGTGCACATATCCTCTTCACAACTGCAGAAGCTTGGTTCCAGCAGCCCTCTTATCCACCTCGGGTGAGACTGCACTTGCTTCGCAAGTGTTGCTAGGAAGGGTTACACCTTTCCGGGCTCGTGTATAAGGGATTTAGGTTGATAGTTTGTTGGCGACAGTGCAGAGTGAACCCCTGTCGATAGACTCTGTGTCAACAAATGGTTCCGTTTTTTGGACCCTAAGGAAGAAGAAAAGAGGATATGTTGTGGAATCCGACTAAACCAGAAATCCAAGAGTGGTTCGATAAGAAGACAGAGGAATTCACGGAAAGCGTGATCCAAAGCAGACAGCGACCACACAGCGACCAGTTGGCTAGAAAGATACATCTACTCAGATATTCACGAAATCTTTTTATGCGAATTCCCCGTGATGTTGCATGAGTGGCTAGCACAATTGACATTCCACAAGAACCACTGTCAGAAGATTGAACCAGACTCTTGGACTCCAGAGTTGGTGCGACAGTTGAAGCAAGTTAATAATAAGGTATCGTGGGATGTTGATTTTTGGGTGGACAGTATCCTCGAAGGGTACATAACTGAGTTCGCAGCAGATACTATCAAGTCATACAGCGACGCTGAAATAAATTTATTCAGGAGACCAAGGGGAAGATTTTTATCGTCATTAAAACTATGGATTAAAATGTTGGTCAGCGAAAAAGGAATATTGAGGATGTCTTCTAATGAGTAGAAGAATTGGTGTGCGGAGGTGAAGGTATTGCGTAAATGCGAGTCTGACACAAAGATGTGGTAGATGGACATGAGCGACGATGAGTTTGAAGGGGAAGCTAACGAAGAGTGTGGTCTCTTGAGGAGTGGAGCTATATTCCGGCATCCTGAGAAGAAGAGGAGCTCTGAGAGAGAGTCTCCTGAGAGGACCGGAACAGAGAACAACGGAACAGGACCACACAGGAGAAAGTGACCTTATTGTGAAGGAGACGTCGACCAGGATACCCCTAAGGCAGAGGAAGGTCAGATCGTAAGTTACCACATACCTTCGACCCCGCACACTACTCTGAATTTTATAGGAAGAAATCCAAACTATGCGTGGAGTTTCCCCACGTGCAGTGGCAAAAGTAGTGCTTCAGTAAATAACAATATCAGCAACGTTAGGATGGAAGATGAGGCAAAGATGCCCACCTTTCAGGGGAACAGGACCGAGGATCCTGAACAATATTGGTTCGTATGCGAAGCAGTCTGGACCGTGAAGCACGTCCAGGATGATGCTATAAAGATAGGGCAGCTGGCGACGACTCTTAAGGGTCGGGCATTAGACTGGTACATGAAATTTGTAAAGGTTCTGGTGGGAAAAGTAGCCAAAACATTGTAGCAGATCGGGACGACAATGATTGATGAATTCAAGAAACCGAAATCTGAGTCGCAATATGTCACTGAGCTTAAGGAAACTAAGCAATTCCCAAATGAGTCGGTGTGGGAATTCGATCAATGATATAAGACGCTAATAGCGAAAGTGAGCTTTCTGATAAATGAGCTACAACACAAAGAATGGTTCATCGTAGGACTGGTGTCGCACATCCGAGGACCGTTGATGCAACAAAAATTCGCGACACAGGTGGAAGCATTAGAAATCGCAATGAAGCTAGCCGGCTTCACCAATTGGCGAAGCAGGAATTGTTGAAATATTGTAACTTCTAATAATATTATATTTGTACTTTATTACTCCGGAGATGTTCCATTCCTCCGTGGAGACCCTATTGTATATCCGGAGATGTTTATTCCTCCGAGGAAGTGTGGTAACTAGGGTTATTAGATCTCCCATGTGAGGTCAGCCCTGAGTTAGTTGTTTAGGGGTTATTATACTCTCTTAGGAGAGGTCGGCCCTATTAGGGTGAAAAGTCAATTAGAACTCAAGTATAAATAGAGGAGGTGTGTTCCTCATTTATGCCATTCATTCACTCACTTGTGATTGGCACATAGGAGAGAGAGAGGTCTGCATAGGAGGAGAAGGAGCTCTTGTTGAGGACTACATCTTGTATTGGGTTGATTATCTATATTAAGGAAAGATTTTATGGGTTTTCTACCCCATGAGGGTTTCCCAGGGTAAATCTTTGTTTATCTTGTAATTGTGTTTCTTTCAGTGATCTTGCTTTTGCAATTAGGCTAAACTTAACATGGTATCAAATCTAGCCTGAATATGACATATTTCATAAGGTGAAAATACCTCTCTCTCCTCCTCCGATGAAAATTAGGGTTTCTGCAAAAGTTGGAATTTTTGGAATCTGATTGCATGGCTAAATAGCCCTCCTCAAAATCAAACTTTTGATCCCTAAATCAAACTTTTTGAGTGGGTAGAACTCCGGGAAAGTCAAAACCTAGTTTGGGTTTTGGACCAGAATTGCAGAAAACCAATAAACCAGAAAAGTGCATACCTGTGCACCAGTGAACCATAAAAGTTGCAAACCTATGCACCAGTAAACCAGAAAAGTGAGGACCAAAAAACCAGAAATTTTGTTGCAGATCCAGAAGGTGAAAAGTTGAAGTTTCTAGAAGCAGAACACACCAGTATTCTCAATTCAATCAAGCACATCTCCTGGTAAGTGTTATTCTATCTCTTGAGAAACTTCAATCTCTGTGACCCCCTGGAGAAGATGGTTCCAAGCACTAAGCTTGAAGACAAGTTAGAGGATATAGAGAATTTTTGGGCATGGAAATATAGGATTGGTCTCATTTTTGAAGAGAATGATCTTGCCCAATATATCAAAGATGAGATTGCAGAACCTGAAGAAGATCAAGCCAAAGAGAATTATAGGAAGGACTTGATTAGAGCAAAGAGAATCATTGTTGATTCTATCAAAGACCACTTGATTTCCCAAGTGGCATCCAAGAAGACCCCAAAGGAAATGTATGATGCCTTTTCTAGAATGTATGAAGGGAAGAACATCAATAGGAAGATGAACCTGAGAGCTCAATTTAAGAGCACCAAGATGAATCAAGGAGAATCTATTCAAGACTATTTCTCAAGGGTTTCCCAGTTCAAGGAACAACTAGATGCCATTGGAGATACCCTTGATGAAGATGAACTAGTCAGGACTTCTCTAAATGGTCTCACTAGACCTTGGGTGTCATTCATCCAAACCATGTGTGCCAGAAAAGAGAGCATGAAGTTTGATGTGGTATGGGAAGATTGCATTCAAGAAGAAGCTAGGGTTTCCAATAGAGAAGCCTTGCTCAAAGAAGGTGACCAAGCCTTGGCCACCCACACCAAGAGAAGAAGGAATAAATCCTACTTCAATAAGGATAGTCATAAGGAGTCTCAACCTCCACAAATATTTCAAAAGAAAAGAGGAACTAATCAAGGAAGAGATTACTCCTCATTCCAATGTTTCAATTGTCATAAAATAGGACACCTTGCTAGAGATTGTCCTTCAAAGAAGAAGAAGAAGGGTTTCCATCATAAAAGACATCAAGCACATCTAGCATAAGATGATAAAAGAAAAGAGCTAGAATAGAATAATAAGATGTAGAAGAATATGTTCTATTCTCTACACTCTTTGGGTCTGTAACACCTGGAGAAGATACATGGCTTATTGATAGTGGTGCTTCAAAGCACATGGCAGGTCAAAAGAAAACTATTGCAAAATTTGAAGAGAAGACCTCTCCACAGAAAGTATATTTAGGAGATGACTATCAATATCCCATCAAGGGAATTAGTGAAGCAAGCTACAAGCTTGATTCTGGAACTCCATTGAAGATGAAGGAGATACTATATGTACCAGGTTTGAAGAAGAACTTACTTTCTATCTCATATCTAGATGAGAAAGGTTATAGGGTTGCATTCATAGATGGACAAGTACTCATGTGGTCCAAAGGAAAATCAATTGAGGATGCAATTGTCATTGGTGAAGAGGAAGGAGATCTATACAAACTCAAGGGTCATCCAGAATCTACCCTTGTTCATGAAGCCACCGCACGGAGGTTTTGGGGGAGGATACTGCGATGGCCGAGGGATGTGATGCGTAGGCGCTACTGGACGCGAAAAAGGTCCAATTACCTGTTATAATTGCGGGCAGCAGGGGCACACCAGAGAGACTGTCTGAATCCAGCACCGCAGTGTACATATTGCAGTGTTGTCGATCATAGTGTAGAGGACTGCCCCCATCTTATTGTGAAATGCAAAACCAAGCATCCACCCCAGAACCAGAACAATCAGAACACACCATCAGCCATACAGAGGATATCGACGGAAACCAAAAGTAGCCATGCGACAGTTGACATAGTAACAAGAGGAGGGGCAGTGACAGGTAGCGACAGGTCACACCCCAATGTTAGACCAACACAAACACAACAGAAGAAGGTCACCTTCGATGTCGATGCTGAAAAGGATGTCTTCTTAAAAGTGCAAGAGGCAATAAGGAATCAGAGATAGTTACCTTTCGAGGAAGAAATCTACGATATGACACCAACATTTGATTCAATGAAGACGCAAAGGAAGGCAAGCACGCTGGAAGCTTTCTTCGAAAGTTGTCTGGACTTGGCCAAAGACCCCGACGCATTGGAGGAAATAGCTAGTCTACTACGATGACGAGTAGGTGCACGACTGGAGCAGAGAGTTAACCGCATACACAAAAGAAAGACAGGCACTGAGATGCGAATATCGGCACAGATCAGAGAATTTGATGTTGACTCCATCATTCTGGACTTGGGTTCGGATGTGAATATCTTGACTAGACAAATATGGGAGACGATGGGGAAACCGTAGATGACCTGGTCACCAGTACAGCTGCGACTAGCGAACCAGAGCAAGGTCACACCGCTAGGTCGGGTATGTCAACTTCCGGTCGAAATTGAAGGGCTCGGAACATATGAGGACTTCGACGTCATTGAGATTGTGGACAATACGAATCCCTATCCAGTACTGCTGGGAATAGACTAGGCTATGGAAAATCAAGAAATTATTAACTTTAAGAAAAGGATAATGTCATTCAAAAATCAAGAGATGAGAGTCATCGCACCACTAGATCCCGCAGAAGGACAACGCTATACGGATCCAGCTAGAGATGAATTTACAAAAGGAGACAATGTGTACAACATCTCGAAGGATTATGCTAAACCCACCACGGATGGAGAATTAGAATGGCATAGCAATAGTTCAGCATTCTCCGACTCAGATGAGGCCCTTGAGAATTGGCAGAACTGGATGCATGAAGTGTCCTTTCGAATATGTGCATGGATAACACAATCACTACGAAGGGTAGCCACAAAGGAGTATGGAAAAATGGTTGAACCAAGAACAGTGGAACTAGAATCGACTACCCCGAAAATAATGAGGGAAGACTATAACATCAATTCATATCCTGTAGATGATAATGACCTTAGGGATATATGTACACCAAAACCCGAAGACAATCACAACAATGCGACACCAGAGATATCATTCGACAAATATCAGCAACCATTAGAGACCAGAGAGGTGAATATTGGATCAGAGAAAAAACCAGAATTCACGAACATTGGTGACTACTAGGATGAGTCGATCATTGCAGAAATAACTGACCTAATACATGAGTTTTAGAATTTGTTTCCGACAAAATCCTCAGAGGCAAGAGAACATTCCGACGGATCAGACAACATAACAACCTCCCTAAAAACTGAGTCAAAGCAGTGACCACATCAGCAAAAACCAACCGCGATAATCAAACGGATCACAGCAAAATCATCGACGAATAACATTGAGAGGTACATAACAGCGACCCAGTGAAATTTGCGAAGGACGACTGCAGTGAACAAGCCAACGATACAACGACGTATCGACATAGCAGTACTCGCTGTGCCGATGTAAAAAAAAAAAACACGATAGGCAAGTTGGAAGCTGCCACGATGTGCGACGGTCTAATCCAGTATTAAAGACAATAAAGGCCGCAGTTATACCACACCGGACAATGTCAAACCCAAGAACACCGGGAGTTAATATCTAGTGCATGCAATGGATTTGGCAAATCCCGGTGAGATTTGACAATTATGACCCCGAACAAATGGATACTACCAGCCGGTATATAGGAGGTGCAGGGGAAACATGTTCATCTACCTAACATCTCAAGAGACGAATGGAATTATATGTATCTAGCACTAGCACCGAAAGACCATAGGACACACCAATTGTCTAGGAACAGCCTAAATTCATGTCATCAGTCCCACACAAGAAAAAATGGAGTGTGACGAGACCTCTCGACTCTGGTCGGGAGAAAAAGAAGGCCACCCGAGCATCCACCAGGAATACAAATGGTGATACAGGGCCCTCCGCTACTGAAGCCGTGCAGGAGGGATATGATGGTCCCATGCTTTCAGAATATGTTCCACCCCGTCGGACTGGGGCACCCATGCTGGGATCAACAAGAATGAAAAATACGCCATCGCAGTCGCACTAGTACCCCCGGGAGTCCCTGAAACCGGGGATATTACCACCAAGTTAAAGAGGTTAAAATACACTGACCATGACCTAGCCAAGTTTAAGGAATATGTGGAAGCTTATGAAGACGTTCCCCACGCAGGAGGACCGACTACGACGGATCCAAAGTAATGGGCACAGGGATTGGCACGATCAGAGCTGCTTAGTATCACCCTCCTACCGCATTTTGGGCGCCTGGCATAGATCAACGCATGTGTCAAACAAATCCTCACATGCTTCCATGACAGATCCCTATGGCTGCACAAAATAATCCCAGTTACAATCGACCTCATTTCCAGAGTCACCGGCCTACCTCAAGAAGGGGCCGACCCGTCACAGTTTTTCCAGGGTAAGGATAATGACAAGAAAGGAGTCGAATAGTTGGCCATAAAGTATGGGGTAGAGAAGGATTCCCAAGGCTACCTGATCCGCACAATTAACAACCAAGCAATCCGAGTCACAGCAAAGATACTTGCAGTCAAAGTAACAACGAAGAACCGACCACTGCAATGGAATTTAGGGGTCCTTGCAGCAGCAGAACGATGTGTCGCAGGAGAACAAATGAACTGGGCTCATTTCCTGCTACATGAATTAATTGAGGACACGTATGATGCCTAGGAACACAGATGGCTATTCGCATACTCATGGTTACTCCTCCTCATTGCCTTAAAAGCATGGAGGGAACCAAACGACTACCAAGGGGTGGACCTCATAGAGTTGCGGGTGTGCGACAATGCGAGGTACCAGAACTTGTGGGCGACCACTGACAAGGAACGATAGCAGGAAAATGTCATTCAGTTTTATATTTGGCTCGAGCGGATGCAGATGGATGCACTGATGATACCGCGGATCACATTGCAGGCTGCAACAAAGTATCAATCCATTGCCCAGGTATCTGTCGAACCACATACAATTTATCTTCGGGCCCATGTAGATCCGACCAAACAATGGGTGAGAACACAGTACAAGATCACTGAAGCCGAGCTTGACAACATCATCGCCCACTGGCCAGATGCATGGAAGGTTCCTCCAGATCCGAAGGACATTGCACAGGCGCAGGCAGCAAGACGACAAGACCCATCCAAGGAAGACGAAGCTTCCGCTAACCAGAAGGAGGACGCAGAACAGGAGACCAATGCGAAGGACCAGATGGTAGAATCTAGTCATGACAGGGCCTCAACAGCTAACACCCCGACAGATTCAGATCTTGACCTCCAGCAGGAAGAACAAAGGATGAAGAACAGAATGGACTGAGATGGCGGTAGTACACAGGACGGGCTTACTGCACAGCAGGCCGACAGTCTGTTGGATAGTATTACGGAGATTATAGAGCATAACCAAAGGAAGGTTACACAGCATTCCGCGGACAATTTCCAGTACATAAGGGAATTGTTAAACACAGTGGCAAATACAATAATCAACATTAGGGTACCACATGGGGACATCCAGCAAAACCTGTCGACTCCTAGAGTCGAGGTTGAAGTGGGCACCCATAAACGCATAGTCCAAATCGAAACCCACGCCTTCTTGACAGGAGATGAGAACTTGGACCTGGAGCTCCGAAAGGACGACTTGGCAATGCTTAACTTCAACTTACTGCCAATATTGACATTACATCGGGTCCAAGCGGCACCAAGCGCAGAAATTCAGGACCATGATGCTGCCATGCATAATAAGATGGTTGAGTACATGAAACAACTACAACACAGTGAAATGGAGGCACAACAGCTTCAAGAAAAACACACTGAAGCACTGGCTGCAAAAGTGCAAGCTATCGAGGAGAAGGCGCAGTTAGAGAAAGTCCTGGGGGAAAAAGAGACAGTCATCGTAGAACAAACCAGAGTGCTCACTGTGAAGGAATAAATTGCAGAGGAACGGACGAGGCTAGAAAGAGCTCTAGCAAAGGCATGTGAAACAGCAGTGCTAGACCTGGATGTCGACCCGGAAGCCCAGGCTGTTATGTTAGGAATTGTTGTGAATGAGCTCAGAAAAGAAAATGCAGAGCTCCAAGCTCGAGTAACACCAAGCACACCACTAACACAAGTTCATAGTCGCCAGAAGGCGATAGAGGAAGCAGTGACGAAAATTCAGGAATTGGAACAGGTGGATAAGAAGGTGGATGTAAGTCTTACAGAATTATGGGATAGGTTGGTCAATGATGACCAGTTAGCTACACTAAAGAGAATGCATCGCGAAGCCGAAGAACAGCTAGAAACATTTAAGGGATCATTTAAGGCGATGCCCACCCTAACGCGGATGGAAAAGACTGCGGAACTACAGAGTATGAAGCAGTGAGCCGAAAAATCCCACGAAAGGATGCAATGATGAGCTGCACATTTGGATGAGCTTCAAGCAAAGGTAGAAGCTCTCATAGCAAGCATAGTTCCATAAATGAAATAGGTACAAGAGCGATTGCAGGAGGTTCTCCAAAAGGTGTGTGACCACCCAACGGAGTAGCAGGCAATAGAAAGTACACAGCTTCGCACATCAGTGAAAGAGATAGTCGACAAGATCTGGACCACCTATGATGACTTTCAACAGTAGTACAACAAACCAGCAGTGTCCAGCTGAGGCGGCTCGGGACGAGCCACAAGTTTGTGTTGGGGGCCTGTTGGCATGGGATAGATCCGCAATAAGTGCGGAAGCCGAAAGCCACGAAAGGGTCATTCCACGGAAAAATGACCTTTCGCCACTATTTGCGGAAGCATAAGATTTGTTAGATTAGTCGAGTCGGTCATGTGGACCATTTTGTAATAAGATGAAAGCATATAAATCAAGATTGTAAGCCTAAGGGCATCAGATTTTTGGAGAGTAATCCTATCTTTTGGGTTCGGTTGTATCCGCGATGTGATGACTTGATTGTTTATGCGAGAGTTATTCCGCAGGTTTTGATGAATGAATGAAGATGTTTGGTTATGATATGAATTATGTTGTTGTGCGATGATAAATGATGGGTTATGTGAATGCTTTCTGTTGATTGATGCGAACACATGCTGTTATTGATTAGTGCGAATATGTTATGAATAAATGTATCATGAATAGGATGCGAATGATTGGTTAATGAACTGTTGTGAATGTGGTAATCTCTGGTTAATGTTCACATATCCTCTTCACAACTGCGGAAGCTTGGTTCTAGCAGCCCTCTTATCCACCTCGGGTGAGACTGCACTTGCTTCGAAAGTGTTGCTGGGAAGGGTTACACCTTTCCGGGCTGGTGTATAAGGGAGTTAGGTTGATAGTTTGTTGGCGACATTGCAGAGTGAACCCCTTTCAATAGACTCTGCGTCAACAAGCTCACTGGCTTAGCATCCTCCTCCATTGTTCCTTAAATGCTTGATAAACCCAACTATGTGTTGGCTTAGCATGTTTGTTGTGTGAAGCCATGGTTGTGAGTGAGCATGTTTAGTTCCTCCTTAGTGGATACACAACCCAGCTCGAGGGTGGTCTCTCAGCTGAAATAATATATGCTGGACAGAGACCTATGGTTGGGTGGAACGTTGCTCTCACATATCCAGTTGCTTGGACATTTCCATCTCAAAAGATAAGTGCTCTCTGTGGTCCTAAATGATGCTACTTCCTATGTTGTGTTTATTTGTTATTCCAAGCCAATATGAATGAAATGATCACATGGAGTTAATCATAGGAAATATGTGTATAAGCCTAAACATGAGGCTGGTTCATTTGTTGTTTGTTTCATCATTTTGCTTGTGTTAATATATTGTTAGTCTTGCATACTGTAGATGCATTAATAAGATTGAATTCCACTATGTATGTTTATTATGCATTGCACACCTCCTTAGAAGGATTTCATCCTATGGGCTTAGGGGATGAATTAGACACCCCCTGCTGTGTTCATGCCCCCTCTGTGGGTCAGATGAAGGGAGGGGCCATGACAGGGTGATTCCAGGGCTCTTGACAATGGGGTAAAGAGACATTGATGGATTTTAGAGCATCATTTTGGTTGGAAGAGTGTAAAATTCAAAGTTACCCGGTGTGGAAGAGGATCACACTGTTTCATAGAGCTCACCGAGAGCTTTCTAACGGAACCAAGTTTGTCAAAAATGGACTCAAGATGAGGAAGTTAGAAGCCTGAGAAGTTGGGAGTAACAAGGGTATGGCCGACTTTCAACTTTCCGAACCCACAGTGTGGAATGCGGAAGTCGGGGTCGTATTTTATTCGACGTCGAGTATTTTGGCATTCCGACTTTCTGACTCCCGCACTGCGGAATGCAGAAGTTGGGTTCATATTTTATTCGATGCTGGGCATTTTGGAGTTCCAACTTCTCGACTCCTGCACTACGAAATGCAGAAGTTAGGGTCATATTTTCTTTGGCGAGGGTATTTTGGTGTTCCAACTTTCCAACTCCTGCACTGCGAAATGCGGAGTCGAGGTCATATTTTCTTCGATGTCGGGCATTTTGGCATTTCGACTTTCCGACTCTCGCACTGCGGAATGCGGAAGTCGGGGTCGTGTTTTCTTCGACGCTGGGTATTTTGGCATTCCGAATTTCCAACTCCCATATTGTGGAATGTGGAAGTCGGGGTTGTATTTGCTTCGACGCCGAGAAATTTGGCGTTCCGAATTTCTGACTCCCGCATTGTGGAATGCGGAAGTCGGGGTCGTATTTTCTTCGATGCCAGGTATTTTGGCGTTCCGAATTTCTGACTCTTGCACTGCAGAATGTGGAAGTCAGGGTCGTATTTTTCTTAGACGATGTGTATTGAGCATTCCAACCTTCCGACTTCCGACTTGCGGATCGCATATTGCGAAATTGCGGACCGAAAGACATTGCGACTGTGTAAAAGTGTAGAGTTGTGGATAAGTTTGGAAAAATTATCAAGTTGTTCCCCCATCACTCTAAAGGGCACTGAGGGGATCGGGGACGTGACAGATGGTATCAGAGCCCAAGGTTGCAGCATTGGGGCTGCTTGGGCCAAAGTAGAAGGTATAATACGTCTGTGAATTATTCCATGAGTTTACTTCTATTAAATATGGATGTTTTATGTTTTATATGTGTTCCTAAGATGTTTAATAAACTTCTCTATAATGCACAGTGTCTGCAGATTATAACATTTGAATAGTTGTAGCAGAGAGCAGCAAGCAAGGGGAAAGGAATCTCCAAAGGAAAATGGTGACCGTGAATGACGCCCAGGATCCTTACGAGCATGATGAATATGTGTTAGGAGAAAATGTGCAAGAATATCATGCTGAGACTAAATCCAATGGGAGAAGGGAGCAAATAACTCCTTAGAATTTAGTTGAAACCATGATAAGCTTTAATGAAAGGTTGATGAAGGCTCAGGAAGAACAGAATCAGCTCAATGCTCCTATTTTGCAAAGCCTCATTGATATGCAGCAGAGGGTAAACCTTGGGTCCAACCCAAGCAATGTAGGTAGAAAAGGAAGGGGTGCAAAGAGTCGCTCTATAGGTTGTTATAGGAAGAGGACTCCAAGCCCAAGAAAGAGTTCTATGAGCAAAAAGTGCAGCACTCCCTCCTCAATATCTTCTTCCAGCAGGTCGTGTGACTCAAGAGTCCCTCAAAGAAGTCTAAGGCATACTTCTAGCATATTCAAAGGAAGAAAGAAATCCAAAGGAATGACATAAAGAGAATTTAGGAAGGCAAGGCCTCCCACATTTGATTGAGAAGGTAAGACGGGCCAAGAGGTAGAGGGATGGCTTCTTGGGATGAATAAATATTTCAGGATTCATCATTACTCAGGAAATTAAAAGGCCAGAATTGCCATTTACAATCTAAATGGAAGAGCTTCAACTTGGTGGGAACACCTCATTAAAGTAAAAGGGATCAGTGAAAGGAGGATTAGCTGGGAGCGATTTAACAAGTCTTTCAAGGAAAAATACCTATCAACTAGGTATTATGACAAAAAGAGGAAAGAATTCAATGAACTTAGGTTGGGGCAGAAATCCATGGAAGAACATGTCCATAAGTTTTTGGAGTTGTTGAGGTATGTGGACTATATAAAAGATGAGAGGGTTAAGATCCAGTGTTTTCTTGGAAGTCTACCTCAAAGTTTCAGAGATAGGATCAAGTTTGTTAACCCACCCAGTCTTGATGAAGCCATTAGGATGGCGGTGCATTGCTACAAGCAAGGAAAAGGAAAATCAGAGGTTCACCCAGCATGGAAAGGAAAGCCAAATGGGAGGTTGATCAAAGGAAAAATGGATTCAAGGCACCATTCAAAAATCAGCCAATAAATTTTCCATAGGGTCAGCAAGCACGAAGTGGGAACAAGGCAGTAGTAGCAGCAGAAAAAGCACCAAGAGGGCCACTTCGATGTTGGGGATGTGGAGGAAACCACATGCTTAAAGAATGTCCACTTCGGAGGGAGAATCCTCGAAGTTTGCACAACTTAAAAGGAGAAGCTATAGTGGAGGATATGGCAAGGGCAGCACCTCGAACCTATGAAGCATTGGATAATCATCAGGAATACCATCATTCAGCAGTGGTGGAATTTGAAGGTAAGATTGCTAAGCAATCCATTTTTGTTTTGATTGACCCAGGAGCTACTCATAGTTATGTTTCTCCAAAAGTGGTTGAAGGTTGTTCTCTTAGAAAAATGAAGCACAGTAAGTCTTGGCTAGTTCAGTTAGCCACAGGGACCAAGAGAAAAGTGAGTGAAGTAGTGATGGAGTGCCCCATGGACTTGAATGGATTCATCACAGAAGTAAATTTGAATGTCCTACCATTAGGATCTTATGATTATCTAATTGGTATGGATTGGTTGGAAAGGCATAAAGCCAAGATAGATTGCTATGAAAAGGTACTTGAATGCATTGATGAAGAGGGTAGACCCATATTGGTAAGAGGAATTCCCAAACAAGTCTCAGTAAGAAAAATCTCAGCCCTATAGTTGAAAAAGTTTTATAAGAAGGGTTTCCAATTATATGCAGTTCACATATCAGATTCATTAGAGGACAAAGGACCAAGGATAGAAGACTTCCAGTTGTTGCAAGAGTTCAAAGATGTGTTTCCAGATGAAGTGCCCGGACTTCCACCAAAGAGAGATATCGATTTTACCATTGATCTTGGTCCAGGGGCAGCACCAATTTCCAAAGCTCCTTATAGAATGAGCACACCATAATTGATAGAGTTAAAGATGCAGCTACATGAATTAATGGACAAGAATTATATCAAGCCAAGTGTATCTCCCTGGGGATCACCAGTGTTATTTGTCAAGAAAAAGGATGGAACTTTAAGGTTGTGCATTCATTACAGATAGCTAAATAAAGTGACAATCAAGAATAAGTACCCATTTCCAAGAATTGATGATTTGTTTGATCAAATGAAGGAAGATAAAGTGTTTTCAAAGATTGACTTAAGGTCTGACTATCATCAAGTGAGGATAAAAGAATAAGACATTCACAATACACCTTTCCGGATAAGATATGGTCATTATGAGTTCACAGTGGTACCATTTGGTCTTATGAATGCACCTACTACATTCATGTGTCTCATTAATAGTGTCTTCAACAATTATTTGGATAAGTTTGTGATAGTGTTCTTGGATGACATTCTTGTTTATTCAAGGAATGAAGAAGAGCATGATGAACATCTAAGAATGGCGTTGCAAGTTCTTAGAGAACACCAACTATATGCAAAGTTGAGCAAGTGTCATTTATATCAAAGGAAGGTACAGTATTTGGGTCATGTCATCTCAGAAGAAGGAATTGCAGTGGATCCATAAAATATTGAATCCATAATGGATTGTCCTAATCCAAGGAATGTTGCAGATGTTAGATCTTTTATGGGCCTTGCAGGCTATTATAGAAGGTTCATTGAAGGATTATCCAATATAGCTCATCCAATCATATCATTGCAGAGGAAAAATGTTAAGTTTGTATGGTCTGAAAAATGTGAGAAAATATTTCAGCAGGTGAAGAGGTTGCTTACTAGCGCTCCTATTTTGAAGATTGCAGATCCAAGGAAGGATTTTGTAGTGTGCACAGATGCTTGCATCAAAGGGCTAGGTGGAGTGCTCATGCAAGAAGGATTGGTGATTTTCTATGAGTCGAGGAAATTAAAAGAGCATGAAAAGAATTATGCCACACATGATTTAGAACTAGCATCCATAGTACATGCTCTCAAGATGTGGAGACATTATTTGTTGGGAAGAACTTTCGAGCTTAAGACAAACCACATGAGCTTGAAGTATTTGTTTGACCAGCCAAACTTGAATGTTAGGCTACACTACTACATTTTTGGCCTTTAAGGGGGGTTGTCTTCTGCCCCCAAAAGTGACCTACGGGGGGGGTTTTGGCTTTGGGGGCGGTTTTGGAAAAACCGCCCCTAAAGGCACCGATGTTAAAAAAATTTCCCTTTAAGGGTGGTTTATTTACGAGATTGGAACCGCCGCCAAAAGTGACTTTGGGGGCGGTTTGTGACCCCCCTCGTAGAGGTCTACGGAAGCGATTTTAAACCCCCCTCGTAGACCCCTTCATAGATACCTACGGGGGCGGTTTTGAACCCCCTTCATAGAGACCTACGAGGGTGGTTGTGAACCCCCCTCATAAGCCCCCTCATACAAACATATAGGGGCGGTTTGGAACCCCCCTCGTAGTGGACTATAGGGGTGGTTTCAAACCCCCTTCGTAGAGGCCTATAGGGGCGGTTGTGAACCCCCCTCGTATAGTCCTATAGGGGCGGTTTGGAACCCCCCTTGTAGAGGCCTATAGGGGCAGTTTAGAACCCCCCTCGTAGAGGCTTATAGGGGCGGTTTTGAACCCCCCTCATAGAGGCCTATAGAGGAAGTTTGAAACCCCGCTCATAGAGGCCTATAGGGGAAGTTTGGAACCCCCCTCGTAGATGCCTATAGGGGCGGTTTGTAACCCCCCTCGTAGATTTCTATAGGGGCGGTTTGGAACCCCCCTCGTAGAGGCCTACAGAGGCGGTTTGAAACCCCCTCTATAGCCATAATAAATCATAATCAAATATATTTTATTAAAAATACCAAATTGCAATATCAATAGGGCATGGATGAATCAAACCACCAACCTCCTGCTTGTAAGGCAGGCACTCTTCCATTGAGCTAGAACCCTTTCAGAATTGGGGAGAGAAGAATATGAACACCAATATTGCATCATTTGTAATTCTAAGAAAAGACAATAATATTCAAAGGCAACCATGCTTAAAGTCCAATTTATTTTTCAAAACACATTGATAAGCACAAAAATATACCATAATAAGCCTAGAGCTATTTCTAAATTTTGGAACTGTTTGAAGAGACCCCAAAGATGTCTAACCACAAAAATCTACATAAGTAATTTCACATAGGATCTATGTTGGTAAAGAAACTGGGATTTAAGTCCCTCGTTTATAGATAATTAACATTGATCATATACTATATCCACAAGGTATACTTCAAAATTGCTAAACACCATAACCATAAAAGCATTACAAGATTATACTAATCCAATGAAAATGAAAGGAAATGCAAGAAATCATAAAAATGTTAATGAACTCACCTTCATTCAGTACTTATACTCGGGTAAAGATGGATCTAAACTAGTTCTTTTTTACTAGTAGTTGTATTTGACCTCTCCATACAATGCAGTATGATTCAATAAAATGTTTTGAGAAGGTAGCCATGAACTTGTTGATTCCTGTCTTTCAAATCCAAATGTCCTCCAAAGCTGCAGATGCCCTGAATTCAAATTCATCTATGAACACACAGTAGCAGTTTTGTTTAATTAACTATATGAAATGTTATTAATCCTATTATGTTTGGGCAGTTGCAAAGATTTATATAAGTAAATTTATTTTTATAATTTTAAACTAAACATATATATATATATATATATAACCGACTTAACCCAGTGGGTTAGCTCAATTAGTTTGAAAGGACCGTTTCAAGGAAGACTTTGTTGTGAGGTCTCAAGTTCTGAGGTTCGAGTCTGCTTGAGTCATGTTAGGTTACAAGGTGCTATTGTGGTTGGTAGTTGAGTTTCCCTCCATCTGGATATTCCAGGAGCTAGGGGTGGGGACTGGGGAGATCCATGAGGTTTTCCTTGCAAAATAAATATATATTAAGCTGACTTATGAGCCGACTTAACCCAGTGGGTTAGCTCAATTAGTTTGAAATGACCGTTTCAAGGAAGAGTTTGCTGTGAGGTCTCAAGTTCTGAGGTTCGAGTGTGGGTGAGTCCTGTTAGGTTACAAGCTGCTATTGTGGTTGGCAGTTGAGTTTCCCTCCATCTGGATATTCCAGGAGGTAGGGGTGGGGACTAGGGAGATCCATGAGGTTTTCCTTGCAACATAAATATATATTAAGCTAACTTATGCCACATCATTGTCATATTACATTACCCATATCCCCATCTGGGATGTAATATGCACCCTTCACTACAAAAATGTTTTATAAATTATTCCCAGCTTATGCTCCAAGAAGCATAAGAGTTGTAGAACTGACTCTCTTCTTGTTAATATATACTATACCCATTCTCTTGTCTGCCTTTGGTACATACATATATCACATAACTTGCTGCAATACAGGGATTTGTACCTATTTCATAATAGATCGATCTCTGTGATCAAGTGTATAGTTTTTATGGCATTAATAATTATATTGTTTTTCTCCTAGTATTTTTCATTTCTGCACCAGCTCAAATGCAAGTGTTCTGTCTGGTTGCATCATTAAGGGCGCACCCTATTCTTCCTAAACAACACTAAGGGCACACTTCTCTTATTTGGATCACTAGAGGCATATTCATCTGGTTCATTAGGGCTCTATCATTCATACTATTCACTAGGTGAACTACTATTGATCCTACTGCTGCTTGTTGGGATCCATATTAGCATTTCTGGAGTTGTTTCTATTGATATGACATTGGAGGAGGGCGTGAGCTATTGCATGGGCCACTTCTCTTAGTAGTTGCTTCCATGCACTTGCACCAGACATTTTGCATGAACTGCATGTATTCTATATGGTGTTGCACTACTCCAATACATCTCTTTGGTATGTCCATGCTTTACTTCTGAGCTTATTTGCATTGTAGATCTGATTATTTGATATATCAGGGTCATGCAAAATTATTATTATCCATGCAAACTTGTTATTGGCTAAACTGTACATCAAACATTTGAATAAACTACCACATATTGCAACAAACCCTACCCAACATCAATATACCAGGATTGATGTTGTGTATAACTCAAAAATGTCATGCAAATATGACAATGTAATAAAGTAGCTTAAACCCTAGTCAAGTTTACCTTAAAGCAATACCTTCATGGTTTCCTTCATCTCCTATAGTAATGTGTACAGCTCCACATGGATGAATGTTTCTCATATAGACACGAGTTTGAAACAGTTCCACCAATCAATCAACAATCGCTGGCAAAAAACAAGCCTGTAATATAGAAGTACAAAATAGTACATGGCCTGATGCACGTACAGAGCTTTCATAAGCATGCACATGGCCTGCAAATACAATGTCAACTTTTGCAGCATAAAGAAGTGGCTCCATGGCTACCATCATATCATCCCCCTCACCTCGATGAGCTGAATTACTATTATACCAAGGTGCATGGAACACCATAATATTAAGCCAAGGTGTTCTTCTCCTATTTACCCTTGAAAGGTTGGTCTAAAATTCAAAAATTTCAAAGCTTCAGATAGTCATCAATAAATACACTTTAATCAGTAACTTCTTAATTGGATACATATACAAAACCTAAGTAAATTCACACGGTACTAAAATTTAAGACTTGAAGCCATCGATATTGATATGAATCTTCTCCATAGTCAGTATAGGAACCAACCATAACAATATGTACCCCTACAACCTCAAATGAATAATAGAGATTTGAATTTGAACCACTTTGTTTGAATGGCATAAGCCATCGTGCATTGTATGCTCTAAATGGAGGCATAAAGAAGGGGATCAGCTCTTTCTCATGATTTCCTTCAGTGACCATCCATGGCCTTGTGCTTTCCAAAGGCTCCACTAGCCGTCCAAATGAGTCCCACAAATGTTGCTGGTAGTCAACATAGGACAGATCACCTGGAAAAATGTGAACATCGTAGCTACATTGTTGAATGTGTTCTAAAGTTGATGATGTCCATCCTGTTTGGACCATGTCACCTGGTGCAAAAAGAATTAATGAATTCAATAAAGAGCATGATTTTTACATAGGATGTGACACAAAAATTTCGTCAATGTATTAAATTTATTAAAAAAACACTTTTGAAATGTACTTGGAAACATTGACTGCAATTTCTAAGAAGCATGAGGGCACACCTACTATAGGAACTGGCAGATATGAAAAGAATACAAAAAAAAACAAATAGGAAGAAAAAATGAACACTCCGATAGAAGGAAGAAACTGCTAAAAATGTAAGGGAAAGAAGTATTTCTTGTCCCTTTCTTGCTATGAAACTTCAAGAGTGTTTGAATGTGGGAAAGGCAAGGAACAGAAATCTCACCAACATTTGCAAAAACAATTGGAAATTGTGCAGGAGGAGTCTTGAAACTGTACTCTGGTCCATAGCCTCCACATCGTTAAAAGTAAGTTTTATTAGCTTCCAGTGGTCCAATCACAACATGGTGAATCTCTCCAGAGCCATAAAGCATGTATGAATACGAATCGCTATTTCCCCAAGATGATGAAGTATACACCCCTGAGAAGTTCCATACTCAACTATAGAAGGTACATTAGCACCATTAGTAATCCATGATACCCACATATGATTCTCTCCTGCCAATGAAATATGTACCTACAAAAGGGAAGAGTTAAATAGCCTTTGTGGATAAAAAGCACTCCATATTTCCAAACAAAAAAAACAAGCAAGCAATTTACATAGTTATTTTGTATTAACTAGTGATACACCAAGTTCATAAAACAATTGAAGGTGATGTAGCTAAGGGATATCTGACATCGTGACAAAGCTTTTTGAAAACTAAAACCAGCATAGATCTATCTTAAACCTAGATCTATCAAGCACCAAGAGGGATCAAATTTCTTGAGGTGTAATTTTTTTTTATCTTAAATTTTGTACATATCAAGAAAAAATTTACATCTCAAGAAATTTGATCTCTCTCTGTGGTCAATAGATCCAGGTGTAAGATGCATCTATGTTGGTTTTAATTTTTTTATTTAATGAGGTGGCATTAATATTTTTAATTTTTTTTTAGTATTAGTAATGTTACAACATCTCCCCTAGAGCACATCGCTACTGTTAGTGCAATCATACTGTAAGTTTGAGCTTTATTTACAAGATCTCTGCACCACATTCTATAAACATGATCCATTATATTGTACCATTTCTCACAAAAGGAGCCAATATGGCGTCTAGACAACATAGGATTTAAGACTCCTAATCATATTAAGACATAGCATAAACTCTTGTATCGATGGCCTAGAATTTTCCATAGTCATGCAGACATATCAATGAGGATATGGAGATGCATCCAACCATAAGGTTGCAAAGTGGCTTAAGTCTATGGTTGGCTGGCTCTTCAACTACAAAGCACCTCGAGAAGAAAGAAATAAAGACAAGATGCACTGGCCACATCTCCATCATCACGATTTTTCATTTTAGAAATATCAGGCAGATTCAATCTACTCCCTAAGAGTAAATTAGTGACCAAAATATGGTCCAAGGTATGTGCCCCATTGACAGTAACTTCAGAAGTTGCCTTGCTCTCACTTGGGACTCAGAAGTGAGGCAGTCAACAATTATACCTGGTCGGCTAGGCAATGATTGTCCAAAGAGTGGTTATACTATTATAATAAATGAGATGGAGCTGGTAAAATAATAGTTGGGATGAGAAGAGAAAATGAGCTAACAATGGGAAGCTTGGAGAATGAGCACTGGTCGACTAACCAAAAAGTCAATTGGGCAAGCTAAAGGTAGTGCAAGAATCTGTACCACTACCAAGCATTGAGGAAACAATCAGCAACAATGACCAACTCAGAATAGAAGACAAGGGAGTAACTCAGAGAAAGAACAAATAAACCAGTAGATAATTCAAATTTCCTCAAGCAGCACGAGGACTATTTGGGCAATGAAGGATGACAAATATCCAAGTGAGGATGGTCCACCTATTGAATTTTGTAAGGCCATATGGGATACCAATAGTATGGATTTGTTCCATATGTGCAAAGAGGATCCAGTATCCACGGAGTCCTTGAGATCTCAAACCTACACAGGAATCATTAATCTTATATCCAAGGGCTCTAATATACACATGGTAAGAATTTGGCACCATATTACCTTATTAAATGTAGTGCACAAAGTAATCACTAGGATGCTTGCCAAAAGTCTTGAGCGCATTGCTAGAACGAGAGAGTTGAACAAATAGGTCTTGTTGCAGGCAACTTCATTGTTCACAACCTTATCTTTCCCTGGGAGGCTATTTAATGGGCCAAAAAAGCTAGACAAAAGGCACTTCTCTTTAAGATTGACTTAGAATATTGATATGCTTACAACAAAATTGAGTGGGATTTTATTCTTGATATGTTGCATTGGCCATTGCCAATGAAGCACCAGAATCTGAGATATATTTAATAGGTTTCTAGATTGCAGAATCAAATCAGGGGAATCCATTTACAGAATGGGCAGAAGATACTGAATTTTCATTTTGCAGCTGATTCAGCCCTTTCTCCTGAGTTTAACAAATTATTCTGTTGATGGCCCATTAGAATGCTTGGATTTTTTTGTTACCTCGGGTGCCAAGGTAAGAGCTCATAAAACTGAACTCAAGGCTAATTGTTCTGAGCCTACCTCAAATTGGATAAATCCTAATTGAAAAATAGTTCAGAAGGCTATATTATCATATATCTGGGCATCCCATTCTGAATTGATGTTTCCACTAAAAATATGTGTGATTGGGTGCTTGCTAAACTAGAAGGCAAGATGCAAAAATAAATCATCAAGGAAATTTTACTTGCTAGTAAAGCTTACAGTAGTATAATACTATAAAGAAGTTGAGCAGTTGGCCATGTGCATTACTCCTCTTGTTGGTTCCTAAATGACACTAATTATTAGAAGCTTGAAAGGATTCTTAGAAGCTATATCAAGGACAAGCTGTGGGCGCAAGAGCATTACCTGTGGTATCATGGGATATCTACACTCCTGACAGAGACAGAGGAGACATTGGCCTAGTTCATGTGAGCTCCAACACCTAGTGCTCATAGATAACTAAATTGTTAGATCCAGTCAATGGTAATGCCACTTAGCAAACATTAACCAACCACTGGATCATTCCTGCCAAGAATATCTTTGGTATCGAAGGTATCTTCTCTTTTGGATGTTCTTTACAACTCTTCACAACTTTATGATCCACATCTCTGTAGCATTAAAAAGGATATGTAAAGATTGGTAATTATTTGTACTCATTTGATTTGTCATTCACAATGATCTAGATATGGATGGGACCCTAGCGATGGCAGCAATTGGTGTTTCTAGAGAGGTGTAGGTTCTCTTGGTTCTCTCCCAATAATGAATGGAAATTTTCTATGAAGGAACAGAGTCTATTAATAGAATGATTTGTCATATTTAAAATATCCCATAAGCTTGGCTTTCTCGGAGGGGAATTATTCCAGAAATTTGATCATAAACAAGAAGATAAGCCAACCTTCTAAAAAATAACTAACGTGATCAATGCTAACGATAAATTTAAGGCAGCCATTCAAAAGATTCAGCTTAGGTGGAGATATCGCGTTTAGCCAAATGGTAAATCAATGATATGTGTGATTTTCATGCAATGCACAATTATATTAAACCCATAATTAGAATTGTTAAGAAATTGAAATCCAAGTGGTTGACTTTTTCACATTACCATCAATAGGGTCAAATCATAGAACCTTGGGTTCTTCAAATCCACCAAGCAAGGTTTTCTGTTGGCACCGACTCTTTATGTTATGGCATTTGAAGCATTGGATTTCCTTCTTGTTTAAAATGTTGGCCAAAATAAAACCAAAGGCGCATATCCCCTTGCTAGACCAAGATGTGAGTCATTTTATTAATGGCCAACTTGTCAAATGATTTCATTATTAAGTTTAAGGAACACAAAGAACCATTTAAGAACATGATGTACTATTTCGAAATATTCCACGAATCCTTGGGATCAAGCATTCAATAGGCTAAGACATGGCATAACAAACAAAGCAACATAAGAACTATTGGATTGATTAGAAAATTTGGAATGGGCCCAGATCGCTCCAATCCAAATTTTCATGTTTCCAAGAATTCGCTTTGCCTTCCAGACTTTCTGACTGAGCTTTGGTGACAAGTTGTGTGGGAGGAGAAGAAATTTACCAAATGGATAAATAACCCATGTCATTGGTAGCCTATTTTCACATCTATATGAAAGTACTAGCAGCTACTCAATTTTATTGTTCCTCCTATTGGGACCCCTTTGCAACTGCTTAACTCAACTCACTAGAGTTCTTCACTCCTTTTTATGGACTAAGACAATATGGGAATAAGGGTTTACACAAAATGGCCCAGAATATTTGTTTCCCTCCCTAATCCAAGGGAGGGCTTCCCATAATTGATGGTTTTATCCAAGGTAAGTCCATTGTGCAATGTGGATGATCAGGGTCATTGAAGGAAGGATTCGGGAAAGCTTGAAAGATACTTCTGTGTAATTGTGATTGCAAGTACACCCATCGTAAGAAAGTTTGGTGGTGCCTTACCTTCCAGGAGTCCAGGACCCACTCCTTACACCATACCCCATTAAAATTCGAGATTCATTTGTGGCTTAGTGTATCTAGATTCTAGAAAGGCCTGGGAAGCTATCAAGCCTCACTTGTGACAGCAAGGTCACCAATTTAGAGAAAGGATTTCCTTCAACAACACCAATGGACCAACAACATTTCCAAAGCTTACATGGTAATTGGATATGGAGATGCAATTACAATGCTATATTTGTAATCAATGTGCTAATATTGATTTGCTGGATTGACAAGATTTTGATTTTAACCAGAGAAGGAAATTATAAATATTGACCACTTAAGGCAGCTACTAGAATAGTAAGGCAAATGCACCATGCTCAGGTAGCAAGATCCTGTTAGAGTTTTCTTCCTAGTAGTCCATGCAATAATGATGAGACTCATTCTAGCAGTAAAGAAACAAAACTATCCACCAAGGTCAGCAAGAGAGAAGACAGACTTCCCCAGGCAGCAATGCAATGATGGATACTCGCCCCGCACAATGACAAGTTTCTTACTATGCCTCTCTCAATTTTTGATAGTAAGTGCCTGCCACCAAAAGCTCTGCAGCATTGGACAATCAATGTGTGTAATGATGAGCTACAAAAGGATGGTTGGGAACCTGTGCCAAGAATAATGATAGTTCAACGTTGCCTACTAGTTTGGAGGCCTCTGGTGCTTAGCACAAGACAATCCTTTCTTGCTTTACGTCTAACACAAGTAGTGGGCAGCTGATGTCCCCAGTTTTGGGGGATTAATGTTGTCAATATAATACCTTGGACTGAAGGACATTTTTTTTTTTCTATTTAATGGAAAAGGGGAACATCATGGGAAAGGGGAACATCATAGCATGGGAAAAGGGAACATCATAGAATGGTGTCATAATATTTATTTAATGATATCTAAGCAAAAGACTTCTCACAGATGTCTGTAAGAGTTTTGTTGTGCACAAAGTCCAAAGACCTTTGAAAGATGTCAACCTTGTAGGAAGAAACCAATTTCTCTGTCGTTTGAAAGGTCTAGGCCTCAGGTCCACTTGCAACAACTTCTAAAGCAACCCACAAAATGACATCCAACATCTGGGTTCACTGACAAAGACAATTATGGGTGAAGGTCCTTTAGATATTCTAAGTTGTCTCAAGTAACACATAATGAGAAAGTTTAAAACACATTCTACAAGATTTAATCATATAGGAAACACATGTGGATCAATTACTCTAGTTTTATTTCAACCATCAAACCAGTTGAATTACAACAACAGGGTTCCGATCAGTGATAATCCCACCTTAAGGCTTAATACAATGAAAACATCTCCTTCAAATAGGCTCCGTCTCCTTGGAATCTGTATCCTAAATCTGATTGCATGTGCATGCTACCAAGTAAAGATTCACACTGTTGTTCTAAGTCTCAGCATGTCTTCAAGAACCTGATTCACCCTCTTAGTTTGACCATCTGTTTGAGGATGATATGCTATAATAAAATTCAGCTGAGTTCCCAATTCCTGAAATAGTCCCTTCCAAAAATTGGACGTGAACTTTACATCCCAATATGAAATTATTGCTTTGGGTAATCCATGCAATCTGAATATATCCTTCATGAAAATATATGCTATGTCACTTGTCTTATGAGTGGACTTGATTGGAATAAAGTGAGATACCTTTGATAGCTTGTGCACCACTACCATAATTGAATCATACTTCCTCACTGTCATTGGCAAACCTATTATAAAATCCATAGAAATTACTTCCCACTTCCATTCTGGTTTGGGCAAAGGCTATAATAATACCACTGGATGTCGATGTTCTGCCTTGACTCGTTGGCATTTTTGACACCTAGAAATGTATTCTGCTATGTCCTTCTTCATCCCATGCCAAAAGTATTGCTTTCTTGCTGTTGTTATTGTCTTTTGGTATCCTGGATGTCCAGAGTATGGTATTTGATGTATTTCATCCATCACTAACTTCTTTAAATGTACACAATTTGGAATATACAGTCTAGTACCCCGATAAAGGAGAATATCATCTTCAACAAGCTAATATCCTGCACACTTTTCATAAATATTTCCCTGCTGCAATTTTTCTTTAATTTGAAGGTAAGTTCCATCACTAGTTTGAGATTCAAGAACTTTTGTCTTCAAATCTGATTTGCACATACTAAATGCTGCAACATGAAACTTTCTGCTGAGAGCATCTACAACCTTATTCTCTTTCCCTTTTACATGTTTAATTTTAAAATTCACAGAGACATTCCATCCACCTAGCACTACAACAAAATAGCCCTTTAGGGGTGGTTTTGCCTTGCGAGGGTCTTGGTAAAACCCCCCCTAAAAGTTTTTTCGGAGCTTTGGAGGCGGTATTTTAAAACCGCCCCTAAAAGTCATGGAAATTGGACTTTTGGGGGCATTTTTTTAAAAATCTGCTCCCAAAAGTCCTGAAATTTGACTTTTGGGGGCGGTTTTTCAAACCCCCCCCCCCTAAAAGTCATGAGAAATGAACTTTGGGAGGCGGTTTGTTTGGAACCCCCCTTAAAAGTCATGAGAATTGAACTTTTGGAGGTAGTTGTTTGAAACCCCTCCCTAAAAGCCCAATTCTCATCATTTTGGGGGGTGGTTTGTCAAAAACCCCCCTAAAAGTCATGAGAATTGAACTTTGGGAGGCGGTTTGTTTGGAACCCCCTTTAAAAGTCATGAGAATTGAACTTTTGGAGGCGGTTGTTTGAAAAGCCCCCCTAAAATCCCAATTCTCATAACTTGTGGGGGTGGTTTGTCAAAACCCCCACTAAAAGTCATGAAAATTGAACCTTGGTTATAAATAACCCAAGGTGAAAGTTTATTGTGTTAGTGTGTTGATTTGGTGCAGTAGGCATGTTGGTGATTGGGTTAGGGGGTAGTGGGTTAGGGTTAGAGGGACACTGGCTTAAGGGGATATTTTCTACTATTTCATAATGTGGCAGGCTTTGGGGAGTTTTTGGATTAGAAGCGAGGCACCTAAGGGATCAATGGGTTAGTGGGTAAGGGGTTCTGGTTTTGTTGGTACTAGTGGTTAAGTGGTTTATAAGTTACCATGTTATTCAGTTTGGGGCTAGATGTTAAGGTTAGGTACGAGGTGAGGGGGTTAGAGGTTGAAGCTTCCTAGGTGCATGAATTCATTGCATGGATCAAGTGTGCCAAATGCATGAGTCTAGCAGATGATCTCCGTAAAATAATTGATTGGAATGTGATATAGGTAGAACCTGAGGGAGAGTTCCAAGGGGAGCCTATGCGCATCTTGGACAAGAAGCTCACATTGCTCTGGAACTGAACCATCAGACATGTAAAGGTGCAATCGAAACACCTTAGTCCCGATGAGGCTACATGGGAGCTAGAGGATGCCATGAGAGAGGCATTTCCATTTTTGTTCAGTTTTCAGAACACTGAGGACGGTGTTGTTCTAAGGGGGAGGAAAATGCAATACCCCCATTTTGACCCTTAGGACATATTTGGATTTCAATGTAAATAATGTATACATGCAATGTATATTTTCCTAGCATGGAGATCAAGGCCAAGGCTCCACTAGTGGATGCTTGGTTTTATGTAAAAGGCAAGTATTTGATATTCCATCATCCATGTGTTATTAAGCCATGGGACATTGTAAATGATGTAAATATTAACATTGCAATAAAAATACCAAAAAAAAACTGGCTATGGAGGCAACTAATAAGAGAGGGCCATGTATATCCACTAGGGAGAGGTGAGATTAGACCACAGGCTTCCAATTGTCATCTTGAGAACCCCTTTGACCTTCCTTGCTGACATTTAATTCTGTCGAAGGAAGTGATTGAAGAAAACTGTTCATGAGGTCGATGGAGTGTGGGAAACCCTGAAATTTCAGATGGCAGGGTATGGGCCTATGTTTTCCTTGATCTACACATCACTCTACCTCCTAGGAATTTGTCTTCCTCATCCCCATTCCATCATGGACTAGTGAAGGAATTTTTAGAGCAATATAGAGCCGAGTAGTGAAGGGAGGAAGAAAATTTGCGATTCTGAGAAAACCCCGATTTGGAGTGCCGAATTCACCCAGAAATTTGTGTGGGAAGTTCAATCCAACAGGAGACCCATCAACCTAAATCCTAGGGCAAATTTACAGAGTGTGAGATGCTCAGAAACCCATGAGAAAACCCTGAGCTGATAGCCAAGAACCCAGCTGCGGGGCAGAGTCGCTTTGGCCATATAAATTGAGAAAATTCAAATTGAATGACAGAGAAGAAATAGGACAGAAGGTGGAATTGCTTGATAAACCTAGTGAAGGTTAGAGTCTCAAAGAATCAATAGCTTGGACCTTTCTATGCCCACCCTGAAGATCATTGGAGGGAAGGGGCGCCTTAGGGACTATGCAACAGAGAAGGGGACCTTCCTTGTGTTGGGTGTGGTAGGTATTGTGGGTGCCAAGGCTGTTTGAGATGTCTGTAGCTCTGTGGTTTAGCTCACTGGCTTAGCATCCTCCTCCATTGTTCCTTAAATGCTTGATAAACCCAACTGTGTGTTGGCTTAGAATGTTTGTTGTGTGAAGCCATGGATTGGAGTGATCATGTTTAGTTCCTCCTTAGTGGATACACATCCCAGCTCGGGGGTGGTCTCTCAGTTGAAAGAATATAGGTTGGACAGAGACCTATGGTTGGGTGGAACATTGCTCTCACATAACCAATTGCTTGGAAAGTTCCATCTCAAAAGATAAGTGCTCTTTGTGGTCCTAAATGATGCTACTTCCTATGTTGTGTTTATTTGTTATTCCAAGCCAATCTGAATGAAATGATCATGTGGAGTTAATCGTAGGAAATCTGTGTATAAGCTTGAACATGAGGTTGGTTCATTTGTTGTTTGTTTCATCATTTTGCTTGTGTTAATATGTTGTTAGTCTTGCATATTGTAGATGCATTAATCAGATTTAATTCCACTATGTATGTTTACTATGCATTGCACACCTCCTTAAAATGTTGCATTTCATCCTATGGGCTTAGGGGATGAATTGGACACCCCCTGTTGTGTGCATGCCCCCTCTGTGGGTCAGATGAAGGGAGGGGCAATGGCAGGGTGATTCCAGGGCTCCTGACAACGGGGTAAATAGGCATTGATGGATTTCAGAACAGCATTTTGGTTGGAAGAGTGGAAAATTCAAAGTTTCTCGAGTGTGGCAGAGGATCACACCGTTGCATAGATCTCACCAAGAGATTTCCAATGGTACCAAGTTTGTCAAAAATGGACTCAGGATGAGGAAGTTAGAAGGCTATGAAGTTGGCAGTAACAGGGGTATGGTCGACTTCCGACTTTCCGAACCCACAGTGTGGAATGCGAAAGTCGGGGTCATATTTTCTTCGACGCCGGGTATTTTGGCGTTCTGACTTTCCAACTCCCGCATTGCGGAATGCAAAAGTCGGGGTCGTATTTTCTTCGACGCCGGATATTTTGGCGTTCCAACTTTTTGACTCCCGCATTGTGGAATGCGGAAGTCGGGGTCGTATTTTCCTTGACGCCGGGAATTTTGGCGTTCCAACTTCCCGACTCATGCACTGCGGAATACGGAAGTCGGGGTCGTATTTTCTTCAACGCTGGGTATTTTGGCATTCTGAATTTTTGACTCCCACACTGTAGAATAAGGAAGTCGAGGTCGTACTTTCTTCGACGCCGGGCATTTTGGCGTTTTGACTTTCAGAATCCTGCACCTCAGAGTGCGGAAGTCAGGGTCGTATTTTCTTCGACACCAAGTATTTTGGCATTCTGACTCCCGCACTACGGAATGCGGAAGTCGGGGTCATATTTTCTTTTACGCCGGGAATTTTGGCGTTCCGACTTTCCGACTCCCGCATTGCAGAATCCGAAAGTCGGGGTCGTATTTTCTTCAACGCCGGGTATTTTAGCGTTCCAAATTTTTGACTCCCATACTGCATAATGTAGAAGTTGGGGTCGTATTTTTCTTCAACGTTGTGTATTGAACGTTCCGACCTTCTGAATTCCAGCTTGCGGATCGCAGATTGCGGAATTGCGGACTGAAGACATTGCGGTTGTGTAAAAGTGCAGAATTGCGGATAAGTTTGGAAAAAAATTATTAGGTTGTTCCCCCATCACTCTAAAGGGCATTGATGTAACGCCCATATTTTGATTAGGCATATTTATCAATTCGACATGTACCATACTTTATTTTCTTATATATTCTATTGAACTCAGCTCGACTGAGTAAACTATATTACGATATGATGGACCTCATTATATGATGTTACTATGTTTTATGATTTCACCATGATTATGATGTTACTATGTTATGCGGTTATGATGTCATGATTATCATATGATTTCTTTATTTTACAATTACAGTATATGTTTATATGTTTTCATTAATGAGATGTGAAATATATGATTCGGTACGTGGATACCATCATCTTATATGAATTATTGAAGTGTTATCTGTCATACACATCTATGATGAACTAAAAAGGTTACATGAAATAAAATGATTTTTTATAACATGGATCAATTGGCGATCAATGGGAAATGCTTTCTATAAATTGTATTTTGCAAAATACTAACCTACAGGACACAAGGGCTATGGGATAGCCAGTTACTTGATCTGATATATATTGGAAAAAAACCATGTTCGTACAGTAAACCTTAGCAGCCAAAAATGATGTTACGATAACACAAACTGATAATCCCGATAGCAGCAAAGTATGAGTTGATAAGGGAGTAGGCCCAGTATGTTGAGAGGGATGGATGTGTTTCCCACCCTATGTTTCCATGAGACCCGAGGTCGTGGGAGGGCCGTGCTGAGACACGCTCCCCATGTTGTTGTGATGACGATGGTCGGATGCCTGCTAGGGGAGGATAGGTCCACTGTTCAGCCGACGCTATCGCTCTCAAGTTCTATGTGGTCAGATCGGTGAGTCCGACATCCACTTTTGTACTAGCAGAGGAAGGATAGGGAGGATGCTGGACGTAGGTTATGATGGGAGGATGTGTTAGTTAGTACTGGTGAGGGTTTAGTATTCCTTGATTCCAAGTTAGTGGTGGTAGGTACCCTTCCTTGTACATGATTGATTAAAATAATGTAAAGATAAAGATAATGATGTGAAATCGTAAAGAATTAACTGTTAAATAACTGAGAATGTTGAAAGTAATTGTACTATATATATTATGTTTGTTCTTCTACATGGGGGTAAATACTACTATTAGTTAGCAGGTATGCATAGGCGGGATGGGGTTTGTCTATAGTACATTTATGATCTGTGCATACGCTGGCCACGCATGCACACCTTGCACATGTACACTAGTATCGATATACAAACACTTAACATATTGAATAAATGTATAAGTTGTCATAAGTAATTAGGTTAATCATGCATTGACCGAATTTAGATAATGAATATAAAGTTATTTAAGATGTGTAAAACAAGTCAATTAAGCTATGTATTACTCATTGGTAAACATCGTGATATACAATGGAGACAAGTGTCATGAGTTAACATTGTCGTCTGAGAATTGTTGTAAATAAAGTAATGGTACTGTCTAATTAATTAGTAAGATTGTTTAAGCACTTAAGGGTGCTTTGTTTAGAAGAACGACGATACTATGTAGATGTTAGGGTACTCATGTGATAAACAAATGATGTAAAAGACATCTTTATTAAATTCACCATTATTATTACCTTATGGTGATTTAATTAATATTATTACTTAAAATTTATTTTAATAATATTACTACCCATGTCATAACAATTGCAAAATAGGTAAAATTTAAATATTGACTAATGAATGATTAGAATGTGATTATTTTACATTTCTAAGTTAGACATAATAAGATAACAATTTTGGAATGAATGTGATGTGATGGAAAATGGTTTATTTAATTATTCAATACGAATCTTGGAATTTAAATCTCAAGATAAGTGATCTCGACGGATGAGGTAGACCATTAAGGCACATCATGTCCAAGTTGAAAAGGGTCAACTATTTATATAATATTTTATTAATTACATTAATAACAATAAATACAAAGTTGGTGAATAGACTTGTAATTAATAAACCTTGTCCCGAATGGATAACCTTGGGGTAATGATTCCCATCCTAATAAATACTTACAACCGTCAATCAAAGTCAAATAAATTTACCATGAGTGTAAATAATTATTCGGTACATTGAGTGTGAAAAATACTTTTTTAAAATGAAACGTGTATGAACGAACTAAGGAAAGGAGTAAATGTTTGAGGGGCTCGAGAGGGGGAGTTTGGGGCGGTGGAGTAAGCCCAAGGTCTTCTCGAGGAAGGAAGTGGATATATAGGGGGAGAAAGTTGAAGGTAAGGGGAGTTGGAAGTGAGGAGAAAAGTTGAAGAACAGAAAGGTTTGGGAATAAAAAGAGCGTTTGAGAACAGAAAAAGGTTTGGAGAACCTAAGTAAAGATTGCTCTCGGGATTATCAGTTTGTGAGCTCGGGGGCTTGGAAATCCTTTGATTTCCAAGGGCCAGCAAGATAATAGCTGGTCGGTAGGGTGGACACTTTATCTTGGCTGACTAAGAGAATCTAAAACCTGCTGCAACCTACGGTCTACTAGCATCAGCATCAGGTAATTTCCTTGTTATTTACGTTATTTGATTATTATGCTAAAACTTACTCTAAACATGCATAACTTGCTATTTACTGATTTACTATGTGAAACATATTCTTATGCTGGAACAAAATTGTTGAAAAGAAAATATTGATATGTCTGTTTATTTTAAAATACGAATGTAAGGTTGATGAAAACAAGACAAAACAACACAGTACACTAAATATCATTTAGAAGCACAGTAATTGTTAGAAATTTACTCCCATACACCTGATAAAGTTTAAAACATAGAAAATTAACTCTGAAATTTTACTTAGTGCTCTGCTGTAAAAACCAGAGCACTACAGGTGGTATCAGAGCCACTGGCTCAAAAACTCGGACCTTAAAGAGGCCTGTACACACCTAACTATCCTGAAATTTTACTAAGTCTAAAGCCTACATAATGACATGGAACTTAGGACAAAACCTTGTGTGGAAAATTTGAACACTAACACCCGGAAACTCAATAAGTTACCTGCAAAACACATAAATCACAAATCACATTAGTAAACCTGGGTCAAAAATATAAAAATACAAGTAGAAATTATGTTCTATATTTTACTAATACTATGATCACTATGCACATATAAACTAGATGCAGTATTGTGCAAGATGCATATAGTCTTATCAAAGGATCCTTTTATCAATGTTTTAGCATTAGTATTTAGAACTTCCTTCCACGAAAAGAACCTTTTAGGACAAGAAAAAAAAATCCTAATCCTTGAATGAAAAATAAGGAGATTTGGAATAAACATAGAACATAGAACATAAACAAAGAGATAGAACATAGAACATAAACAAAGAGATAGAACATAGAACATAAACAAAGAGAATAGAATATATATATATATATATATATATATGTTTGGAGTTACCATTAAAGTTGAATTTGAAAGTGTACTAAACCTGAAAGTGAATAATTAGTGCAAGTGTTTTTCTATCCAACGTGTGACAATGGTTAGTACAGAAAGAAAAAGAATAAGAAAAAAAAAAGGGGTTTTATATTTACTTAGTTTGCCAAATATGTAATTATTTTTATATAGGTCACACCCTCGATTCAACACGATGATTGTTTGATGCAAAGAAAGTAATGATGCTTCATAGCTAGCTCCTCTTAATATAATATAATATTTCTTATTATATTTATGTTGATTCTAGGATCTATCTTAGTTTCATGTTGATTCTAGGATCTATCTTAGTTTGTGGTTTACAGAGATGAAAACCCCGACTTTAGCAAGCTCTACAGGCCGTTAGGAAGGATCAAGTCTCCAGGCGCTAGACCAAGCTATCTATCTATCCAAGAAAGAATCTATTGGTAGTATTTGCAAGTGTTATTGGTATTGGCAAGTGATAAATGAATTGTTATTGGTTTCATGTTTCATAAGGCCGACCTACGGAAGGATCAAGCTGCTCTCATACTACTTGGTGACTAAACTATAATACTCCACCTTAGCGGACTGACCTGCCCCACCTTTCCTATCCTTCTCCACCTATGATGCTTTTCCTCGTCTCCTTATCGTACTTATTTTATTTTTTTTCTCCTCCGTTTATTTTGACAGTAAATACCTGGGATCATAGATTTATTTATAGCACACTGGTTTTTTCTCTTTACTGCTAATGAAATAATTTCCGAGAACTCCGTTTTGATCGGAGCAATTAGTGTTTTCAAAGGAAGATGGGTTATGGTTTGACAAGTTACGATATGGTTTTATTAGAGACAAGCACTCGCTTAAGAAGTTCGAAAGAGCAGTATGCCCAGCTTTAGAAGATTCAGATGCAGTTTTCGCTTTAAAGTAACTTTCGTTCAGTTTTTGCTGCTGGCGTTGATGGGGGAAAGTCAGTTTGGAAGAGTAGATATATTATTCATCTTCGCTGCTTTGATATAAAATGAATTAGGTTGTACGGATTGATGTTGTAGCGCAATTCCATGGGATAAATGGAGATTACCTAACATATGAATGTTAGTAATATTAAGCTCGGATAACAATGACTCTGAAAATTAATATATTTATGTGTTATCCCTAAATTTGAATGAAATGCCTTGCCAATTCTTACGGTGTAGGAGAAAAGAGTCAATAGGAGATAACAGGCGTGGAAGAGTAGGTCGGGTGACAAAATAGTGAATGGATAGTTTGGCTATCCAACCCCCTTTAGGAATGCCAATCTAACTCTACACAGAGCAAGCAATAGAACAACAACGGCGGAGAGAAGGCATGGAAAGAATTATTCCTCTTCCTAAGCGGTGGGATGACCATTAAAAATTTAATAGAAAAAAAAAAAAAAAAAAGGAAAAAGAAAAGAGAAGATCGTAGTCACATCAGATGTCTTACAGTCCTCATACATCTTAGAGTCATTGGATTTATGGATGCACAGAGATTCAATATATATTTTAGTCTTTCAACTAATGGCACAAGTTCAATATAATTTCTAGTTTACACACATATTGGCATCTAGAATCTTGTCTTATATATATATAAACCAGCCGCTCATCTATATTCTCAGGCTTTATCTATCTATATTTGATTGGGTTTCACCTTTTTCTATTCTTCTTCTTAAAACCTTTAGATGGATTTTTATGAATCTTCTAAATCTCATCATTTCTATTGACGGAGGCTTCAGCACCAACCCCTAAACTGTGAAGTCGCAGCCAACCAAGCCTGGCCCAGATGATTAGCAGGGCTGCCAAAACGCCCCAGCCGCCTCCGGGTTAGCGTCTGCTGTGCTTAGTCCTTATCGCATTATTGCCCATAAATTTTATTTTTATTTAAAAAGAAAAAAAAAACTTTCTTGATAAGTAAATCAATCTTCGGAAACTGGCTCTAAATCTCTCTTAATTGATCGAAATAAATTCTCAATGAGATGCTTCAATTTCAATCATACAGTCTTTGATTCCTATCACCCCAATAAGCTTCCCGTGCAATTAAATTAACTCGTGCTATCTTTGACACTCCCGCTAGGGTTTTCATCATTTCCCATATATATCTTTTCGTTTTGATGATGATTCCGGTGTTGCTGTTCCGAGCATAGCATCTAGACTATTCCTCTCTCCTGCTCAGTATCAGGGGAGTTGTTGTGAGCGAAAAGCCAACACAGCCCAAGCATTCTCGTGTGGTATTGGGAACCAAGCCATATCAGAGCGCGGATGGAACACTCAGACCTTACCGGCCTCTTCCATATAGAAAAGAAACAAAATTAACAGACGAAGCATAAATCCGAGATACTCTTCACATGGATATGTTACTGAAGTTTCCCTCCAAAATTTTTGGGTATTAAAAATCAATTTCAATATTGAAAAAAAAAAAAAAAAAAACGGGTGATGAAAACATGGCACCAAGCAAATGGAAGAACAATCAGTCAAAGAATTGATAAATAATAAATATAGCACCATACAAGAACCCTATATCATGTGAGAACCTTGAAACAGATCTTTGTAAACAAATAAGAAGGGAACAATAATGAAAATGAAATAATAATGTAGCTGCCAAATTGACACAAACCAGATTTGGGAAATAATCAGGTTGCAACACTGAAACAGCAGAGAAGTTCAATTTAGCACGCGCATAGGGTTGATTCTTCATCTATATATTGGACCAGCCGCGGGTTGTAGCGTGCAGCATTCAAAAAAGGAAGCATACAACATACAACACTAAGACAAAGTGTTAAGCCACTACGGGATGATTCCGCAAAGGAGCGTTCTAGTGCACAACCGAACTCACAGCAATTGCAGTTACAGTAGGATGCAAATAGTTATGTAAATAAAAATGATTTCTTTTATTTACCTTCCGAGCTGCACCTAACCAAGCTCGCGGACTCTTTCTATGAATACTGAAGATTCCCTTCTTGACAGCTCATCCTTGACATAGCGTCCAAGCACGTCTCATGAGATCTCTTCCTCCCTATTACACAGCCCTCACACCTAGCACTCTCGTTGCAGAGTTGCAGACCCAAAATTAATAGAGAGGAGGCACGGAGTTGCCGAGCCAGAAAGGAGAGGAAATGGGAGTTCACGCGCGCGAGGGAGGTAGAGATTTGATATAAGGAAGATTGCCTTCAACTGGGGCTCCTCGCCGGAGTCCGCCTGGTAGCATGCACACCAGCGCGTGGCATGCATGCATCCCGATCCGTCCCCGTGGGATCCCTTGTGCCATTGGATAGGCAAACGGCGGAGGAGGTCTTGGGTGTGAGGAAGGGCAAGTGTGGCTAGGCTGGAAAAGGCTGATGGAGGTGCCGATTGTGGAAAGGGATAGGAGAAGGTGACGGTGGAGTGGGAGACACGAGGAGGTAGGTAGGGTGGACAGAGGCTGAGGTATGGGCCGCCGCGTTGAAGCCCGCGTGAGATGTTATAATGTTTAAAAATAAAAAAATAAAATAAAAAAAAATAATAAAAAAATTATGGTTTAAAACTTGAAATAAATTATTTAATGTTTAAAACTATTTAAATTTTAAATTTTAATTGTTATAAAATTTAAATTTAATTAATTTTGAAAATTTAATTATTTAAAGTTCAATTGTAGTTCTTACAAATTGATATTTATAATATATATAAATTGCTAAAAATATGGTGCGGTGAGCGTTGATATAATTGTAAATTTAATGCAATATATATATAATAGTTTTTTGGTTGATTTAAAATTCATATAAATAAAAGTTAGATTATGATTAGAGTCTCATATGTTTAGGATTAACTTTAATTAAACCTAAAGTTGATTAGAGGATTCAAAATTTTAAGATAAATTAATTTGAATTAGGTTAAGGTTAAGAGACGAATCAAGTTAGTTTGATATGAGGTCAAATGAAGTAGCATAGGAGGTTCAGCTCGAAGTCGCTGCGGGTGTGGCCCCACAGTAGTGGTAGTCGTTGGTGACTGCTTACGCCGAAGGGAGGATGTGACGACATGCATTCGCCTAGGGAAAACCATTTTAACTATGACTCGTGACATTTAAACCTTAGTGTATCATGATGTGTGATAAAGGATTTTGTTTTGTTTAGATTAGACAAGGTGAAGGTTGAGTTGATTCACATATTGATTATGTATCAAATCATTGAGCAAGTGTACAAGGTACTAGGTCCTAACAAAAATAATAGTGGTTTGGTGTCGCCACCTTATGTATAGATGAACTCGAGGTTAAGTTAATATTTACGAGGATAATAGCTTATTTAGAGGAGTGTAGCTATAGATAACCCTTTGGAGTTTTCATATATATATATATATATATATATATATAGAATAATAATAATAATAAATTATTATATTAAGTAAGAAGTAGAAAATAAACCATTTTGAAGGACAATACGTGTGAGATAATCAACAAGGCGGTTAGTCAAAGGCAAGGCAAGTTGGAAACAAGACTTAGGTGACCTAAATATCTTTTGAATATATTTCAATTGACCCTATGCAAGGTAGAAACGAACAAGAATGTTGTCTCCTTAATCACAACGAAGAGGCCCAAGAAGGAAACTACTTGTAAGATGCCCCATGCATCAAGTTCAAGTTCTATTTCGAAAGAGGAATCTAACCAAGAGAAGAAGCCTAGTTGCGAGAAAGAAGTGCCAAAGATCCTAAATCTATTCAAGATTATAAAGTGATAAGGATAATGATCACCATCAATCCCTATGCAAGTGATAATGATGCCCTTAAGTTGAAACAATAATTACAACTAGAAGTTAATTTTAATGTGCATAAAATTGGTGAAGAGAAAAAAAATAATCTTTTCACCAGCTAAAGTTAGAATGCCATGCATTAACTTGTGGGAAGTTATGTTATTACTCATATGATTAGGTAGGAGCCACAATGATTGAAGGAGAAACTTTTAGTAATTCCATTAATCACTATTCTTACTTTTGGGTAAGAGGGTAAAAAAAAAAATTAGTTGTATAAAATATGTTAATTATAAGTTATTTTTAGATCATTAGATATTGGGGATTGTGCCTATTTATTATGATAATCTAAGTGTGAATTATTTTGCTAAAAACTAAATTTTTGGATTAAGAGAAAGAAAGAGAGCATATCATGTTGAAATTCTACTACAAGGAGATATGGTCGAGCCTAATGAACTCAAAGAAAGCTAAAACTTAGAAAATGCATTATATATTCTTTAAAGACAAGATAATGGATGGAAATCAAATTGCTTACTAAAGGGACAAGGTATCCCTTTTGAATCACATTATAGAAAACACAATGTACTTAACGAGGAGATTGCATATAGAGCTTATTAAAAGACTACTAATTTAAGGGAAACATGGCTTTGGAATAAATAAGATAAGAAAGGTAAGTAATTAATGAAATGACATGAGTTTAAATAGATAATAAATGTAGAAAGGACATGGTAGGGTGTCTGCAAATTGCGGAGTAGTCGCCCCTAATAATAACCTTTTTAAGACAACTAAGAGTCAATAATGTCTAACCCACAGTCTAAAACAAAAATAACACATCAAGTACTCTGAAATTTGTAAATAACGATTATGTCTAATAAGCAGTAGTGCATTGCCAGAGTTGAAAGATGATGAATTGAGGTATTGTTGAGAATGATAGTCATAAAAACCTTGTAAACAATAAAATTCCTCCTACTTTAATAAATGTTACAATAGTTTTGCTATTGCTTATTACCGATAAGGAAATAATAATGTATGACCTTAGGATTTAAAGGAAATGAACCTTCTTCCCCTGAGAGAGGTATGCCAACCTTAAGGGTCCTTGGTAGTTGCATGTTGAGTGAATACAAATTATGAGTTCTAAAGACCTCCATTTTAATCATTGATTATTTTATGCTAAGTTGGATCAATATATGCTTATGATGAAGACTTGGTTGTGTGACGAATAAACTGATATGGATGAGGTAACTTAAGGGATATGGTTATAGGTTAAAAGTATGCTGCTAAGGTGGATAACACTTGATTAAAACCTTTAATAATTCTAGATATAATATGAGATTCGACAGGAGGATTAAATCTAAATGTTCTTTAATGAGATAAAGAAGTAAAACTATAATATAGCATCGACATGTCTCGTCAAGTAAAGCCCAATGGGACAAGTATAAACCAAGGTCTGCTACCTCCGAAGTCACCGAAACCATGCATCGAGACTTTCCCTCGCCATTTTGACCATAACTTCGGGACGAAGTTTCCCGAAGGGTGGGTATATGTAACGCCCATATTTTGATTAGGCATATTTATCAATTCGACATGTACCATACTTTATTTTCTTATATATTCTATTGAGCTCAGCTCGACTGAGTAAACTATATTACGATATGATGGACCTCATTTTATGATGTTACTATGTTTTATGATTTCACCATGATTATGATGTTACTATGTTATGCGGTTATGATGTCATGATTATCATATGATTTCTTTATTTTACAATTACAGTATATGTTTATATGTTTTCATTAATGAGATGTGAAATATATGATTCGGTACGTGGATACCATCGTCTTATATGAATTATTGAAGTGTTATCTGTCATACGCATCTATGATGAACTAAAAAGGTTACATGAAATAAAATGATTTTTGATAACATGGATCAATTGGCGATCAATGGGAAATGCTTTCTATAAATTGTATTTTGCAAAATACTAACCTACAGGACACAAGGGCTATGGGATAGCCAGTTACTTGATCTGATATATATTGGAAAAAAACCATGTTCGTACAGTAAACCTTAGAAGCCAAAAATGATGTTACGATAACACAAACTGATAATCCCGATAGCAGCAAAGTATGAGTTGATAAGGGCGTAGGCCCAATATGTTGAGAGGGATGGATGTGTTTCCCACCCTATGTTTCCATGAGACCCGAGATCGTGGGAGGGCCGTGCTGAGACACGCTCCCCATGTTGTTGTGATGACGATGGTCGGATGCCTGCTAGGGGAGGATAGGTTCGCTGTTCAGTCGACGCTATCGCTCTCAAGTTCTATGTGGTCAGATCGGTGAGTCCGACATCCACTTTTGTACTAGCAGAGGAAGGATAGGGAGGATGCTGGACGTAGGTTATGATGGGAGGATGTGTTAGTTAGTACTGTTGAGGGTTTAGTATTCCTTGATTCCAAGTTAGTGGTGGTAGGTAACCTTCCTTGTACATGATTGATTAAAATAATGTAAAGATAAAGATAATGATGTGAAATCGTAAAGAATTAACTGTTAAATAACTGAGAATGTTGAAGTAATTGTACTATATATATTATGTTTGTTCTTCTACATGGGGGTAAATACTACTATTAGTTAGCAGGTATGCATAGGCGGGATGGGGTTTGTCTATAGTACATTTATGATCTGTGCATACGCTGGCCACGCATGCACACCTTGCACATGTACACTAGTATCGATATACAAACACTTAACATATTGAATAAATGTATAAGTTGTCATAAGTAATTAGGTTAATCATGCATTGACCGAATTTAGATAATGAATATAAAGTTATTTAAGATGTGTAAAACAAGTCAATTAAGCTATGTATTACTCATTGGTAAACATCGTGATATACAATGGAGACAAGTGTCATGAGTTAACATTGTCGTCTGAGAATTGTTGTAAATAAGGTAATGGTACTGTCTAATTAATAAGTAAGATTGTTTAAGCACTTAAGGGTGCTTTGTTTAGAAGAACGACGATACTATGTAGATGTTAGGGTACTCATGTGATAAACAAATGATGTAAAAGACATCTTTATTAAATTCACCATTATTATTACCTTATGGTGATTTAATTAATATTATTACTTAAAATTTATTTTAATAATATTACTACCCATGTCATAACAATTGCAAAATAGGTAAAATTTAAATATTGACTAATGAATGATTAGATGTGATTATTTTACATTTCTAAGTTAGACATAATAAGATAACAATTTTGGAATGAATGTGATGTAATGGAAAATGGTTTATTTAATTATTCAATACGAATCTTGGAATTTAAATCTCAAGATAAGTGATCTCGACGGATGAGGTAGACCATTAAGGCACATCATGTCCAAGTTGAAAAGGGTCAACTATTTATATAATATTTTATTAATTACATTAATAACAATAAATACAAAGTTGGTGAATAGACTTGTAATTAATAAACCTTGTCCCGAATGGATAACCTTGGGGTAATGATTCCCATCCTAATAAATACTTACAACCGTCAATCAAAGTCAAATAAATTTACCATGAGTGTAAATAATTATTCGGTACATTGAGTGTGAAAAATACTTTTTTAAAATGAAACGTGTATGAACGAACTAAGGAAATGAGTAAATGTTTGAGGGGCTCGAGAGGGGGAGTTTGGGGCGGTGGAGTAAGCCCAAGGTCTTCTCGAGGAAGGAAGTGGATATATAGGGGGAGAAAGTTGAAGGTAAGGGGAGTTGGAAGTGAGGAGAAAAGTTGAAGAACAGAAAGGTTTGGGAATAAAAAGAGCGTTTGAGAACAGAAAAAGGTTTGGAGAACCTAAGTAAAGATTGCTCTCGGGATTATCAGTTTGTGAGCTCGGGGGCTTGGAAATCCTTTGATTTCCAAGGGCCAGCAAGATAATAACTGGTCGGTAGGGTGGACACTTCATCTTGGCTGACTAAGAGAATCTAAAACCTGCTACAACCTACGGTCTACTAGCATCAGCATCAGGTAATTTCCTTGTTATTTACGTTATTTGATTATTATGCTAAAACTTACTCTAAACATGCATAACTTGCTATTTACTGATTTACTATGTGAAACATATTCTTATGCTGGAACAAAATTGTTGAAAAGAAAATATTGATATGTCTGTTTATTTTAAAATACGAATGTAAGGTTGATGAAAACAAGACAAAACAACACAGTACACTAAATATCATTTAGAAGCATAGTAATTGTTAGAAATTTACTCCCATACACCTGATAAAGTTTAAAACATAGAAAATTAACTCTGAAATTTTACTTAGTGCTCTGCTGTAAAAACCAGAGCACTACAATTGAGGGGATCGGGGACGTGACACTTCCCCTATGGATAGATGTAGTAATCGTGCATTATTTCTCACATAATGAAATGAAATATGTCAACCTATAGTTGTTGTTCAACCTTATGTGCAAATATTCACAAACTTAGATAAGACCCATGTATGTAAAGTCCTAAAGAGACTAGCCCTAGAAGACTATTTATGATGAATACAAACCCAATACTTTTGTTGTTTTCATCAAGCTCTCAATTGAATCCATGAAGTGTTCAATCATAATTGCAGATGTAGATCCACAACGAAGAGTAGTTTGTAGCATTTGCCTTTAATTATTTTAGACATTTTTACAATGATCCTTACTACAATTCTTATGTAGCTTTTCTTTGACGACAATATCCAAAACATAGCAGGAGAAAAATAAGCAGGCTTTAATACAGTCCTAGTAAGCCCTCAAATGGTCACATGCATTACCTAGTCTATGTCCTAATTTTGTCAAATCACAAAAAACTATATAATTATTGGTGACTTACAAGGAAATGTTTAAGAATTAATTTATTTGTCACAAAACCACAAAGGAGAGAGAGAGAGAGAGAGAGAGAGAGAGAGAGAGTCATGCATTATAAATTGTGAAAGTTGTATTAATAGCTTTGGTTAGTGCACTTGAAAACTATTGTTAGTAGTAAAAAAAAATTCAAAGAGAAGTAAAAAAATGCTTAAAATCCCATGGCTTGAGATTCATTGGTTTCTTACATAATTTGGTATGTTATATTCAAAGATTGGTATTTCTATAAAAAATTGAGGGAGTTGATTATGCCCTGGAAAATAGTAATAATATAAAGCAAACAATTCCTTAAATTTCGAATGAGATAAGAAAATACAAAGGTTGTGACAACTTTCAGTGTTCATTACCAAAGTGAATTACATTGAACCAACTCTTGTTGTAGCTTAAGCAACCAAGTATTCTGATGACCATTTTGTACATAAAGGCAATTGTATATCTACAACTTATTAGATATACCTGATAAAGTACATAGTATATACTCTAGATAAATACTATACCGAGGTACTAGCTATATAATATATCATTGTATTGATGTCATATTCCCTTGAGTAATAACTATGCAACAACAACCATGAAGGATCGAGCTTAGCTTAGCTACTCTAGCTCTTTTTTATTGCATTGGAAGTCACTAATTTTCCTTGTTCTCAAAAGCAATAGAGATAGGAGAATATGATGCATGTTGAGTTTGATTTCCTTGCATTTGGAAAAAAATAAAAGAAAAGATCAATTTGATTATTATCATGTTTCAGGGAGTGGATTCCTTTATTACATCTACTATGGTTGTTGATGAGAAAATCAATTAAGGAGCGAGTGATTGTATTTATTAGAGACAACAACCCATTTAGCGGGAGAAAAGGGGTGATTGGGAGCAAAAATGCACTCAACCAAATGAAAGGTTAGGTTGTAATTTCTTATGGATTGACTTCAACAAGTTAATATTGCGATAATATGATGGCAGAGAGAAATAGAACTGGAATTGTTTTTAAATTATCAATATGGTGGTGGGTTTGGAGTTATTTCAAAGGATCAATATGGTAGATGGTTCATTGACACTCTAAGATTTTTAGAGTTAAGTATCATGAAAGCTAACCATATATCTACAAAGCATCATGTGCAAGTTTGGTGGAGGAGCAACTAACATGAACAACTATGTAAGGAATTGAAGTATAGGTAACAAACAAACTAGGAATTAAATGCAAAGACAATTGACAAAGTCGTAGGACACTAGCTGATAGACTTGGCATATCCAATTCAATGTGGAGCATGAGGACAAAGAATTACATAGCCACTCCTAAAATAAGAGGTGACGTCAAGGGTGGGTAAAAACTTTGGATAGTAGGATCACTTTAAATCATGAATTTTTAGAACTTTTATTAAAATGCATGAATAAACCTAGGTCAACTAAAACTAATAGATAGTCAACACTAAATCAATTGTAATACACATTACCTATTGGTAGGTATAATAAAGGTTGCCTAATTCAAATAAAATTGATAATACCTTTGTTAAGATTGGATCCTAATGATTTCTTTTTGACAACCCCTATTTGTATACTTGAAGCAGGTAAGTGATAATGCCATGGGCAACACCATAATATTTTCACATTAACCATCTAGACTTAGCATTTTTTTGTCAAACACCTCCGATAAGGAAAGAAGAAACACATCCAAAGTCAAAGATTGGTCACACAATATTGGTTGTGCATCAATAATATTTTGTGGCACCATGCTAACATAGGTTGCAAGTTGCCTTACTTCCCTTATTAGAACCTTGGTGTTAGAAGAATGTTCTATAGTGAAAACAAACTATTTCTCAATATATCCATGCTAGGTAATCCTTTCTTTTGAAGTTTGATGCATGACAAAGATCTATTCCATATATTCTTTTGTGACCAATTCCTTGAAGAAATCCTTCTAGGTCCCACTCCCCATATTCAACCAATGAGTTGTGTATCATAACTAAGCTCCATTTCATTAAAAATCTCAAAACAAATTTAAGTGATGTCTAAGTATGGTCATCATAGCCTACAACTCTTCAATCAAGGTGTTGTTCTAGAGTCCTTTCCCAACCATCTCTAACTCCTCCCTCGGTGCTATATTCCTTTTCCTTCTTATTATTATTATTTTCCTCCCATATCCAAGCCTAAGAAAAAATGTGGTTTGAGCAATGGCATCTTCCCACCGCATAATCCATGCATGCCTATTTCTTGGCCTATGAAAAATATCCCATATCTTTATTATATAATCGAGGCAACTTTCGATTTCCAAATGAGAAACATTCATAATGTAATGTGTTATTAGAGTATTTATTGTAGCAACTCCCTGGGACATGGAGAAAATAATCAACATATGATTTAAGAGGGTTTATTTCACCAAAACTTGCACTAAAAAATACCCCTAATTGTAAAAAAATAAATTGTTATACTCATAAAGCATAACATGATCCAGACATTTAAGCACTGTAAAAAAACTTGCTTTTCAAAAGTTAGACCATGTAAATCAATGTTCTAACTAGTCATTCCTTCTAAATTTTTTGGGATCATCTAGCACACTTCAATCATTGAGAGTGACCCATGCCTCCTGTAGCTAGGGTTTTCACCCTAGCTTGTGCAAATGAGCACCTACTAAGGAGAAGGGCCTCCTTAGTAGCAGTTCAGAAAATACAGTAAATAAAAGATAGTAAATAAAACAGTAACTACTCTAAGCATGTGCATAAAATAACAGAAAGATAATAAAATTGGTTTTTTGTATTGATTATACCTCCAATGTGAAGGTTGATGAAGCCTTTGCAGCAGTCCAAGAGGGCTGCTTCCAAGCTCCAGTGTTGTTCCTTTCTCTTTCTCCAAAGGGTTTTGGAAATGGGCCAAAGGGGCACTCAAATGTGAAAGTAGCTCAAGGGTGAGCTAGGGTTTCAAGAGTGATTTTGGCAAAGTAAGGGTGTGGTTGATTGTGGATGTGAAATGGGGAGCCTCCATCACCTATTTATAGGTTTTTAGTGGTGGAGTGTTGACCCATGGTTTTGGGCACCATATGGTTTAGGTCAGGTGTATAGGGTTTTTGCTTCCTTTTTTCCCTCTTTTTCTTCTTTTTTGTATTTTTTATTCCCTTTTTAGAGGGTTTTTTCTATTTTTGGAGGAATTTACTTTATTTTGGGGGAAAAGGGGGGGTTTTGGCCTTTTGGAGGATTTTTTAATGGTTTTTGGCCTTTTGGAGGCTTTTTAATGGGTTTTTAAGGTTTTGGAGGCAAATATGGTAGGAAATATGGACAAATGAGTCATGTTATGGGGTAGATGAGGTAGTGAGCACTTTTTGGGTGTTAACAGATTTCCCTCTGATGTGTGAGGGCAGGAGCTTATCGTATGGCCGATAGATATCATAAGTCTTTTATGGTTTTCCTGGGGTGTGGAGAGGAGAAGAAATGAACTAGAGCCCAGAACAACGGTCCCAAACAAACTGCAAAAACTGAAAATACATGACCTCAATAATGAATGAGGAATAATCTGAACATATGGACGAGGCGGGCATTCCCATGCTCGTATCAAGATATAGAACAATAACAAGGGGGTCCAAAAAATGGGGACCTGAAATATACAAGGCCTCAAAGGAGGAAGACTCAATATATGGACGAGGCGAGCATACCCATGCTCGTATCAAGATACATAAAAAATAACTGTGAGGCCCAAAAAGGGGGATCTGTAAGATACATAGAGAACCATTGTGTACATCATAAGGGTCCAGAGGGGACACAAATCTGGGACATACTGCTGGGCTGACCATGCTTGAGCTAAAGAACTAATACACTGGAATATCAATAGTGATGCTGAGTGTGGTACCAGAGGAACTGATGAACTTCTAGCTCATAGTGACGGGGAGTCATACCCTTAATAGTACACTGAAGTGGAACTGAACTGGGTACTCAAGGAATCATATAACTGGATGGCTTCCGAATACAATCGCCAACGCAACCTAGACATCCAAGGGAACATATAACTGGGCGTTCCGAAGTGACTCACCAATGTGCTAGAGTCGGGGGAAATCCGGGGTCTTCGACCAATAACTGAAGGGATATATACCCTACATGATTCTCAATGATGCGATCAAGGTGTTGAAGTCGAGCATGTGAGAAACAACCACTCGGAGAGGCACTGATGACTCCTCTCAAAATGGTCCGTAGGCACTCACCACAAATGGTGATGAGTCCAAGGTGCAAGGACCTTTGGGTCTATCCTCTGGAATAGAGGGGCTATCGTCGACAGAGGGAGACCTGCAACTAGCAAGGAAATGATGTTTCCTTGATAGGAGCATGAGGTGGAGAACCGGAGTGTGAGAGTACTGATGGTAGGACTGACATACTGTGGGGGATAACTGGGAAAGTAGAGTGGGTGGACTCAAACTTCCTTTGTTCAGAGTATGAAGATGGGGGATGATCGGGCAGCATATGAAACTGACTGGAGGGAAAGGGATCCTAGCTGTAATGGATCAAGGATAGTGACTAGGATGAGGGATACTCAAGTTGGTGTAAAATGGCAAGAGACTGCAGAATACTCTGAACAAAAGCGACCTGATTGCGGGTGCTGCCGAGATGATCGATCATAGTGCCAAGAGGCACGGGGGGACTTCTTCATGGGTTAAGGAACTAGAAAAAGTGTGTTTAAAATGGTACTGTCGTGTGGATTTACACGAGCCCAGGACAGTTCATGCTCGTGATTGCTTTCAATTTTAAGGAGTCTGAAAGCAATAAGAAGACTCTGAAATAATGGAATGGTACTGTCGTGTGGATTTGTACGAGCCCAGGACAGTTCATGCTCGTGGTTGCTTTCAATTTTAGAGAGTCTAAAAGCGATAAGAAGACTCCAGGGGGTTGCTTTTTCGTGTGTTAGTCTCCAAGGCCCGAAGAAGCATAAAAGGATGCAATGAAGAACTCTTCTAGCCGGTGTGACTAGAGTATTCCTTTTTCGTAATTAATCTACCAGGTCCGGAAAAGGGGTAAACTTATACCAGATAGATGCCCTTTCAGGTACTTTAACGAGCATGAAAGGAAGCAAGATTGCTCGGCGATCTTTTCATTGTTTTAGGAGTCAGAAAAGAGCTTAACAGAAACTCCCTAAGTGCCTTTTTCGTAAAGGACTTGTCCGACCCGAAAAAAGGGATAAAATTATACCGAACAAAAGGAATGGTCAGGCAAGGAGGAAGTGCTCAATCAAGGAACATTGATGATGACCAAGAACGAGGGTAGGGGGGAACACTGGTGGGCCTCCTTGCGGGATAATGAATGGTGGAAAAATAACGAAATAATTGCAGTATGAAAGGAGTGAATGGCTCATGTAAAAATGTGGAACAATCCGATGACGGTCGATGTGGCGCACAAATCGAGGCAGCAAGGTGTCGAGACACAATGTTGAAATTGTACCTGGTGAGAGCAAGAAATGATCTCAAGCATCATCACAAGCTCGAAAAACTGGATCTAGCGATATAAAAAGTGTCAAAAATGGATAACGGCCAATGTGGCACGCAAACCGAGGTGACGGGGGACGTTTTGGAAAAAATACCCAAAAAATATGGGGGTGAGAGCGAGAAATGATCTCAAGCATCATCACAGGCTCAGAAAAATGAATCCGATGATATAAAATAAATCAAAAACGGAGAGCAGTCGAAGTGGCACGCAAACCGAGGCAACTAGTGGTGTCTAAAAAATGCTCAAAAAATGATGTGGAAAAAATAAGAAAACAAGTCGACCATCATGACGGTCTCGTCGTGCTGATTCTATTGGTGGAAACGGTTCGAAAAATGGACTCCGTATGGGTTCAGAATGGCCAAAACAAGAAAAAGTCAACGGACTATAAATAGTAAGTGGGTCCAACATGACAAGTGTCATTTGGACTTGTTGACTTTGACTAGAGATCAGAGTTGACCAGAGGTTAGTTGGTGTTTCTGGACGATCCGACCAACCGTTTTTAGATCCGGGAGTTACAGGTATTCCGATAAACTCATACCTGCATTTTTCATTGGGTTCAGGGGGTTAGTGGGTCCCAGGGGATTTTTTTGTACGGTCCACGTGAGTTGGACCGTGGGTTTGTGGGGTGGAACCACGGTCGGGGACCACGGGTTTCAGGGCTGATCACGCAGACGGGGACTGCAAGTTTTGGGTCGAAACACGTGGTCTTGGATCGCGAGTTTCGAGGTTGGACTCGCGGTTCGGGACCGTGAGTTCGGCTCCTACAGGTGCAGTCCCGGGCCGCGACTATAGCCCTAACAGCCTTGGTCTGAGACTGCGGAAAGGGTCCCTAAAGCCATGATTGGGATCAGCTTTAGGGTTTTCCAGAGGGGGGGGAGGGTTATTTCTTTGACATGATTCTGATGAGTGTGCATTGCTTGATTGACAGGATGCCGTTAGTGTTGTGGCGAGAGCGGGATGTCTCGGATGACATAGTGGATGTCATCCAGAGGCATCAGCATGTGCGATCGACGTTGGGGTTGTGCGGGCTGCTGAAGTTCGCACAAGTTCCCATGATGCGTTCAGCAGCACTGCTGCTGAACAGATTAGTGAGCTTTTGGGGGCCTAACATACATGCGTTCAGGGTGCAGGGAGAGAGGGTGGATCTCACCCTCGCAGATGTATATTTCTTGACAGGGTTTCCCTGTCTGGGTAGGGTGGCTGATACGCAGCCACGAGTATCCGCAGATGTGGATATCGAGGATATGTTGGAGCGGTACTGCAGTCCGAAGGCTAGGGTGCAGAGGAATGCACTCCGGGTGGTGGACCTACGGGAGCCATCAATACAGGCGATCGCGGCGTGCGTGGTTCAGGTTTTGGGGTCCCAGTCACCTGAGAAGGTGTCAGGCGGCCAGATGCAGCTGGTGGAGCGGGTGCTGGATGGTGTATACTATGCCTGGGGCCAGATTTTCCTCACTTGTGTTCAGCGGCAGCTGACCTCAGTGAAGGAATCTGGCAAGGGATTCTGTTATGGATCATTTCTTTGTGCCTTCTTCATGGAGAGGGCACCTACATTGCGACCGTGGGTGTCGATCAGGGCAGCAGGACCTATGGAGCCACGCATGGTGCGGTGGGGAGAGATGATGCGTCGACGGGGTGGCAGTGAGGTGGGCAGGTACTTCACCCATGAGCTCTACCTACAGTGGTTGCAGATGCCGCTAACACTGGATGATTATCCATACAGAGATATGGACTACACCGGGGATCTGGAGGCACCACGGCCGCCAAGGCAGGTGTGGGGACTAGATCGTATGTATTGATTTGCTTGATTGTTGTTGATGTCAGGTTTTGTGTATGATAGGTTTGAGATGTTGATATGTTGTTACTGACTGATGTATGATCTACAGATGTTCGCCCAAGACCACCACTAGGACATGTAGCTCGCAGGGGGCATGTGGCGATACCAACCCTGCCGAGCCGAGGGGAGGTGTGTTGACGGGACGCTGAGCGGAATCTGGAGTCCGTACGGACGCTTCTCGATTGTTTACTGGTTGGAGTGACTGCTGATGGGTGGCGGGACATGGATCTGAAGGTGATTCAGGACTGTCTAAGGGCGCCACGGGAGTTCCGATCGATCGCGATCCAAGTGGCCATTTTGGCGGATAGGGGTCGGGCACAGAAGCTTGCAGGTGATGAGGAGCTGCTGGAGGAGGAGTGGGGTGAGGACTCGGAGGCAGCGGATGCAGGCAGTGATGGAGGGTATGACTCTCAATAGGGAGTGTAGGGGACTCACCCCCGATTTTGTAGCTACGACATGTATTCTATGAGGCTTATTGATGTATAGATATTTTTTGTATAGCTGAGTACGGGGGTACTCAGGACATGTGTAGCACATTGACGTTTATTTTTTGATATATATATATGCACATGGATGCACCTTTTTGAGATGATGATTTAGTGTACGCACGTGGATGCGCTTATGGTTTGTTATATGTTTGTACTCACGTGGATGCAAGTAGTGTAGGATGATGGGCACGTGGATGCCCCTTGTGTATTTTATGTTATGTATTGCACATGGATGCAACATTATATATTTAGGATAGGCACATGGATGCCCTTGTATAGTAATGTGTTTATGTTATTTGCACATGGATGCAAATGTTTATGTGATGATAGGCACGTGGATGCCCCTTGCAATCTTTTTGGATTTTTATATATTTTTGATGAGATGAGATGAGATGATGATGCATGATGGAGGTTTTACATGGTGTGATTGAGATGCCAATCTAGGATGTTGTTAGCCATTTGATCTGCGACACTACTCTGAGCTCTTGGGACATGGGTGAATTTTACGGCTGAGTTGTTTTGTGCGCAGGAATTTTCTAAAGAGGCAGGGATCACACACCTGGTAGCAGTTGTTGAGCTGGGTGACAAGTAGCTAGGAGTCAAGGAACACATGAAGGTGACATATGCCTATCTGAAGGGCAACAGTCAGGAGACCGGTCACAACATCATACTCCGCCTGGTTATTGGTAGCAGTGCCTATACATATTCTGTTAAGGTGAATCAACTCATGTGAAGGGGAATATAAGACCCATGCTGCAGAAGCCAGGTTTGGAGACCAGTGGCTTGCTCTATCAGCGAAGCCAATGTAATGAGGTGGAAGATGGTCCATCTGTGATCATGCAAAAATGATGAATGTAAGGTTGCGGTAAAAATGGTGAAAAACAAAAAGAAAGCAAACTGTACAATACAGAACAATGGGGCCGCGGGTTTATTTAAGGATAAAAGCGTTTAAGATACAACCCATTACGAGGGTTGCGCAAAGGATGACCTTCTGAGTCAGTTAAAATGTATGCCCCATTTCTGAGGTAGGTCTGCACGATGTAAGGGCCTTGCCACATGGATTCAAACTTTCCTTTACCAGTATTGTCATGGGCTTGGTCATAGGTGAGGACAAGGTCCCCTTCACGAAAAGTTCGAGGGTGGACATGTTTGTCATAACCAGCTTTGGAGCGGTTCTTGGCAGCTTCAATGGTCTGGAGGGTGGCACGATGGTCTTCATCACCTTGTTATAGTGATAGCAGACGATGCTCGAGTGGGGAGGTGTCTGGGAGAAGCTCGACGGCGATGTGTAAGGCAGGTATTTGACACTCGATGGGGAGGACAAACTCTACACCGTGAACTAAATGAAACGGGGTAAAACCGGTGGCAGTCTTAGTGGATGTACGGTAAGCCCATAATGCAGGGAACAGCATGTGATGCCAATTGGACTTATGCCGATCAACAGTACGTTGGAGGATGGTTTTTAAAATTTTGTTAATGGCTGTTATAGGTCAAACTTGCACCTCTCTGTCCGTGATCACCTTGAGCTGCTGATCACACAAAAGGACAACTTGGATGGAGGAGCAGGTTGACCTTGGATGTTATGACAACTCATCCCATTTCCTGAAAATACTGGAAAATATACAAAAATATCATTTTGAGGTATGAGCGCTACTCTACTTAAAGAGACTAGCGCCCATACGCGACTCCAGTGCATAATAGTAGCGCCCATATCAATATATACGCTACTCCTTCTTATCAAAGTAGCGCTCGGAATTTAAAACTAAATGAGCGCTATTTATTAAACAATAGAGTAGCGCCCTATACGCTACTCCACTGTGTAATAGTCGCGTGTATCTTAAAAATGATTAAAAAATATATTAATCCATCGAAGAGGATTAGTTGAAGTCAGTTTCTTAACTTCCCCAACCTCCTCATCGACTTGAACTGCTTCCTTAAACCTATAAATTCCTAGAAGACTAAGGGAGCAAGGTTAGAAGAAATTATGAATGCAAATGATTGCTAAAGAATGAGAGGATGAGTTAATGGAGAAACTTCAAGACATTGCAGAAGACATTCAGACCAGAGCAGAGTCAGAACCCAGGATCTAGTTGCAGGAGCCTGCTTCATTATCAGGTATATTTGTACTGCATACTTTTTTGACAAATAAAGGTTGAAGTGTTTCCTTGTTCCAATCTGAAGGTGTTATAAAATGGCATTTTGAGTTGGATTTACTTTGGTCAATACTGGATATTAAACATAATCTTTGTTTATTTTATGATTTATATGTTGCCCAAAGTGTTTGAGGAAGGTATTGTTGTTTCAGGTTTGCTGAAAGAAAGTAGATTTGAGAGCTGGACACAAGACTGGGTCAAGGCTAGGATCAGACTCCAGTAAAAGGTATGTTCTCTAAATCTGTAATCTATTTCTTTTGTAAACACCTCTGTAATGACATAAATGCACTTACCTGTCACCCCAACCAAGTTGATAGTTTAGTTTCCTGACTATAGGGTAGAAATATCCGCCAACAATGGCCTCTACTTGGTCGTTCCCTTGGGGGTAATAAGCAGAGGAATACTGATGTTCGAACTTCAGTAGGGTGGATAACTCGTGCCAAATGGAATCTTCAAAGTGTGAACCATGGTCTGAGACCAACTATTTGGGGACCTCGAATCGAATGATAACATGGTTAAAAAAGAAACGGGCAGCGGTGTCAGCTTTACAATTGAAGGTGGGCATGGCTTCAGCCCATTTGGTGAAGTAGTCGACGGCGACAATGATGTACTTATGGCCATTGGCGGATGAGGGTTTACATTCCATGAAGTCTATGGCCCATTTACAAAAGGGGCCAACGGTGACGACTGGGTGTAACGGAGCGGATGGTGTCCGAGCCTGGGGGGCAAAAAGTTGGCAATTATGACAATGTTTAACCGCTGTGATGCAATCGGTAAAGAGTGTGGGCCAGAAGTATCTGGCGCAGATGACCTTTTGGGCGGTGCCCATTCCAGAGAAATGTCCACCACAGGCACCGCTGTGACAGTCATTAAGGACTTGTTCGGCTTCCTCATGTGTAAGACAATGACGGAGAATCGTGTCAACCCCTCGCCGGTAAAGGACATCGCCCAAGACAAGATATCGAGAGGCCTGGTGACGAATACGATGGCGTCCATCACGATTTATGTTGGGTCAAAACTTCTATGTGCGAAGGTATAACAAAATATCACCGTACCATGGGTCATTAGATGAGATGATGAACAAGTGATTGTCGGGTAACTCATCGGAGATTTGTGGGGACGGCAAGAAGGATGGAGATCGGTGATGAGTTGGGCAAGCACGAGGGCTTTAGTGCTCTTAGGGGTTGTGAATGTGAGGTCATATTCTTGGAGGATAATTACCCATTTAGCCACGCGACCTTGCAGGAGGTGCTAGTTCAAGAGATAGACCATGGGGTAGGAGTCGGCGACAACTGTGGTTTGATTGAGTAAAATGTAATGTCGCAATTTTTGGACGGAAAAGACCACAACAAGGGCTAGTCTTTCCTCATATGGGTAACGTAGGGGTGGTCCAGACAAGGTCTGGCTGACGTAATAGATGACATGCTCCTGGCGAGCGGCATCTTCTTGAACAAGGACTCCGGACACGGCATAATCGGATGTCGAGACGTACAGGATGAAGTCTTGAGAGAAATTCGGGGGGGAGATCAGAGGGGCTTATGTGAGAGCTTTCTTAAGGGCTTCGAATGCAACTTGCGCCTGGTCATCCCAAACAAAGGGTATGTGGGTACGAAGCAGGCGTAAGAAACCATGAACGATGGTGGCATAATCATGAACGAAGCGAAGGAGGAAATTAGATCTCCCTTGCAGACTCTGGAGCTGCCAGAGCGTGCGAGGAGCGGGAAGGTCTATGATGGCTTGGACTTTCAGGGGATCAACAGCAATTCCTTTCTAGGAAACAATGAAACCCAACAACCAGCCTGCCAGAACGCAAAAGACACACTTGTGTGGGTTCAAGCTGTTGATGTATATGTAACTTCGGAATGTATTTCATCTATGTATTTCATATATATTTATTGTACCCTTATTAGAGATGTGTTATTCCTCTATAAGGAAGTGTCGTCATGTGGATTGACAAGTGTCGCAAGTGTGTGTACTTGCCGATGGGTTATTAGACCACCATGTGTGGGGTCGGCCCTGAAATATATATTATATTGTGGATGTATCTAGATAGACAAACCGGCCCCATAGTGTAACTGGGAAAACAGGTTAAGTATAAATAGAGAGCGGGAGATCTCTATTTGGATCATTCAGAAAGTCACACTTCTCTCACTCAGAAAGTGGTGCACTAGTGAGGAGGAGGATCATCTGCTCTAGGAGACTATCTCAAGTGTATTTTGGTTGTACTTTGGTTGAGCCATTGCTCTCTCTATCTCTGAGGAAGTTGTGGGGTTTTTCACCTTAGGGTTTTCCCCACGGAAACTATGTGTCTCTTGTCTCTCATGCTTTTGATTCTTGTGATGCTTGTCATGCTTATTGTGATTTTTATGCATTGATATACTGTATATGTTATTCTCTCAGTAAAGATCCAAGAGTATTGTGAATTAATGCTCAAAATTTAACATGGTATCAGAGATAACCTAAGAAGAAGACATTGTGCAGTGACGGAAGCTTGAGTTTCTTGTTTATTGGGTTTCTCTCCACAATTTTTGGAAAAGCAGTATAGTAGATTGACTCTACTCATCAAGGAGAATCTATCTGCCCAATCAGAATTCAATTCTGAGCATTTTCAGATTTGGCCCTAAAAATTAGGGTTTCCACAAAAATAGGAATTTCTAAAATTTGAAGAATAGCTGGAAGCTCCTTGCAAAAATCGAAGTTTAGAGCTTTGGATCGAGATTTTTGGCTGGGTAGATCTCCGGGAAACTCAACCCTAATTCAGGGCTCTCTCTAGTGAACCCGGGAGGACAAAAAGGCAAATCTGAAGGGTAAAGCTTTGTTGATCTCAAATTCTGAATACACCGGGCTGATCAGCTCATCAAGGCGCATCTTTCTATCCTTTCAGAAAGTTGAAATTCACATTTTGAATTTTTAGGGTTTTTTCGACAAACCCTAATCCGGGACCAGATCCAGTTTTCAACATTTCAAGTGGTAAGACCTAAATCTTTTCTATTTCCATTTGAAGTACTCTTTAAGATGTCTCACCACACCAAGCTTGAGGATAAGCTTGAAGGGGATGATAACTTCCGAGCTTGGAAGTATAGGATTGGGTTAATCTTGGAAGAGAATGAGTTGGACTCATATACAAAAGAAGACATCCCTATCCCAGAGGATGAAGAGGCTAAGGTATTGCATAAGAAGAACTCGGTCAAGGCAAAGAGAGTCATTGTTGATTCTATCAAAGACCATCTCATACCCCATGTGTCTTCTCTAAAGACGCCCAAGGCTATGTTTGACTCTTTGACCAAGCTATTTGAAGGAAAGAACATAAATCGGAAGATAACCCTGCGAAATCAATTGAAAGGGGTCAAGATGTCGAATGGAGAAACCATTCAATCCTATTTCTCCAAGGTCTCTCAGATCAAGGAACAACTTGAAGCTATAGATGAAATGGTGGAGAATGGTGAAATTGTTATGACTGCTTTGAATGGCCTACCTAGGTCATGGGACTCTTTTATCCAGGGGATCTGTGCCAGAAAGAAGTTAATCTCCTTCAACAGATTGTGGGAGGAATGTTCTCAAGAAGAAGCAAGGCTTGTGGCAAGAGAAGAGAAGATGGGAAATGAAAATCAAGCTCTCACAGCTCACACTAAGACGGGCAAGTTCAAGAAGGAGCTATCCCATCACAAGAAGAAATCTTCTCATCATTTTCACAAAGACAAGAAAGATCTAAGGTGTTTCACTTGTAATGAAAAGGGTCACTTTGCTTCAGAATGTCCCAAGAAAAAAAGGGACAACCACAACAACAACAACTCCAGCAAGAAGAAGAAGGGTAACAAAAGAAGGTACCATGCTCATGCTACCGAAGATGATGAACCTCCAAAGAAGAAGGCTAGGGCAGAAAGTGATGATAGTAATGGTGACTCATCAAGTGAAGAAGAGTATGTTCTAATCTCTGCTCTCATAGGTACTATCTCCCATGGTTGTAATGATTGGTTAATTTACAGTGGGGCTTCCAAACACATGACTGGGTTTAAAGAATCCTTTGTAAATCTGTCTGAACATGAATCACCCCATAAAGTGAAACTTGGGGATGATTATCAATATCCCATCAAAGGAAGTGGTGAAGCCTCCTACAACCTAGATTCTGGAAAATCTTTGAAGATGAAAGAAGAACTTTATGTACCTGGGCTCAAGAAGAACTTACTCTCCATATCTACATTGGATGCAAAAGGTATGAGGGTTGCATTTGTGGATGGCCAAGTCCTAATGTGGCCAAAGGGAAATACAATAGATGATGCAGTTGTGATTGGAGAGCAAGAGGGAGGTTTGTATAAATTAAAAGGACAACCTGAACATGCCATGGTGCATGAATCCATGGAGCCAAGTGAACTTTGGCATAGAAGACTTGCTCATATGCACTATAGGGCACTTCCAATTGCAAGCAAGGCTGTAGAGGGTCTTCCTAAAATCAAGACCAAACATGAAGGTGTTTGCAAAGGATGTGCAAAAGGTAAGAATATTAAGAAGGCTTTCCCAAGCAGTGAAAGAAAGGCAAAAGATATCCTGGAAATCATCCACTCAGATGTATGTGGTCCTATGTCATCCAGTTGTCTAAGTGGGTATGTTTACTATGTCTCATTTATTGATGACTTCTCCAGGAAGACTTGGGTATACTTCTTGAAAAACAAAGATGAGGTGTTTGATAAGTTCAAGGAATTCAAAACCTTGATGGAGAATCAAACTAACAAAAAGATCAAAACATTCAGATCCGACAATGGTGGAGAATTCACCTCAGGTGACTTCAAGAAGCTTTGCAGTGATTCAAGGATTAAGAGGGAGTTGACTGCTCCTTATAATCCTCAACAGAATGGAATTGCAGAAAGGAAGAACAGAACAATCATGGAAGTAGCAAGGGCAATGCTGCATGACCAAGATCTACCTATGCATCAATGGGCAGAAGTAGCTAGAACAGTTGTATAGGTGCAGAACAAAACACCCCACAAGATATTGGACAACAAGACACCAGAAGAGGTCTTTTCTGGTAAGAAACCTGAAGTCAGCCATCTCAAAATATTTGGTTGTTCAGTATACACTCATGTCCCAAAGGAAAAGAGGACCAAACTAGATCCTTCAGGAAAGAAGGGTATCTTTGTGGGTTACAGTGAAAGCTCGAAGGCTTACAGAATATACTTTCCAGGGTTCAAAAAGAGTGATGTCAGCAGGGATGTAACATTTGATGAAAACTCAACATTCATCAAATCAAGGAAGGCACCTATCGAAGTTTATGAAGAACCTAAGGAAACTAGATTTCAAGACACTACCATGACTGAAGCAATTCCATAAGTTTTTCATGAGTTTGAAGATCTGCAAGAACCTGTAGATCCACCTCGTGAGGATAACTCTCACAAGAGGAAACCTGCATGGGCTAGAGAGCTCATTCAAGATGCAGAAAGATTTGGCATTCCAGAAGAAGAACACAGAGCAAAGAAGAGAACCAGATCACATACCAGCTATGTTGCTTTACTCTATGACATTATGAACAAAGAACCTTCCAGTTATGAAGAAGCAACGGAAAAGAAAGAATGGAAGGATGCCATGGTTGAGGAATACCAATCAATAATGAAGAATGATGTTTGGGATGTTGTCCCAAGACCTAAAGAGAAGTCTGTTGTGACTTCCAAATGGATCTACAAAATCAAGCATGTTGCAAATGGCAGTATAGATAAATACAAGGCAAGATTCGTAGCTCGTGGCTTCTCTCAGAAAGAGGGAATAGATTATGAAGAAACTTTTGCACCTATAGCCATGTATACTTCCATCAGAACAGTACTTGCCCTGGCTACAGCAATGAAATGGAAAATACACCAGATGGATGTCAAGACTGCTTTCTTGAATGGTGTAGTTGAAGAGGAAGTATATGTGGAGCAGCCACTCAGTTTTGAAATACATGACAGGGAGTCATATGTGTGCAGATTGAAGAAAGCCTTGTATGGCTTGAAGCAAGCTCCTGGAACTTGGTATGGTAGGATGGACAGTTTCCTATCTAGCTTGGGCTTTACCAAGAGTAAAGCGGATTCCAACCCTTACTACAAGGTTGAGGAAGGGAATACCGTGATTCTACTTATGTACGTGGATGACTTATTTGTAATAGGAGATGACAGATTGATTGCGGATACTAAGAGGAAGCTTGCTGCTGAGTTCGATATGAAAGATTTGGGAATGATTCATTATTTCCTAGGTATGGAGGTGTGGCAGAATTCAGGTGGGATCTTCCTTGGTCAAGGGAAGTACACAGTAGATATCCTGAAGAGATTTGGGAGGATGGATTGCAAGGCCATGGCCACACCCATGGCATCGAATCTAAAGCTTCTATGCGATGCTTCATCTGAGCCGGTTGGTGTCTCTATGTATCATCAGATGATTGGGTCCTTGATGTACCTGATGAACACGAGACCAGATATTTGTTTTTGCAGTGAACACATTGAGCCAGTTCCTAACGGATCCGAGGAGTGTTCACCTGGTTGCTGTAAAGCATGTCCTGAGGTACCTGAAGGGTACAGTGGATTATGGGCTCAAGTATGAAGCGAATCAAAAGTTTAACCTGCAGGGTTATGTTGATTCAGATTGGGCTGGCAGTGCTGCAGATAGGAAGAGCACATATGGGTGTTGCTTCAGTATGGGATCAGGTGTGATCTCTTGGTTTAGCAGGAAGTAGTCCTGCATAGCACTGAGTACAGCTGAGGCAAAGTATGTTGTAGCCTGTTCAGCTAGTTGTGAGGCAGTATGGCTATGGAAGCTACTGTCTGAGTTATTTGATCTCCCGTTGGATGCTACTGGTATCTTTTGTGATAACCAGAGTTGTGTGAAGCTGTCTGAGAACCCAGTGTTTCATGACAGGTCGAAACACATAGAGATCAAATATCACTGTATCAGGGATATGGTGCAGAGAGGAGCCGTGAAGCTCCTGTATGTTGCGACGGACGAGCAGATTGTAAATGTGCTGACGAAGCCACTAGCCAGGGTGAAGTTCGAGTACTTCAGGGAGAGGCTTGGTGTTCTTCAGATCGACGACACTTCAAGGAAGAAGTGATGGTCACATTTGCTGAAGCCATTCCAAGCATGTTGGAAGGAGGATCCTTCACATGGCTGTGGATGTAAGCGCTGGATGATGAGCATCAGGATGATGTTCTGGTTTCTGCTTTGTATAATCAGTTGGATCATTTATATGTATATGTATGTACGCATCATGTTGGATGCTATATGTATGTACGCATCATGTTGGATGCTGGATATGATCAGTTGGATCATTTATATGTATGTACGCATCATGTTGGATGTTGGATATGATCAGTAGGATCATTTGTATGTATTTTGTATATGCATCATGTTGGATGTTTGGACCATGTATCTGTATATGTATTAGGTGGATCATGTATGGTGATATGTATCATGTATTTGTATTTGTATCAGGTGGATACATTTTATGATCAGGTGGATCATGTATGATGATATGTATCAGGAAGATACTTGGTATGCATCAGGTAGATGCATTATATGATCAGGATGATCATGGATGACGAGCTTCAGGATGTTGCTCCAGATGACGTGCAGCAGGATTTTGCAGTGATGATGATCAGGATGATCATGTGTACATCAGGATGATGTATGGTGAGTATCAGGTTGATACTATATGGCCATGGATCAGGTTGTGCAGATGAGAATATAATTTGGCCCTGGGAGATTTGCAAATAGTCTTACGAGGTTTTTCCTATGGCATATAATTTGGCCCTGGGATATCTGGCAAATGCTCTTTCGAGGTTTTTCTCTGGGAGGACATATAATTTGGCCTTGGGAGATCTGCAGATAGTCTTTCGAGGTTTTGCCTATGGCATATAATCTGGCCCTGGGATATCTGACAGATGCTCTTTCGAGGTTTTGTCCTATGGCATATAATATGTCCCTAGGAGATCCGATAGGTTGGGTTGTGTGCCCGTAATAAGTCCTAGGATGCTCTTGCGAGGTTTTGCCATCACCACATATAATCTGTCCCTGGGAGATCCTATTCGTAGAGTTGTGTGCTCGTAACAGCCTAGGATGCTCTTGCGAGGTTTTGTGGTGACCACATATAATCTGTCCCTAGGAGATCCTATAGGTAAAGCTGTGTGCTTGTAACAGCCTAGGATGCTCTTGCGAGGTTTTGTGGTGAGGTCACATGTAATATGGCCCTGGGAGATCCTATAGGTAGAGCCGTGTGCTCGTAACAGCTTGGGATGCTCTTTCGAGGTTTTGTGACGCACGTAATAAGTCCTGAGGATTCCACAGTATGGCCAATGATGATGAAGACCTGCAGGTGGTGGGCCTACATCCAGTATGAAAAAGGACTGGCTCTGTAGAACTTCCTATGACGAGTAGAGTCAGAGATTGGTTGAGATAGAAGCAGCAATGACGATGATGATGATGATGATCCCGAGAAGAAGACTTGTCTAGCAGATCTATGTCGAGAAATACCTTCCTAGTTAAGAGGGAGTGTTGATGTATATGTAACTTCGGAATGTATTTCATCTATGTATTTCATATATATTTATTGTACCCTTATTAGAGATGTGTTATTCCTCTATAAGGAAGTGTCGTCATGTGGATTGACAAGTGTCGCAAGTGTGTGTACTTGCCGATGGGTTATTAGACCACCATGTGTGGGGTCGGCCCTGAAATATATATTATATTGTGGATGTATCTAGATAGACAAGTCAGCCCCATAGTGTAACTGAGCAAACAGGTTAAGTATAAATAGAGATCGAGAGATCTCTATTTGGATCATTCAGAAAGTCACACTTCTCTCACTCAGAAAGTGGCGCACTAGTGAGGAGGAGGATCATCTGCTCTAGGAGACTATCTCAAGTGTATTTTGGTTGTACTTTGGTTGAGCCATTGCTCTCTCTATCTCTGAGGAAGTTGTGGGATTTTTCACCTTAGGGTTTTCCCCACGGAAACTATGTGTCTCTTGTCTCTCATGCTTTTGATTATTGTGATGCTTGTCATGCTTATTGTGATTGTTATGCATTGATATACTGTATATGTTATTCTCTCAGTAAAGATCCAAGAGTATTGTGAATTAATGCTCAAAATTTAACACAAGCAGATTTGATATTTGTGACAATGCAAAAAGACTTGCCGGAGGTCGTTAAGGTGGTCTGATCGTTTCCGGGAATGAGCTGTAAGATCGTCAAGATAGACTAGCAGGATATGGACCAAGTCATGAAAACAATAGGTCATGGCCCACTGGAAGGTGGCACCAACATTTTTTAGGTCAAAAGGCATGACGCAATAGGCAAAGGTGCCCCAAGGGGTGGTAAAGGCAGTCTTGTACTGATCCTCCTTGTGGATCTGAATTTGGTTGTATCCGGAAAAACCGTCCATGAAAGATAGGACTTCATGCCCCGCACACGCATCGATGAGTTGGTCAATAAATGGTGTGGGGAAGTTGTCTTTGCGACAGGCTCGGTTTAAATCGCGGAAGTCAGTACATACTCTGATGGTTCCTTGTTTCTTGTTAACAGGGACGGGGTTAGAAACCCAAGTGGTATATGCAATAGGATAAATGAATCCTGCTTTGCGAAGTTTCTCAATCTTTGCTTTAATAGTGGGGAGCTTTGAGGGATAAATGGGGTGCTGTTTCTGGCGAACGGGGGTACATCTGGCCATGTGTCAATGTGGTGTTCTATAATAGCGGGGTCGAGACCAGGCTTTTCAGTATAGGACCAGGCAAAGACATCATGGAACTCTTGGAAAAGTTTTTTGTACTCTCCGATCTCATACTCACTGCAGGAGGCTCCTAAAGTAATGAGTTCAGGGGCACCTCCTGGGGCAGAGATATCAATTTGGATTGTGGGTGAGATGTTGGCCATGTTACCTTCCTCAAAAGCATCAGGAGCAGGAATGGGATCCTTAAACCAGTCGACTTTGGTGGGAAGGAAATCTTTGGACTCAATGGCAAATTGGGTGGCTGTGGTGGAGGACTCTTCTGGGAGGAAATAGGAACGATGGTGCATGTCTTCCCATGGGTAATCTGGGGTAGTGAGAGCCTCTAGAATCTCCTCATCAATGCGGAAACTTTGAGTTGTCAAATCGGTTGACGAGGGAGTGGTAGTCAAAGAGATCATATAGATTATGTTAATCTCTCCGGATGAGGGTGATACTAGGGAGTGGATCTCCTCAATTGTGGCGGGTGCCGTCTCAAGATCCAAACTATTCATCTCGTAGAGAGCTGCTTTGTAATCTGGGAGATCAGGACAGTGATGTGAGTAATGGCTGTAAATACCGCATATTGCACAAGGGTGGCTGGTACGCAGTGATTTATCATGAGGCTTAGGGGCTGGATCGAGTTGGACAACCGGGATGTTGGGGTCGTCGTCAAGCATTTGCATGTGTTCCTGTAATGCAAGTAATTGTGGACATTGGTGAGTCAGATGGCCTAACTCATCACACAGCGAGCATTTGGGAGGAGCATGAAACATGGGGGGGTTTTTTAACTATTTTGGGCGGGGGTACAGCAGTGTATGGTTGTGGGCCTCTGCCCCCATTGTGCTTGATAAGAGGGGGTGGATTTGTAGATGACGAAGGGGTAGTGACATCGGGAGGTGGTTGACTAGTAGTGGCAATGGGTTGCACCGGTTGTAGGATGATATTTGGTGTCGGTGAGCGAACGGGAGGCGAAATATACCACATGGGTAATCCTAAGGTTAACCCGGCGAGGCTGAGAGTAGCCATAACCGGGGCACTTACTACTCCTGAGGGAGGGAATAGGAAGGTGATTGTGTGGATGGGTGTAACACCAATGTGACTAGGTACCATTGGTGGTTTGGGTAACAAGGGCGGTTGATTGTTGGGTGTTTGTGTATTGTGGGAAAGGGTACATAGGTCAGATATTTCGGTCGCGGGTGACAGGGTTGGAATGGATTGGAATGTTGAGGTCATCGGCGTATCTGAGTAAAGTCCGGGTCCCACGGAGGAAACAAACGAGGTAGTTGCACCACAAACAAGTTGTTCAACCATGGGGAGGACATTTTCGGGTGCAACGGGGGCATTGGGATCGTAATAGGTGAGTTGATCGACCTTGACCACGCGTCCGTCATGGGGGAACATCATGGTACGAAAAATGGATGAGGCAACTGCCCACATGGCATACATGTAGCTGCAGCCAAGTAAGAGATTATAATCGAGTTGGGCGTTGATGACCTCTATGTCAATGAGCACAGTTTTGCCAGCCAACTGGATGGGGACATTAGCTAAGAGACCTTGGGGTTGAGCCGAACGGTCGCCGTAGGCTCGCAACGCAATGGTGGACTGCTGGAGAGTAGGGGATCCCAACTTCTGCCAAACGAATGTGGACATAACGCATGTAGAGGCACCTTCATCGATAATGCACCGATGGATGACAAGATTCCAAACGGAAACAGAAACTTGGAATGCTAAAGTGGAAAGCAAGCGTGGTTCGGATTGGTCCAAATCGAAGGCCATCAATCATGAATCATTTGGGTCAATAACACCAATGGCGGAGACCAAAGTCTTGCGCTGTGAAGGATAGTTTTTTAAGACCTCTAACGCAGACATGGCTGCAGGGGACTGGGCTAAGTCATCTACAATGTTCTAATTAGACACAGTGCGAGCATTGGGATTATTGTTGATGCGACGAAGTGGGAAGCGAGGTGCTTTGGAGGCGCCATCTAGGGGAGCCGGAGGTATACATAACGACTGATCAGTGGGATGAGCGTTAGTGTTTTTGTCAGTGGGAGGGGCTTCAAGGGTGGAGCCATATTGGTTCTGATGGGTTTCAAGGTTGACATCGATGGATGACATCATTAACAAGTGATGGGTACCTAAGTCTATTATGGGTTGATCAGGAGCGGCATAAGTGATTTGCTGTTGTGGAGGCGCGTTTCCTTGAGGGGGAGCCAACGGTTGAGTGTTCACTACGCCTTGGGTGGGCAAAGGATTTTGTAGCACCAAGGGTTGATGCTGAGGTGGTGGGAGTTTGGGCGGCGCCTGAGGAGCCGCGTGCCCTTGGCGGTGGGCATCATCGGTCCAGAGTTGCCGAGCTCGCTCTAAATGTTGGCAAGCATGTGTATAGTGGCCATAGACCCCGCAAATAGAACAAGGATGGTTTGTTCGCAAATTAGGATTTTTGGCTTGCTTGGGCGGTCGATCAGGGCTCTGGTTGGCAGGTGCCGCGTTATTGTTGTTTGGGGGATTGGGAGGTTGACCGCCTTGGTCTGGAGGGGGGTTGGTCCCATGGTTACGGCATTTTCCACGGTTTTGCTGGCCCTGTTGGCGCTGGTTATTTTGGTTCTGCTGCGGATTCTATTGGGCATACACTTGCCCTTGGGCAGCGGGTGGGTTCAGGGGTTGTGCCTGTGCGGGAGCAGGCTGCGGTGGATAATAAGTAGGTGGAGGCGGCGCAGGTGCTGAACCTTGTGGGGGTTGTTGATATGTCTGCAGAACGGGTTGTGGGTTTTCCGCAAGGGCTGCCTATGGAGGGTCATAAGCAGGTTGGGCTTGAGAGGACACAGGAACTAGTGCAACCTATAGGTGGTAATATGGCTGAGGTGCGACCAGGGGGGCGTAAGCGGGGGATGCATGACCAAAGCACTAAGGTGGACATGAGGGTCCGTGGGAATGGTGGTGATGTGTCATGGGAGCATACAAATGGGTTGCTCCAGAATGAGATGTAGCCCGCGAAAGGTCGGGCCCATGGCTAGGGTGTGCTATGGAAAAGGGTTGGTTATGTGAGGCTATATGGTCAATGATGCCATCTACAGCATGGGATGCCCCCGGCGTATCGTGTCGGGAGTAATCACTGCGGGGGGCATCAGGGATGATGGAATATAGGTAACCAGACTTGGCGTAAATAAGGTCAAATTGCTGGGCTTTGAGGATGGCCTCTTCTTCGGACTGGGGTCGCTCGGATGCCACATCCATGGCAATGACAAGAAGGAGAGATTTTAGAAACCAGTCTAAGAAGATACGGCCGTCTAACTTGATTTTGCAGAAGCTGCGGCGTCGACGCCACTCATGAATGTGGTCAGTGATGTGGGTAGCCGTGTTCTGTCTGCAAGACAGTAGGATCTCAACTCCTGCATCATAGTGGACAGGTAACTGAAAGAACTGCAGGAAAGTCGAGGCAAGGGAAGTAAAGGTGGCATGGGTCCCATGGGGCTGCTCGGTGTACCACTTAGTTGCAGAGCCAGTGAGGGTGCGCTGTAACAGACGGAGGCGGACAGAGTCGTCTACTATGGAGTTGGAGGAACACCATAGATGGAAGGACATAATATGGTTCTGGGGGTCTTCACCTTCCTTACCCTCAAACTTAGGGATTGTCGGAGGGGAGCTTGGTGGGCATGTGAGGCCACGCAGGGTCGTGTCTGATGGGATCGTTAGTCAGTCTGGCCAGGTCAAGAAGGTTGAGACTAGCCATGAATGGAAAACTAGTAGAAGGATGTGACATACTAGTGGTTGTGACCATGTTGGGGCCAATGCCCCCGAGTGGAGGGGTTGGGTTTGGGATGTTGCCCCCAGGTGGAGGAACGAAAGTGGTATGGGATGGTCCTGCACCGCCAAGGGTAGTGTAAGTCACTGATGGAGTTGGGATGGGTATGCTAGCTACTGGAATGGGTACAGTGATCGGGATGGTAGATGTGGGCCCCATCGAGGGCATACCCAAAGCAGGTGTGGTGGCTGGTGTGGTGGTGGATGCTCCACCAATGGCCCCTACAAAGAAAGGGTTGGATGTCATGCCAACCATGGGGCTGGTTGGTGCAGTGTAAGTGGGGTTCTCGGACTCTGCCTCAGAATCAGAGGTAAAATAAGGGGCATCTAGATCGGGTGACAGAGTTTTATGTTGTTGACGAGTGGAGTCAAGTGACAAAGCTCGAGATCTAGGATGAGTGGTATCAAGTGATGAAGATCTACGTCTATGATGGGTGATGTCAAGTGAACCGTGTTGTGGGGGCTCGCCCCGGAGGCGTCGAGAATGTCTCGGGGACTCAATGGTGACAGATGGTGTTAAGTATCTAGGGGTTGTGTTGAGTGAAAAACAGCTCAAAAACCCTAATGCAACCGAGTGTGCAGAAGGGGAGCGCAAAAAATATGGCACTCAGGCCAACAACCAACTCAAAACACTTATTGTAACAGCTGTGCTACAATAAGTGGAGTATCAACAGAAATGGTCAGAATACCAACAAGCAGCAGGTTTCCTAGAAAATAAAAATAGTGGACTCGCTAGACCAAAAGGAGGTAAGGGAGCATGCAAACACCTAGCTAAATAATATTCTGACTCAACTGGACATATCCTCTACAAGGTGATGAAATCCAAGTCAAACAATATGGATAGTAAAGCCAAGTGGCTAAAGATATCCCCCTACCGGGAGGGACACCGGGTAGTCAATCCTAGAAGAAAAGCAACTAAGATACCTCGTTCATGACACGTTCAGTTGGGTGAATCTGCCATTTGGTTCTATCATCGTTGTATCCCCATACGAGTGATACACTGAGAACTATGAAAGGTATCCTTCGGTTACTGAATGGATTGCGGTATTCCACTTAGGCTTCCGGAACCAGTCTGGTGACTTCAACCCTCCTGGGGGAGAGGCCTTCCCGATAAATTGGTTTTAAACCGTGTAGAAAAATACTAGGGGATTTTGGTTCCCTAATGGACAACAACTATGTCTCAAGTGTAAGCAACCGAGGGGTGTTATTTGGATGCCTATCCCCCTGATCCTACCTAACTACAAGATTCTTATGTGTTCCCCAAGTGGGGTTGGAATGTTGGTTGTGTTAAGCAGTATTTTAGGGCTCACTTGAATTAGGTGACAAAGTGTGTGCGTGTGAGATGATGAACCCAAGTAAAAGTGCCACGAGGTGGGCAACTTTCTAACTAAAAATAACAATGCAGAAATTAAACTTTGAAATGCAAAATTTTCTCTTCTCAATTAAAATGCTGAAATTTTAAAAAATACTGTAAATGGAACAGAAAGAATACTGCAGAAAATAGGTTGTAGGTAAGTAAGGCTGCAGATATGAGAGATGGCTGTGCAGGTGCAAAAAATATTGCAGCAAAGTGCTGGGTTCAAAACAGGAAAAAGTGCAAAAAATAGACCGCGGGTCTGTGGCAAATCTGAGCAGTCAGACCGCGGGAAACAGGTCTACAGTCGCTGGCAGGTTGCGAGAACTTGGTTGAAAGACGCAGGCGAACCGCGGGAAAAGGGCTGAAAGTCGCAGGCGGATAGCCGGTAAATGGCTGAAAGCCGCAGGCGGGACGCGGGAAAAAGGCCGAAAAACGCAGGCGGATAGCAGGAAAATGGCTGAAAGCCGAAGGTGGGACGCAAGAAAAAGGTCGAAATGCGCAGGCAGGTAGCAGAAAAAGGGCTGCAAGCCGCAGTCGGGACGCGGGAAAAAGGCCGAAATGCACAGACGGGTAGCAAAAAAAGGGCTACAAGCCGCAGGCGGGACGCAGGAAAAAGGCTGAAATGCGCAGGCGGGGTAGCAGAAAAAGGGATGCAAGCCGCAAACGGGACGCGGGAAAAAGGCTAAAATGCGTAGATGGGTAGTAGAAAAAGGGCTACAAGCCGCAGACGGGACGCAGGAAAAAAGCCAAAATGCGCAGACGGGTAGCAGAAAAAGGGTTGCAAGCCGTAGGCGGGATGCAGGAAAAAGGCCGAAATGCGCAGGCAGGTAGCAGAAAAAAGGGCTGCAAGCCGCGGATGGCCCGCGAGAAAATGGGTTAACAGCGGCGGTCGGACTGCACGAAACAGGCTGATAGCCGTGGTCAGATCGCAGGTAACAGACTGGAAACCGCTGGTAGATCGCCGGAAACAGTCTGAGAGCCACGGTCGGATCGCAGGTAAAAGTCTGAAATACGCGGTTGGATCGTAACTGCGGGGATAAAATATGCAGTTTACGGCAACCGAAAGGAAAAAAACAGAAAAATATTGCAGAAAATTAAAAACGTTTAAAACTATAACCAGAAATTCAAAGGAACACTAGGGGAGTCGCCAAAACTGTAGCTAGGGTTTTCACCCTAGCTTGTGCAAATGAGCACCTACTAAGGAGAAGGGCCTCCTTAGTAGCAGTTCAGAAAATAGAGTAAATAAAACAGTAACTACTCTAAACATGTGCATAAAATAACAGAAAGATAATAAAATTGGTTTTTTGTATTGATTATACCTCCAATGTGAAGGTTGATGAAGCCTTTACAGCAGTCCAAGAGGGTTGCTTCCAAGCTCCAGTGTTGTTCCTTTCTCTTTCTCCAAAGGGTTTTGGAAATGGGCCAAAGGGGCACTCAAATGTGAAAGTAGCTCAAGGGTGAGCTAGGGTTTCAGGAGTGATTTTGGCAGAGTAAGGGTGTGGTTGATTGTGGATGTGAAATGGGGAGCCTCCATCACCTATTTATAGGTTTTTAGTGGTGGAGTGCTGACCCATGGTTTAGGTCAGGTGTATAGGGTTTTTGCTTCCTTTTTTTCCTCTTTTTCCTCTTTTTTTTATTTTTTATTCCCTTTTTAGAGGGGTTTTGTTATTTTTGGAGGAATTTACTTTATTTTGGGGGGGAAAATGGGGGGTTTTGGCCTTTTGGAGGCTTTTTTAATGGTTTTTTGGCCTTTTGGAGGCTTTTTAATGGGTTTTTAAGGTTTTGGAGGCAAATATGGACAAATGAGTCATGTAATGGGGTAGATGAGGTAGTGAGCACTTTTTGGGTGTTAACACCTCATTTTCTTGTGTAGGATCTTTAATGAACAAAGGCCCTTGCCTATAAGCCAATATGCTTTTGGGATCTTGTTAGCTTATCATTGCCAAAATACTACACATTATCAACTTTATTGGCTATATAAATATTGGTTAGGTTTAAAATGTTGTCATCTAAGTATATCGAGATCCAAACTAGATGTTGGAAAGGGTCAACACTCCAATTTGTAGCATAGGTAGCCAATAATGGCAAGATAAGGGTCACAACCCTAGTTGTACAATCTTCATGGTTTGAAATGAAAGTGTTTGCATTCAACCAAATGTAACTCAATGAATTCTTAAGAAGAAAACTAAAATATCTTAACTTCCTAGAAACAAAATATGTCCAAATCTATTTAGTAAAGAGGAGGATTTCAATACCCTCTACCAAGGCTCAAATCCTTACAAACATTTTTTTCTCCTTTTGGTTCATCTCCCTCATGTAATTAGATGATTTCATGCAGTTGGGCCCAAGTATTGAAAATATTTTATGAATCTTGTAGAATAGATACCACCCATATGTAGCTTCTTTATCAAATGGATCTTTCTAGAGTGTTGTAATCCAACTACATTAATTATAATACTCCCATAATGGGGAAGGACATGTTAATCAAACAATTATAATAACAAATGTCCAAAGCCTGAAACACGGTTCTTAGATTATTCTAACTATAAATTTTCCATAAGGGCCCAATAAACCCCTAATATTTTAGGTCACCACCTTCATTGATATTGGGGTGGTGATAGATTCCATGTTAGCATTCTCTAAACCTTTTATCAATCTACAAAGGGAGTCAAACATATTTGAAGTCAATAAGATCTTTAAGAGGTGTGTAAACAATAATGCATGGTGCAAACATTTGGTTTACTTCAAGAATTATCAACATCTAATGTGTCATAAGAGTTATAAAAGGGTGGGGGGGAGTGAACCTCGTATTCATACTATAAGAGGAGGCTCTTTGGGAGGAGTGATCAAGCTCCTTAACCTGGGGTTGTTTGATCTGTAAATTGTTGTGGATATTCCACTATATAGTTCATCACGACATATCTTAATGCTACTACAAATACTATGAAGATGCCATCTATTTTTTTTCTAAGGAAAACTTCACGAGGAAACCAAAGTTATGCTTCCCTAAATTTATGGATGTCATCCCTAGTAAACCTATCAGCATGGACTAGTGCGCCTCATTTAGTGGGATTCAAACAAGGAACTTGTTGGCATAGAACTAGCCAAGTGCCCAACAACAATGGAAACATCTGGTTGAGATAAGCGTTTGGGTTAAGTAGTTATACTCTATTATGTAGTGATTTTTTATTATCAAAATGTAATATTACAAGCATAACCCTAAAAGTATTGAAATGATTGAGAATATAAGAGAAAAAACTATAATATCAAAAGTAAGCACGCAGTCAACACAATGGATACAACATGTACATTGGGAAACCCAACAAGAAAATGAACATCATGCCTTGCTCTTTTCTTCTCGTATATATAATGGAAGATAGAAAGAAAGATAGACTCACTATGGAGTTACAATAGACACTATGGCCTATGAATGGTTGTTCAAGGTAGAAACCTTTGTTCTACTCAAGTATCCCACTCCTTTTCTACTCATCTATGGAACCGATAAATCATTACAATAGGAATGAAATTCTTTCCTTTCATTGTGGCTCACTTTTTAACAATTCCCGATAGCCATATATGGGCGTTAATATTAGGGTTTTTGCATGGCCAAACTTTGAATGAGGGTTATGGTTTTAGATTCTCTATAATATTATTGAAAGTTCACACATGAAGAAATCCACATGTGTGAGTGTTGCTCACACAACATATCCCATTTTCTTTAGAAAATGGTAGCCCCATATCAGTTTTTTATTTAGGTAATTTAGTTGCTTATTACCTTTTTTTTATTCCAAGGTTTTTAATAAATCATTTCGGTCAAGTATCATTTGATTCTAACATTGAACATTTGACTGAAAACAATGGCTATTTCTGCATTTTCTTGTTTATATTTTCTTTGTGAAAATTGCGGAAATGCGGAAGCTCCGATATTAATATTTATATTTTGATGTTTCCGTATTTCCGCATTGAGAATTGCGGATTGCGGGAGTCGGAAGCGAAATGAATAAAATAATTTGAACGTCACTTTTCTGATTCTGCAAACATTTTTTGGAATGCAGATTGTGGAGATCCCACATTTCCGTAGTCCCGCATTTCCACATTCTCACACTACGATTTTCCACGTTTTCCGACTTTTAAATTGCGGATTGCGGGAACAATAAATTTTCTACAATTATTTCTGCAATCCCGCATTCCCGCATTTCTGCATTTCCGATTACGGATTAAAACTATGAATTGCGGATATCATTTCCACATTTCCGACTTCCTAAAATTGATCCCGCATTTCCGCATCGCATCACAATTTGCGGGAGGATGAAATTGTTAAGTTTCGAAAATCATTTCCCGACTTTCCACTTCCGCATTCTTTTTCACAAATTTGTTTTTAATATTGAGCGTTGGTTTGTTTTAGATCTACGATTCTGTTTTAATTTCATTAATGACATGAATTCTTTCGGTTTAAATACTCCGAAATAATTTTTATGCTTCAATTTTACCTTCTGCAAACAGTTGTCACTATCGTTTTTACCCTGCGGTGGATTCTGGTTTTTTCATCATTTTTTCAAGTAAGTTTTTCCCTACATCCTGCAAATCACTTGCGTAATAATTTGAACTTGAAACTGGATTTTTTTAATTGAAATTCCTTTTCATCATTTTTCAGAAAACCTACAATCAGCGATGTCGAGGAAAAGTAGGCCTAAGTCGGTCATGGATGAGTTGAGGATAAAAGACCCTAACAGTGGGATCTTTTATGATACTAATGGGAGGGTTTCTGACACATTTTTCCTATATTGGTCTAGGTTTTACTCCATATTTTACAATGATGTCTTTTTCTGAAATCCAACATGACCAACTAGCCTACATTAACATTAGTAAATCTTGAATCCACACAATTGCGTCCAGGCCATCCCTAGTGCCTTATACCGATGTTGTCAAATGGATTGTGGACAATGTCGACCCTCTTGACCATTCCTTTAATGATGTAAACCATACTCTACTGGCTTCATTCAAACCTGAAGTATTCGCTAGGATTTAAGCACTCAAAACTACCCAACAACTTCTTTCAAAACAATTTGTAGAGTCTTCTCCAAGTCGTTTCAATTTTGAAGAAATGGTGAAAACTTGGATGGAAAACCTTGTTGTTTTTGTCCCTAAATATGATAGGCAGTATCTTGTGTCTTGCTTCAAAGAACCATTTTCTTTATTGGCACACATGTTATGAAGATTATACGGGTTACCCAATTGTGTGTTCTTCAAGGCGAAATGGGTGCCTGTGCCACATCACATTCTTACCACCGGTGAATCCTTCAATTGGGCACAGATATTATCTGTGGTTTTGAAATAAGCTATTGAGAAATATAAGAAAACCCCTGCTTCCATGAAGCCTACATTTTACCTGTCTGGATATGTCATGGATGTTTTTTGTTCAGCCTTTCCTTTCCCTACCCTGGGATGGAATTGGACCAGAGAAGGACCACCTATCCATATTTACTGCTCAGCTTTGTGGGAAGACAATTTTATACCTCATATTTATGATATTTGTGATCAATTCTTTGGCTCCATTTACTATAAGATCTTCAAAGAGGATGCCCCCACTTTCTCTTCACAAGCCAAGGCATTGATTGCTACTATGGGAGATCGGTATGTTGGTGAATATTTTTCCTACATCAGAATATAGGGCAGCAAAACAGTTCACCTTTTTCCTAGAATTGTGCCTGACAAAATGGTCATAGAGGAGGTCTCATTTTAGAATGTAATTGAAGGTGTCTTCCCTCGGTTCATTGGAGCAAAGAGGAAAGTTTGGCCTAAGTTTCCCCTTTCTCTTCGACCTCTAGTCATCCAAAATTCCACACATGCAACCTTGCTTGGTAAAAGGGTTACAAGTTTGAAGTTTGGAGAAGCCCCCAAAAGGATGCATGATCCCAAATCCTTCATAGCAAATCACTTTTCTAAAGAACACATAAAGAGTAACTATGTGCGTGAAACAGAGCCTAATGATTTAATCTATGAAGGTGCAAATTCATTTCAAGAGGTTTTAAGTAGGGCTGCCACTCAAGAAGAAAAAGGATTCATCCATCAGTATCAGCAAGAGCTTAAGCCGAAGGTTCTGCAATATAGAAAGCTCCAGCTGTCAGAAGAAGAAAGGGTTTAGAAAGAGATGATTGAGTGTCATGTCCCCTCCCATCGATCCGATGCAAGGAAGGGAACATGACTAACATTCTGGGCTTATTTTGAAAACTCAGCCCCATTCATGAATAACAAATTCAAAATAAATAAAAGTCATGTGTGCAGATTCATACTCAAATAAACACAGCGGAGTGAAAACATTATCCACACACAATTGCATCATGCATTCAACATATCAATAACAATCATCAAATTAAAACATTGTAGAACACATAATGGACATAATTTAAACCACGGAGAATACTTATCTTTAAGATGAAGCTGTCCAAGCAACTAGCTATGTGAGAGCAACGTTCCACCCAACCATAGGTCTCTGTCCAGTCTTTATTCTTTCAGTTGAGAGACCACCCCCGGGCTATGTGTATCCACTAAGGAGGAACTAAACAGGCTCACTCACAGCCATGGTTTCACACAAACAACCATGCTAAGCTAGCACACAGTTGGTTTTATAAAGCATGAAAGAGACAAAGGAGGAGGATGCTAAGCCAGTGAGATCAACCACAGAGCTACATGCGTCTCAAGTTAAATCCAAACAACCTTGGCACCCACAATACCTACCACACTCAACACAAGGAAGGTCCCCTTCTCTTCTACACAGCCCCTCAAGCACCCCTTCCCTCCCATGCTCTTTAGGGTGGGAATAGAAAGGTCCAAGCTGCTAAATACTTGAGATTCTAGCCTTCACTAGGTTTGTCAAGCAATTCCAACCTTTGTTCTATCTTCTTCTCTGTCATTCACGCTTTGGATTTTCTCAATTATATGGCCAAATGACTATGTCCCGTAATTGGATTTTCGGACTATCAAATCGGGGTTTTCCTATGGATTTATGGGCATATAACACTCTCAAATTCACCCCAAGGTTCAAGTCTATGGATCCCCCATTGGATTTTACTGTCCACACAAATTTTTGGGCGTTTTTAGCACTTCAAAACGTGGCTTGATTCAAAGTTGTGATTTCTGGTTTTTCTCATTGTTGGGCATGTGTAATGGATGAAAACTGATGCTTAGATATTTAACAATGGAATGGGAATGAGGAAAAACGAATTCACATGAGGTAGAGTGACTTGTGGATCAAGTAAACATACCCTTCCATACAAATTTCTGGGATACACATGCTCCATTGAAGCCATGGACTGATTTCTTCAACCACTTCCTTAAAACAGAATTAAATGTCAGCAAGGAAAGTCAAATGGGTTCTCAAGATGACATTTGGAAGCATATGGTTCAACCCCACAACCCCCTCACCACTCCCTAGTGGATACACATGGCCCCCTCTTATTAGTTGCTTCCATAGCCAATTTTGGGTATTTTATTGCAATATTAATATTTACATCATTGTACAATGTTCCACGGCTTAATAGCAGATGGATAACGTAATATCAAATACTTGCATTTTTTAATAAAATCTGAGCATCCACTAGCGGGGCCTTGTCCTTGAGCTCCACACTAGGGAAACATACATCGCATCTATACAATATTTACATTAAAAGCCAATATATCCTAAGGGTCCAAATGGGGGTATTACATTCTCCTCCCCCTTAGAACAACACTGTCCTCAGTGTTCTCAAAACTGAACAAAAATGGGAATGTCTCTCTCATGGCATCCTCCAGCTCCCATGTAGCCTCATCAGGACTAAGGTGCTTCCATTGCACCTCTACCTGCCCGATGGCTTGGTTCCAGAGCAATGTGACCTTCTTGTCGAGGATGCGCATAGGATCCACTTGGAACTCTCCCTCGGGTTCCACCTGTAGCACATTACAATCAATTATGTGATTAGGATCATGTACATACTTCTTAAGAAAAGAAACATGGAAAACATTATGAGCTCTCATGTTAGCAGGAAATGCAATTCTATATGCAACTAGTCTTATCCTATCAATGACTTCAAATGGCCCACAATATATTGGTGCCAGCTTGGCACAACTCCCAACTTTAAGGAACTTTTACTTGGTTTCACTCTCAAATAAACATGTTCCCCAATCTTAAATTCCTTATGCACTCTTTTCAAATCTGCATAAATCTTTTGTATGTCCCAAGCTACCTTTAAATTCTGCCTGATCTTAACAATTTCTTGTTCCATTTCCTTGATCATCTCTGGCCCAAGCACTACCATGTTCATCAGACTAATCCCAATTCACTGAGTCATGCGTCCTTTGCCATACAATGCCTCAAATGGACTCATTCCCAATGATGCTTGATGTCCATTGTTGTATGCAAATTCTACCAAGTGTAGGTAATCCTCCCACTTGGATGGTTTATCCATCACATACATTCTTAACATGTATTCAAGAACCTAATTCACCCTCTCAGTTTGGCCATCTGTTTGGGGATGATATGTTGTACTAAAATTCAGTTGAGTTCCCAATTCCTGAAATAATCCCTTCCAAAAATTGGATGTGAACTTTACATCTCGATCTAAAATTATTTCCTTGGGCAATCCATGCAATCTAAATATCTCCTTCATGAAAATATTTGCTTTGTCACTTGTCTTATGAGTGGACTTGACTGGAATAAAGTGAGCTACCTTTGATAGCTTGTCCACCACTACCATAATTGAATCATGCTTCCTCACTGTCATTGGAAAACCTGTTATAAAATCCATAGAAATTACTTTCCACTTCCATTCTGAAATGGGAAAAGGCTGCAATAATCCCGTTGGATGTTAATGCTCTGCCTTGACTTGTTGGCATTTTTTACACCTAGAAATGTATTATGCTATGTTCTTCTTCAGCCCATGCCAAAAGTATTGCTTTCTTGCTGTTGTTATTGTCTTTTTATATCCTGGATGTCCAGGTTATGGCATGTGATGTATTTCATCCATCACTATCTTCTTTAATTCTGCACAATCTAAAATATGCATTCTACCATTATAGAGGATAATATCATCTTCACCAAGCTGATACCCTGCACACTTTTCATCTACATTTCTCTACTGTAATTTTTCTTTACATCGACAGTATGTTTCATCACTGTTTTGGGCTTCAAGAACTCTTGTCTTCAAATCTGACTTACACATACTTAATGCTGCAACATGAAATTTTTTGCTAAGAGCATCTGCAGTCTTATTATCTTTCCCTTTTACATGCTTAATTTCAAAATCAAATTCACAGAGAAATTTCAGCCATCTAGCTTGCCTAGCATTCAAGTTTGGTTGATCAAACAAATACTTCAAGCTCATGTGGTCCGTCCTAAGCTCGAATCTTCTTCCCAACAAATAATGCCTCCACATCTTGAGAGCATGCACTATGGCTTCTAATTCTAAGTCATTAGTGGCATAATTCTTTTCATGCTCTTTTAATTTCCTTGACTCATAGCAAATCACAAATCCTTCTTGCATGAACACTCCACCTAGCCATTCAATGCAAGCATCTATGCACACTACAAAATCCTTCATTGGATCTGCAATCTTCAAAACAGGAGCGTTGGTAAGTAACTTTTTTAGCTATTGAAAGCTTTTATCACATTTTCCAGACCATACAAACTTGACATTCTTTCTCTGCAAGGATCTAATTGGATGAACTATCTTGGAGAATCCTGCAATGAACCTTCTATAATAGCCTGCAAGACCATAAAAGATCTAACATCTATAACATTCTTTGGAGTAGGCCAATCCATTATGGCTTCAATCTTTTCTGGATCTACTGCAATTCCTTCATCTGAGATGACATGACCCAAATACTGTACCTTCCTTTGATAGAAATCACACTTGCTCAACTTTGCATACAATTAGTGTTCTCTAAGAACTTGCAACACCATTCTTAGATGTTCATCATGCTCTTCTTCATTCTTTGAATAAACAAGAATGTCATCCAAGAATACTAACACAAACTTATCCAAATACTTGCTAAAGACACTATTCATGAGACACGTTAATGTAGCAGGTGCATTGGTAAGACCAAATGGCACCACTGTGAACTCATAATGGCCATATCTTGTCCGGAAAGTTGTCTTGTGAATGTCTTCTTCTTTTATCCTCATTTGATGATAGCCAGACCTCAATTCAATCTTTGAAAACACTTTAGCTTCCTTCATTTGATCAAACAAATCATCAATTCTTGGCAATGGGTACTTAATCTTGACTGTCACTTTATTTAGTTGTTTGTAATCAATACACAGCCTTAAAGTCCCATCCTTTTTCTCAACAAATAACATTGGTGCTCCCCAAGGAGATACACTTGGCCTGATATACTTCTTTTCCATTAATTCTTGTAGTTGCATCTTTAACTCTATCAATTCTGATGTGCTCATTCTATAAGGAGCTTTGGAAATTGGCGCTGCCCCAGGAACAAGATCGATGGTAAAATCAATATCTCTCTTTGGTGGCAGTCCCGACACTTCACCTAGAAACACATCTTTGAACTCTTGCAACAACTGGAAGTATTCTATCCTTGGTCCTTTGTCCTATGATGAATCTGATATATGAGCTGCATATAATTGGCAACCCTTCTTATAAAACTTTTTCAACTGTAAGGCTGAAATTTGTCTTACTGAAACTTGCTTGGGAATTCCTCTTACCAATCTTGGTCTTCCCTCTTCATCAATGCATTCAAGTACCTTTTCATAGCAATCTATCTTGGCTCTATGCCTTTCCAACCAATCCATACCAATTAGAGCATCATAAGATCCTAATGGTAGGACATTCAAATTTACTTTTGTGAGGAATCCATTCAACTCCATGGGGCACTCCATCACTACTTCACTCACTTATCTCTTGGTTCTTGTGGCTAATTGAACTAGCCAAGACTTATTATGCTTCACTTTTCTAAGAGAACAACCTTCAACCACTTTGGGAGAAACATAACTATGAGTAGATCCTGGATCAATCAAAACAGAAATAGATTGCTTAGCAATATTACCTTCAACTTCCACCACTGTTGATTGATGGTATGCCTGATGATTATCCAACGTTGCATAAATTCGAGGCGATGTCCTTGCCATATCCTCCACTGTAGTTGCTCCCTTTAAGTTGTACAAGCTCCGGGGATTTTCCCTCCGATGTGGACAATCCTTAATCATGTGGTTTCCTCCACATCCCCAACACTGAAGTGGCCCTTTTGATGCCTTTCCTGCTACTATTGTTGGCTTGTTCCCACTTCGTGCTTGCTGGTCATGTGGAAAATTTCTTGGTTGATTTTTGAATGGGGGCTTGAATCCATTTTTCCTTTGATCAAACCTCTCTCTTGGTTTTCCTTTCCATGCTGAGTGAACCTCTGATTTTCCTTTACTCTGCTCATAACAATGCATTGCCATCCTAAGGGATTCATCAAGACTTGGTGGATTAACAAACTCAATTCTATCTCTAAAACTTTGAGGTAGACTCTCAAGGAAGCATTGGATCTTTACCCTCTCATCTTTGATATAGTCCACATACCTCAACAATTCTAAAAATTTATGGACATGTTCTTCCATAGATTTCTGCTCCAACTTGAGTTCATTGAATTATTTCCTCTTACTATCATAATACCTAGCAGAAAGGTATTTTTCCTTGAAATACTTCTTAAATCGTTCACAGTTGATCTTCCTTTCATTGATCCCTTTTACTTGCAAGAGATGTTCCCACCAAATTGAAGCTCCTCCATTTAGATTGTAAATGACAATTCTGGCCTTCATTCCCTGAGTAATCATGAATCCTGAAATATTTCTTCATCCGAAGAAGCCATGCCTCTGCCTCTTGGTCAGTCTTATCTTCTCCATCAAATGTGGGAGGCCTTACTTTCCTGAATTCTCCCTGTGGAATTCCTTTGAATTTCTTTCTTCCTTCAAATATACTAGAAGTATGTCTTGGACTTCTTCGAGAACCTCTGGAGTCTGACATGCTGGATGAATATCTTGAGGAGGGTGTTCTATGCTTTTTGCTCACAGAACTCTTTCTTGGGCTTAGAGTCCTCCTCCTAAAATGACCTCTAGAGCGACTCTCTGCATCTTTTCCTTATTTACCTACATTGCTTGGGTTGGACCCAAGGTTTTTCCTCTGCTGCATATCAGTGAGGCTCTACAAAATAGTAGCATTGAGCTGGTTTTGTTCCTCTTGAGCCTTCATCAACCTTTCATTGAAGCTTATCATGGTTTCCACCAAATTTTGAGGATTTATTTGCTCCCTTCTCCCATTGGATTCAGTCTCAACATGTTCTTCTTGCACATTTTCACCTAGCACATATTCATCATGCCCATAAGGATCCTGAGCATCATTCATGGTCACCATTTTCCTTTGGATACCCCATTTCCCTGTATGTTGCCTCTGCTACAACTATTCAAGTTTTATCAGCTGCAACCACTGTGCATTATAAAGGTATTTATTAGACATTTTAGGAATGCATATAGAAACATAAAACATCAATATTTAACAAAATTCAAGTCATGGAATAATTCACAGAGCTATTATGCCTTCTTTTCTTTTGTCCCATTCATGCAATTCTGGAAATTGCCCATATTGTCAACAATTTTTTTTGTCAAAACAGTCACTGGCACTTTTCTACTCTAAATATCTATGATATATGAAAACCTCATTCAAATTCTGGTTGCGCACCATTGTTCCCTGCTAGATAAGTGTTAGGCGAAATATATGTCGCAATAATTACGTTGCAGTGCAGTTGCCCAACTATTTACTTGTCAACCCGGGGTACGTGGACTGACGAAGCACGTGCACTATTTGTGCAGGACTGAAGTAGATCTAATCTAACTTAATCTAATTTGCTGAAATCAAATTAATCTAGGAAAGCATTGAAACACTAACTAGGAAAGCAGGAAATTGCATAAGGAAAATACAACATGTGAAGAGTTAACAACAATGACATAAGTGAGCTCACATCTATAAATCCATAATCAAATGGCAAACATGAAAGCATAACAATGAAAGCTTAAATCACATTAAGAATCTCAAATCAAAGACTAATCTAACAAATACAAAATCCAATCCAATCCAACTTCATTACAACCCTCTTACAAGCTTAATCTAACTTAATTACAACTTAATGGAATGGAGAGGGAGCACTCTCCTTTATACATGAGAGTCCTTAAGAAAAAGATAAGAATGCATTAATTATAGATCCATTATTCTCTCAACTACTCTCAACCATTTTCCTATTATTACAAGATATGGTTCCTTCAAATCCTCCACATGTCTCTCATGAATAAGATATGCCAACCAAATCTTCCATGATCTTCTCCTTAAGAATAGGTTTGAATAACTATCTCCTTTGGAATGGTGTAAGAGATATTTGAGAAGTCTCTTTGATTTAATCATTCACATATTCCTACACATTACAAAGCTCACACATAATTGAGATATATATGAAAACATGTATATTTTCTAATATTTAATCATAAATTCACTCTTAATACTAAAATGAATAAAGTGGAAAATAATAATGTGAAACCCAAATGTATTTATGCAAATGATATGATGAAGGTTTAATAGGGCGATGAAATGTAAGGAATAGTGAAGGGAAAGGTGGATGAAAATACGACATTTCTGAGTCCTAACAATAAGCTTCCCAATGCCTATCCACATGCTTCATTCCGACTTTAGATGTGGAGATCACATTACTTCAAAAATGACATTTTTTACTAAATTTCTGTACTTTTTACACAACTGCATTTTATTCTGAAAAGCCAACTTCAGCCGTTTGTAGAAGAAAATCTAGAAGGAACCATGAAAACTTTTATACCGTGCGAAGTTAGTACATATAACAAGGAAAAATCATCAACATTCAGATCCTCATTCCAATGCACCAGTCAACTTCTATAAAATTCTAGGTTTGACTATTTTTTACATTTATTTTTTCCCAAAATTTCAATTTCTTTTTGTCAAAATGGCTATCTTCCAAACTGAGCATTTCTGGAAAATCTTTGTCTAACGTAAAGTGTTTTTTTTAATGAGAAGATGAAATGTTGAGTTCAATACATTTCTTGAATCCTACATCTAGGGTCACTTTCATCCACTGCAAGCTTTTCAAAATCCTCAAAAAGTGGCCCGAAATAGTGCTTTTTGGCCTTCTTGCTCACCCCGACTCCACATCCTTGGATGTTGGCTCCAAGATTCCAAACTTAACATTGTTCCTGCTCCATGGCCGCTCCATTGCGATTTCAACTCAATCTGGCCTTCTGCTGTAGTAGAGAAAACTCACTATGGCTTGGGAATACCACAACAGACAGATGACTGCCAGAAATCTACTCAATTCTCAGAACAATGCTATTATAAATGACAATGTTAAAACAATGGAGAAATGTAACCAACCTCAATCCAACATTTGATGTAGATCCCCGTTGGAGCTTTCAATCCGTGCACATCCAAGCACTTGTAATCTGCAAATTAGTCTTGACAACCAATATCTAACAAATACATGTGATATATAAATGACATTAACATTATCTATAACAATGGTCCATAATATCATAAGCAAGTGTAACCCAATGTATAATAAATGACATTCACACCATGAATGGACGAGAATATGAGTATTTCTATTAATGAACAAGAAGAAGTACAAAGTGATATGACCTCTTGCCGGCAACCAATCTGAACCAAGATCTAGATCAATCCACTTGTGCCTCCACCACTTCAATTCTCCATGAAAGGCAAACTCAAACTAGAAAGGAGTTTGGAAGGTGAACATAACTGGTTCACAATTACAAGGATCAATGAGGGCAGACTCAAGATAGGGAAAAAATCCACTAGAGTGCCTTTACTCTTCTCTTCTTCCTCCCGTTCATAAGCCATATGTGCTCAATATATAGTCCTCTCAAAAGTAGGTGAAAGGACTCATCGAGACGTTACTTGCACAGATGGAGAGTCAAAGGTCACTCAATGACCGCTTTTTAGGAGTAAAAAGTAATTAATAGTGGTTTTTACCATTTTACTTGATACCCGAGGGCTATAGGGATGCAACACACGGGTACGCATGCTATAGTGATGCAACATGCGGGTAGGAACAAAAATAGGATAAATTGGTATCACTAAAGGATGAAAATGGATTTGAGTCACTGAAATGGATCCTATAGGCCAAAGAATGTTGATGCTCACAGGGTGGAAGATTTCTGTGTAACAAATGCCCCCTAATGTGTGAGGTCAGAGACTGAAATGTGCTACGATGGCCGAAATACATTATAAAACTCAAAAGTTGAGTGATGGAAACACAAGTGGAAAGAACGGCTCACTCGTCATAATACAATAGTATCTCTAAATACATGTCAGTATAGTACAACAATCTGATACAATGGCCATGAATAGGCAGTACATAAGTAGATACATGTCATAAGTGATCATAGCCATGATCCCTCTACAGTAAGATATGGTCTTCTGCTGAAAAGAAGACAACTGGTGCAAAACTGGAGGTACAAACTGCTGAAATCTGAGAGGTGATATCTCAGATGTAAAGTCAAAGTCATATGTAGCATACTGAATTCCACAATTGCCTGGGGTCTTCTACACAAGTCTTCGACGGTGCAAGTCCCATCAAGTGAATAAAGGAGTTGGGTTCGAACCTGATGAGACATCGTCTGATTACCGGTCATTGATGTATACCGTTAACAGACGCGAGATGACCCACCGATAATGAAAATGGGCATCAAGGCACAGAGCACAATCATCAGAGTGTGAATAAATGGGTTGAAGTTGAACACTAGGATGAATCCATCGATTAGGGGACATTGATGTATTCCCAAAACTGTCGATGGCGAGAGAACCTGCCACTAATGACTACAAGCCTCAAGGTACTCAACCGAACTCTAAGCCTCAAGTCCCAGAATAAATGAGTTGAAGTCGACGGAACGAGACTCGCTGGAAGGAGTGCATTAAGGCATCCCCCATCAACCAGCACGAGGTACCAGCAATGCTGAAAGATTTGGAAGATCTCAGGTGAAACGGACTGATTCAATAAGGATGGCCGACATGTAATAGTCAAGAGAACTGAGGAGTGACCGACACTGGTTTCAGGACTTCCTTTGAACAAGAGCATGAGCAGATGGATAGACTCAGGCAGCATAGACTTGACATAAACTGTGCAATGCAGGAGGCATTACAGAGGGCTCCATAATGACTGGAAGCTTAACCAATCGGTGGAGAAAACTGAGAAACAAGTACAGCTCCTAAGGCCCAACTATTGTCCCGACTCATAATGTACGGAGTGGAATGAATGCTCTGTTCAAAGGTGACACAATAGCTGCCAACAAGAAATAGTGACCATAATCCCGTCCGGCTTTTTGGAATATTTGATTTTTTTGGTCTTTTTCATATTTGGGAAAAGCTTGAAAAAGAATAAAATTGCTTATAGTACAACAGGTGAGGGAACGAGTGTCAAATAGCTAGCAGACTATTCCCAAGCAGTGGAACATACCTATGCTCAATGCAAGGAAGTGCGTGCAGGATGTGGACACTTGGGGGTGTGTTCCCTCAGGGTCAAAGGGTCATCAAATTATGAAGGGCAAATATATAAGCTCTGCAGGGCTCGACAGGGAAAAGTGCTCAGGCACCAGGCTATCAATTGAGTAAGCGGGAGCTGAAACAAGGCTCAAGCGGCAAGCAGGATGATGCAATGCAATCACAATCATGATATAAATGAGGGGAGTCCTTAAGGGAGATGGTCAGCATAAGACAAAGTAGAGTATGAGTCTTTATCGCAACGTCATGGCATGACTACAAAGGACTCCCAATCCTTAGGACAAACAATGGCATGGGCACCAAAAGCATAATGGGGTTGTAACTAGGGTACCCATGTTCGGGAAAGCCCTACTGCCACATGACGACACTTCTATAACAGTGTGAAGGTTCCGTGTCAGTCACGAAGCGGGGTTGCACCTAGGGTTTATGAAAAATGGTCAAAGGTCAAATGCATAATGCATGTGAAAATGGCATCTAACCTATATGCCAGGTGTGAAACGTACCTGCCATAGGTGTGAAATGGAACAGAACAACTCTTGCCGAGGAAATATGTTGAAAAAACACTACTCCAGGACACGATATTAGTTCATAATGGCTCAAAATGGCAAAAACTATAGAAAAGTGGGTCCAGAAAATTATAAATAGTAATAAAATTTAATAATTTTCAATTCATTTGCACTATTCACCATTTTGGAGTTAAGTGGTAAGTTTGCACCTGAAACTTCAAGCGTCGATCGTGGGAGCTACGAGCAACCGTTCAGGGAACCGTCTGAAGCAGGTTAGTGGTCACTGCCATACCTTTCATTTAAGTGCTTTTATTTCAATTTTGGTCTGTGGGATTTTTTGTTTGGCCAAGCCCTAAATGGCTTCGGCGCTACCCACGGGTTGTAAGTGTACGGGTTGCGGGTAGGGCATCAAACGCGCAATCAAAAAACTGACTACCCGCATCTACCCGCAACTGTCTACAATCTAGCCCGCGGGTACGGCCGTGAAGAAGTTTTTAAACATGATATTGACTAAAAATTTCTTGCTTTGCACTCTAGGATGGTTCTAGAGTGGAGGGAGAGAGAGCATGGCGAGGTAGATGAGGCCGTGCGCAATGATTTGCAAGCACAACAAGCATTGCAAGCATGTGGCTTATACAAATACTGGAGTCTCAGGGGCTTAAGGGCCCAAAACCTACTACTTCGTCATTTGATCAACTACTGGGATGTGGATGCTCAACACTTCATCCTCAATGGGCAAACACTGACACTGGAAGTAGAGGATATCTATTTCATTACCGGTTTGTCCCGTAGAGGGGAAGTGGCTAGTATTTGGTCACGGACCGTGGGTGGTGGGATCACCGTGCAGGACTACATAGTACGATACTGTCCCACCAACACACGACCAGTGGGAAGTCAAGTGCCAGTCAACCTCATAACGGATCTGAGTACAAAGATCATTGTGGCAACTCTGGTGCGGATCACGGGATCCAAAGCACTTCATCAAGAATCCAGACCGGTGATGTTCTATGCATCACAATGCTTGCAGCCTACTATATTCGACTGGTGTACTACTCTGCTGGTGTCTATGAAGACACAACTAACGGAATGCAAAGAGGGGAAGGCCAAAAACTTTGGGTATGGTAGCATCCTTTGTAGTTTCTTCTTTGAGAGAGTTCTGGAACTTAGCCTGAGGGTGGATGTCTCTCCTCACAGTCTCCGAGATCCAACCCTGACCCGGTGGGATGAGATAGTGACACGACAGGGTGGTGGTCGTCTGGCATCACCATATACTGAGGATTTCTTCCGCTGGTGGAACCGACAGGTGATCGCTATAGAGGACTATCCCTATGCAGGGATAGACTTCAAACAGGACCGTGACATGCCGCTCCCACCAGGCGCAGCCTTCGGAGACATCGGTGAGTACTCTTTTGGTTTTGTGTTTTTTAAATTTTTATGGATTTTTTTATTATAGTTGAAATGCAAAAAAAAATTTTGCTGGTAATATCATGTGCTAATGGGTGACTGTTTGCTCACAGACAAAGGCCTAGTGAGACCCGAGGGCTTCCCGAGACATGGTCGTCGGGGTAGAGATGAGGTGGCAGCAGATGCTGCAGCAGGGCGCACACTCCAGACGTTACGGTGCAATATATCATGGATGGTTGCCCGAGTACCACTGATAGAGGTAGCCCGACTACCTGAGGCCATGCAGAGCCAGGTAGTGGGTGTTCCTGGTGAGTGGGTGCGGCTACTGCAGAGGATGGCCAACGCAGTACAGTACTACTATGAGACACATCCCATTGAGGCGGCAGCTAGACCTCCTCGGAGGGAGTAGATATCCCAGGGTCTCATCATTTTTTGTATCGATATGTATATTTTTGAGGGCTACGGGCTCCAGTCTTGTATGACACTACCATTTTTGGACGTATTTATATATATATACAACTTTGATTCTCGATTCTACTATATGTGTGTATGGTACAAATGTATGAATGTCTTTGTGTTTATGTGCTTCATGATGAATGTGACAAATGCCAATCCAACACATAGTTAGCGTATGCATCAGATATATAATTATGACTTCTCAGAATGTGAATATATGTAATGGAAACAAAATGTCTCTCCAAGAGTCGTACCTTAAGGAATATCCGTAGTAATGTAGGGTCTCGTACACGGTACTACCCATTCAGCTGAGACACAACTAGTTGTGAATCCAGGAGGACTTCTAAAGACTGGATACCATGTGAAATGGCATCCCGAAGTAGCTCAACAACGGCACTATACTCAGCCACATTGTTAGATGTAGGACCGAGACAAGCACCTCCTGAGGACACAACTAGATGGTCAGGTGAAAAGATAACCCAGGCAGCAGAAGCAAGTTGTTGCGTATGTCAGCTAGCATCATCCGCGAAACCTAAGAACGTAGGACATCCTGCTGACATCTATCAATCAAACAGAGGCTAATCAGCAGACCCGACAACCAAAAATGCAACCTAAACTATGTGCAGAAAAACTATACAATAGTGTACAAAAGTATCAGCCCGAACCAAAGGTTCAAGCATAATACCGCTTGAGGTAGAGCCCATTTCTAGGCTCCTTCAAGACAAATCCCTCGTAATCTTCTAACTCATAAGCTCCTTTTTCAAGGACACGCCTCACAATGTAAGGACCGTGCCACATGGGATTGAACTTGCCTACCCCCAGGGGTTCTTTAGCTTGGTCATACAAGAGTACCAAGTCACCTTCAGCATACTGCCGGGGACGGACAGACCTATCATATTGAACCTTGACACAACACTTGTTAACATCAATGGCCACAGTGGCATCTCGACGGTGCTCGTCAAGTTGCTCGAGGTGTACTAAACGTTGCTCAATCTCCGTCGTATCAGGGAGGAGCTCTATGGCTAGCTTGAGCGAAGGGATCTCGCATTCAATCGGTAAAAGTGACTGCACACCATGAACTAACTGGAATGGTGAGAACCTGGTGGCAGTCTTAACTGCGGTTCGATATGCCCACAAAGCAGGATATAACATGATATGCCAATTGGTCTTGCTTTGTTGGATGGTACGTTGGAGAATGGTCTTCAAAGACTTATTTACTGCTTCATCCTGACCATTCACTTGAGGATAGTAGGAAGACGAGTGTTCCTGACGAAACCCAAGCTTGAGAGACAAATCCTCCATCATCTTATTTTGAAAGTGACTGCCATGGTCAGTGACAATCTCTTTCGGGATACCGAATCGAGTGATAATTTGGTTGAACACGAAATGGGCTGCAGTAGCACCGTCAGCTTTAACGGTAGGCATGGCCTCAGCCCATTTGGAAAAATAATCCACGGCCACAATAATATGATGGTGCCCCCCAGCCGAAGCAAGTTTGAAATCCATGAAATCTACCCCCCACTTAGTGAAGGGACCGACAGTGACGACCAGATGGAGGGGCGCTGGATGCGAGTGTATGTTCCGAGAAAACACCTGGAAAGGGTGACATATCTTCACAGCGTTAATACAATCTTTAAAGATAGTAGCCAAAAATAACCCGCTCGCATAATACGTTGGGCTGTAGCAAGCCCGAATAAGTGACCGCCACACGCCCCCGCATGCCAATCATTAAGTACCCGTTCCGCTTCTTCATGAGTCAAGCAATGACGGAGAATGGAACCCTTTCCTTGGCGATACAAAGTGTCATCGACGATAGTATAATCTTTAGCGTGATGTCTCACACGCCGTTGCTCGTCTCGTGAATAATGCGGAGAAAACTTCAAAGTTTGGAGATATCTAATGACATCCCCATACCAAGGGTCCTCGGTCGAGATAAGAAATAATTGTTCATCTACAAAGGAATCTTCATGAATGACATCCTCATCAAGCCATGGAAGGTCCGACATAAGCTCAACGAACACCAATGATTTCACCGATTTTGCAGAAGCAAACTCGAGATCAAATTCCTGAAGGATCGCAATCCATTTATTATACTTACCCCCGATAAGGCGTCATGATAGCACGAACTGAAACGGATTGATATGAGCTACAACAGTGGTTGTTCAAAGCAAAATGTAATGTCGTAACCGCTGGACTGCGTGAACAGTCGCAAGTGCCAACTTTTCTACGTGGGTGTACCTTAGTTCAGCGTCTACTAAATTTTGACTAAGATAATAGATAACATGCTCGACAAGCGCATCATCTATCTGAACCAAGACCATGCCAATAGTCTCTTGAGACGCGGCCATATAAAGAATGAAATCTCGTTTAAAGTCCGGCGGACTAAGCACAAGGGTCGATACCAAAGCTTTCTTAATAGCATCAAAAGACTGCTGGGCTCGCTCATCCCAGATAAAAGGTGTGTCTTTCTTCAATAGGCGTGCAAAACCTTTAGTAATACTGGCATAGTTAGCTATAAACCGATGCAGAAAAGTAGCCCTCCCTCGGAGGCTCTGAAGTTGAAACAGATTACATGGAGGAGGCAACTGAAGTATTGCCTCAACTTTGAGAGGATCGACTCTAATACCCTCCTTCGAAACTATGAATCCTAGAAGGCAACCAGTCCTAACAGCGAAGATGCATTTGTTTGGATTCAATCGAATTTTGTAGTGGATACATTGTTCAAGAATCATACGGAGGTGCTTGGGGTGGTCCACTCTCTTGCGAGAATGGCCAGCAAGATCATCCAAGAAAACTTCCATAATCTTCTTAAGATCGTGAAAGGCATAGGTCATGGCTCGCTGAAAAGTAGCTCCGACATTCTTGAGGCTGAAGGGCATTTTTCGGTACACAAAAGTTCCCCATGGACAAATAAATGTCATTTTATGTTGGTCCGCAGGTTTGATCTGAATCTGATTATAACCCGAGAATCCGTCCATGAATGAAAAAATCTCACTTCCCGCACAAGCATCCAATATTTGATCAATGAATGGCGTGGGGAAGTTTTCTTTCAGACATGCACGATTCAAATCTCTGAAATCAATACATACACGGATTGTTCCTTGCTTCTTATCCACAGGAACGGGGTTTGACACCCATTCGGTAAGGGGAACGGGGTATATGAAACCAGCTTTGAGCAGTTTCTCCACCTTTGCCTTAATAGCAGTTGCCTTCCTAGGGTTCACAGCACGTAAGCATTGTCGAACCGGTTTAGCATCAGGATACGTTCTAATCTCGTGTTCAACAATGCGGGGGTCTATTCCTTGCATCTCCTCATATGACCAGGCGAAAGCTTCCCGGAGTTTAGTAAACAAATCAGTGTAAATAGCAATCTCTTCAGGAGTGCAATCAGCATCGACGTAAACATTCTCAATCTTTCCGGGAGTGCGGAAGATGTTGATCGAAGTGGTCGGGGAAATATTTGCCATATTCCCCTCCAAGAAAACATCATGCGACTGCAAAAGAGCCACAGGGTGACCAACCATCTCAGCTAGAGTCATCCTAAACTCCTCATGCTCAATGAGCTCAAGTTTGGGAAGGAAATAAGATCGATCGTGCATATCTTCCCAAGGCCTCTCACTACCACACATGGCTTCGAGGATAGCTTCATCTGATGGCAAAGTATCATCGAGGAAATCATGAGAGCAAGATGGGTTGGCTGCCCAAACTGGCAGCGTAACGGGATCTTCTTAACTGTCTGGGAAGAAGAGAGATCCGGATCTGCAGTGGTTTGTTGGATGTGATCATAAGTGAGCTCTGCTACAAATAAAGGCATAGACATCTCGACGTGTGCAATGTCTCCAGACATAGAATCCGTGGATGGCAAAATCCATGGATCACCACAATAGGAAGTCCGGAATGGCATACTATTCGAAGGAGGAAGCGCACTGTCGGAAATGGTTCCAATAAAATTCACAGGTGTAGAATGGTTAAAAGTTCCCATCAACAAGGGGTACATTCCAACACCTATGTTCCCAGTTGCCGACTGAGAATCAGAAACTTGTGGGACTATTGATCCTGTGGATGTTGTGGAAGGAGTGCCAACATAATCCAGCTGATCGATCATCACAATATTGCCTTCATGGGGAAAGCAAATAACTCGAAATACAGTAGACATGACAGCCTTCATAGCGTACATCCAGTTTCGACCCAGTAAAAGGTTGTAGTCAATGGGCGCATCAACCACTTCGACTTCAATAGGCACGGACTTACCTCCCAAGGAGACAACAAGGGAAGGGATAATTCCGTGCGGCGTAAAAGATCTACCGTCGAATGCAGTGAGTGTAGTTCTAGACGCGAGTAGAGGAGGAGAGACAAGAGCTTTCCAACAAGTTAACGACATTACTGACGCGGAAGCACCTTCATCAACCATAGTACATTTGACAAAGCTCTTAAGGCAAACCACCTGGATTTGAAAAGCCACGTGGTAAGGCAAGCGAGGTTGGACATCAGTAGTATCGAACTTGACAACACTAGGACTTCCCCCATCCTTAACTCCTAACACACTCAAAAGGGCATGCTTCTGAGAAGGACAAGCTTGCAAAACTTCAAGACCTGACATGGCACATGGATTTTGGCCCAAATCTTCTACGATGGAGTAGTTTTGGGCGGCTTGAACATTAGGATTATGTGTGGAGCGCTTGAGAACACCTTTCGGTATCCACGACATAATAGAAGGCTTCTCGATATGCAAGGAATTATCAGGAGGAGGAGGAGGCTCATTCCCCAAATTTGGTTGTGGTGCACCATAATCACGTTGACGAGTAGCAACACAAACCTCCGACTGAACCATATTCACACATCCATAACCACTAGTATTGGAAGAAGACGATGTCGTTTCATTAGTACCATAACTAGTGGTGGGAGCATGCGAAGCCATATTTTGATGATGAGGTAGGGGATCCTTTAGCACAGCTGGGTTCTGTGCTAAATGCTTCGATGTTTCTTCAATTCGAGGACATAAGTGAGTAAGATGATCCTCCCCACAAAGCTTGCAAGGGAATTTCACCTTACGCCTAGGTTTACGATCCTCGCCAGCATTACCGCCTTCCCGAGGAGGGTTGGCATTCTCTTTATGAGGAGTATTACGATTACTATTGTTGTTATTTCCATTGCTTCCACCCCTACGATTGTTTCTCCCCTTTTTCTTACCACCAGGTTGTTGGTTACCTGATGGTTTCGTTGATTGCACATTGTGTACATCAAATGACAGAGTGGAAGTGGACAAGGTGTGAACCTGTCCGGGAGCAGACTGGTTTAGCGACAAATTTTGCATTTGATTAGCTACCAAGTCTACAGGGCGAGTGCATGCGAACCCCACGATTCCATCGGCATGTGGTCCAGGAACTGACGTGGGCTCATGTCTTGTTCTCGGTGCGTCAGGAATAATGTCATACAAAATGCCAGACTGAGAATAAAGTAGATCTAACTGTTGGACTTTCAAGATAGCTTGTTCCTCAGTCATAATGCCGGACATCGAAACATCCTTAGCAATATATGGAAGTAATGACTTAAGGAACCATTCCAACAGGAACTTTGGAGGAATGTTGGCTTTCACTAATCTCTTCCGCCGACGCCACTCTTGAACGTGGTCAGAAATATGTGTGGCCTTATTCTGACGGAAGGTGGACAACAACTCAGTACCAGTATCATAACTAACCGGCAACTGGAAATGGTCTAAGAAAACCAAAGCAATCTCGTTGAATCCCCTATAGGTGTTTCCGGGCAACTCCACATACCACTTCGCGGCTGCCCCCGTGAGGGTGCGTTGAAATAGTCGTAATCGAATGGAATCATGATTCAAAGAGTTGTAGGAGCACCAAAGGTGAAACGTCGTGACATGATCTCCCGGGTCCTCACCACCTTTCCCCTCAAACTTCGAAATGTCCGAAGGGAGCTTGGTAGGGACCTGGGGCCAAGTAGGGTCGTGACACACCGGATCATTCGTGAGCTTCGAAAGATCCGGGAGATTCAAGCGTGCAAGGAACGGGAGCTGAGGCTAGAAAGCTTGATTATAAGCTCCCATAAAAGGTTGGTTGGATGGAACTGTGTTATATGATGGACCAAAAGCTTGACCATGAGGATTAAACTGCTGATACTGAGGACCTGACGGCCCATAAGCTTGCCCATGGCCATAAGATGGATAACCTCCCCCTACCTGACCCATTTGAGAGTAAGCAGGTATATGTGCGTTTTGAGCACCATATTGGGGTGGTGGGTGATACTGGTGGCCAGCACCGACTGTGTTGTAGTAAGGGTTGCCACCATGGGTATGGGGCATGTATGTACTATTCATAGTGGGAACCATGTTGTATTGACCGTAATGGTATGGTATGTTCCCACCCCCAATATTAGGATAAGCTTGAGCAGTCGTGTGATGACCATAAGCATGAGAAGTATTCCCAGGTCCAATATGGGCGTGACTAGTAGCAGGGTTGGTGGTGTGATGTCCATGTGGATAGGAAATATTCCCACCCCCTACATTAGCATTACTAGTGGCGACGGTGGATGCAAAAGTATGCGGTATGTGTCCACCCCCATGGTTGGGAGGAACGGTATCATGTGCAAAAGTAGCCCTAGGTTGACGAGTAGCGACACGTGTATTAGGTGGTGGATGGCAAGTCATGTTTCGGACAACATTCCGACTAGGTTGGGTATTCCTAGGAAGTGGTCGCGTTCCAACATTAGCATGGTTAGGAATCTGACCAGTCCCCATACTCTGTGAGTGGGTGGACAACGTAGTGCCCCCAGCTAGGGTAGTGCCCCCAGTGGGTATAGTATGGCTAACACTTTGACTAGTGCTAGCGTGAGTACCAACCATAGTGGAAGGTTCGACAGTATTGTGACTAGGCATACCAAAAGAGAGTGCGGTGGGGTTGACCATAGGGCCGGAATCATCATGAGTCTCAGGCCTCCTATATCTAAAATCACGTGGAAACGAAGGAACGAAAGGCTCGTCCTGTTCTTCCTCCTCGGGTAAGTCGGGCATCCCGTAAAGATAATTATCCGGATTCGAAGGATCAAACGGATCCCATTCAAGTGGATTAGGCCAAATAGAACCAGGTTGAGTCTCAGGTGGATCACCTCCCCAATCCTCACAAGGAGTTTGGGGATCGAAAGTATGTTCAACTCTACCCGAAGGAGTAGAAAGGTCTTGCCCAATATCGGGATGTGCAGCCATGTAGTCCTCAACGTAAGTCTCGTAAGAATCTAAAGACTCAGAGGGAGCCCTCCGGTGTCCTCTAGCAATACGTTGTGTAACCAAAGTTGGCTTTAAACCAGCCAACCGACGGGACCAATGGAGAGTAGGGCTCCGCGCCACGTTCTCTCCGGAGAGAGACACAGCGTCTCCTAAAGGCCAACTATCGATCAAAAAATAGTAAATCAAAAGCACACACCTAGAGAAACTACAGCCAAGAGCAGACAAACAGAGTGTCTAAATGAGATCCTGACACTAGAGCCGGTATGTCTCGCCTAGGAGAGGCTTGAGACTCCCAAACTATAGCCAGAGGTAACAGAATCAATTATAGAGACACCTAGGCTTCACTGTGTCGACAGGGTCAAGTCCACTACACAAACACAACTGTGTTGTCCAATCCCTATCTGACTCAGGACACAAACAACATAACCACTGCAAGTACCCTGTGCGGTACCTAGGTAAGGCAACTATGTCTACCGCAATATAACCAATGCTCAGGGGGATAGTCGCAGGTGGGACCCATCGTATGGGCAGGGTAGCTAAGCCCGAAGCACAAGAGGACGACCTCCGGTACCCCCAGATACGAACAAATCCTTGATATATCTCCCACGCTCAGTCAGTATCAAAGGGATATCTCCTCAACCAACCTCCTGTGACCTCGTGCTTAACTCTGGATTGAGTAGAGCTTTCCTGAGAACACCGATCTATACCATGGATTCCTCCACTCCCTGGTCAGACACCTAATGTTTCGTTCAGTAGTATTGGATTGTTAACTCACAATGATCTATTCCAAGACTCTAAACCTATGCTAGTTGGTGTACCCTATAAATAAAATAAGTCTAATCAATTTTATGATTAAGCGTTAATTTTAGTGGCTGTGATTACTCAAGGGATATGGTCGTGAAACTAGTGATGTGTAGACTCAATAGTATGCAACATCGTCCAATCCTAGACTCATCTATCCAATAAAACAATGTCACTAATATGCAAAATCAACCAACAATTCTGAAATAAATATGCAAACTTTTATCTTTTCAATGCATAAGCAGAACCTAAAATGAAGGCAACAAGCACTCAATGCAAAATGCAGTACATGGAAATAAAATATTTTTGTATTTTCTCTTATAAACAGAAAGGAAAATGCAAAAAACTAATGAATATTTTTGTATTTTTTCAATATATATGGAATGAAAAAATACAAGCAAAATCCTACTATTCAGTCACTGAAGTGCCGAGAAGATCACTAAGACAACCCAGCAGATCCTAAACAGCAAGACTCAGCCAAAATAAAGAGCTCAAAAGGAAGAAACCAAGAGGCTAAAACCAAAGAGTGGTAAAAAACCAAGAAGGCTCAACCAAGAGAAACGAAGAGATCCGGTCACAACCAAGGCATGAAATAGTCAAGAAAGAGACCAACAAAGACTCAGGAACCAACCAAACTCACCCAGCAACAACCAATAGCCATAAACAAACAAAAGTCGGAGTTACACGCTACTGTCAAAGGAATACCTGCGGGTACCCGTGAGCAGTAGTGTAAACAGAGGCGGGTATACACGGGCAGAGCTAAGCTAGCCTGTGGGTGAGGAAAAGCAAATGGTCAAATAAAGAGTCTAGAGGCTCAGAAAAAGCAAGTTTTCTATAGTGTATCTTAATGGCCAATCAGTGACACAGAGCTTCGATAAATAGCAACTCTAATTATGGACTAATGCTCAAAAATTTTCCCAAACATGGATGTTTTCCCTAACAGAGTCGCCATTTTTGTATTGGAGAAAACTCACTATGGCTTGGGAATACCACAACAGATAGATGACTACCAGAAATCTACTCAATTCTCACAACAATGCAATTATAAATGACAATGTTAAAACAATGGAGAAATGTAACCAACCTCAATCCAACGTTTGATGTAGATCCCTGTTGGAGCTTTCAATCCGCGCACATCCAAGCACTTGTAATCTGCAAATTAGTCTTGACAACCAATATCTAACAAGTACATGTGATATATAAATGACATTAACATTATCTATAACAATGGTCCATAATATCATAAGCAAGTGTAACCCAATGTATAATAAATGACATTCACACCATGAATGGACGAGAATATGAGTATTTCTATTAATGAACAAGAAGAAGTACAAAGTGATACGACCTCTTGTTGGCAACCAATCTGAACCAAGATCTAGATCAATCCACTTGTGCCTCCACCACTTCAATCCTCCATGAAAGGCAAACTCAAACTAGAAATGAGTTTAGAAGGTGAACATAACTGGTTCACAACTACAAGGATCAATGAGGGCAGACTCAAGATAGGGCAAAAATCCACTAGAGTGCCTTTACTCTTCTCTTCTCCTCCCGTCCATAAGCCATATGTGCTCAATATATAGTCCTCTCAAAGGTAGGTGAAAGGACTCATCGAGACGTTACTTGGGCAGATGGAGAGCCAAAGGTCACCCAATGACCGCTTTTTGGGAGTAAAAAGTAATTAATAGTGGTTTTTACCATTTTACTTGATACCCGCGGGCTATAGGGATGCAACTCGCAGGTATGCATGCTATAGTGATGCAACATGCGGGTATGAACAAAAATAGGATAAACTGGTATCACTGAAGGATGAAAATGGATCTAAGTCACTTAAATGGATCCTACAAGCCAAAGAATGTTGATGCTCACAGGGTGGAAGATTTATGTGTAACATCTGCCAAGCTTCGGGACACAGATTTATAAAATTCATTATTTCTCATTTTATGCCAAATTGGAGCATAATGGGCTCGGTACCCTCTATGGTTCTTTCATGGCCTTCGTTAATGGCCTCAAAACATCATAGGACTCATACAATTCTGAGTCCGACTGCTCCTGCTATCCAAAAATGGAGTTTCAAGCTCTATACTTTTTTTTGGAACCTGACATCCTGCCTTTCGCAATCCGCAATGCGGGAGTCGAAAAGTCGGAACCCCAATCGCACAACTTCGAAAAATTTACACCTCCGCAATCCGCAATGCAGGAGTCGGAAAATCAGAGCACCAAATTTATAACTTCGAGAAAACTCCACTTCTGCAATCCGCAATGCGGAACTCGGAAATGCGGAATGCCAAAGTTCCCAACTCCGGAAAGCATCACTTCTACAATCTACAATGCAGAATTCGAAAATGCGGAATGCCAATTTTCCCAACTCCGAAAAATATCACTTCCGCAATGTGGAACGCCAATTTTCCCAACTCCAAAAAATATCACTTACACAATCCGCAATCCGCAATGCGGAACTCGGAAATGCGGAATGCCAATTCGCAACCCCGACAAAAATGCCCTTCTGACTTCCGCAATCTGCATTATGGGTTCGGAAAGTCGGAAGCCCAATTACATAACTTCTTAGGCCCGTAACGTTCTCATCCCAAGTCCATTTTTGGCAAACTTGGTACCGTTGGAAAGCTCTTGGCGAGCCCTATGCAACGGTGTGATCCTATGCCACACCTGAGAACTCTGATTTTTTCATTCTTTCAGTCAAAATGTTTCCCAAACTACATCAATACCTCTTTTAAACATTATGATATTTGCCTCTAAACTCGCAGTTCGACCCAAGTAGCCCCAGTGCTGCAACATGGGATCTGATACCAGTCTGACACGTCCCCTCCCATCGATCCAATGCAAGGAAGGGAACATGACTAACATTCTGGGCTTATTTGGAAAACTCAACCCCATTCATGAATAACAAATTCATAATAAATAAAAATCATGTGTGCAGATTCATACTCAAATAAACACAGCGAAACGAAAACATTATCCACACACAATTGCATCATGCATTCAACATATCAATAACAGTCATCAAATTAAAACATTGCAGAACACAGAATGGACATAATTTAAACCATAGAGAATACTTATCTTTAAGATGAAGTTGTCCAAGCAACTGACTATGTGAGAGCAACGTTCCACCCAACCATAAGTCTTTATCCAACCTATATTCTTTCAACTGAGAGACCACCCTCGAGATGGGTTGTGTATCCACTAAGGAGGAACTAAACATGCTCACTCACAACCATGGTTTCACACAAACAGTCATGTTAAGCCAACACACAGTTGGGTTTATCAAGCATGCAAGAGACAAAGGAGGAGGATGCTAAGCCAATGAGCTCAACCACAGAGCTATAGGCATCTCAAGCTAAATCCAAACAACCTTGGCACCCACAATACCTACCACACCCAACACAAGGAAGGTCCCCTTCTCTGCTACACAGTCCCTCGGGCGCCCCTTCCCTCTCGTGCTCTTCAGGGAGAGCATAGAAAGGTCCAAGGTGCTAAATCCTTTAGATTCTAGCCTTCACTGGGTTTTTCAAGCAATTCCAACCTCTGTTCTATCTTCTTCTCTATCATTCACGCTTGGATTTTCTCAATTATATGGCCAAATGACTGTCCCGTAATTGGATTTTCGAACTATCAAATCGGGGTTTTCCTATGGATTTATGGGCATCTAACATTCTCAAATTTGCCCCAAGGTTCAGGTCTATGGATCCCCCATTGGATTTTACTGTCCACACAAATTTCTGGGCATTTTTTGGCACTTCAAAATGTGGCTTAATTGAGAGTTGCGATTTTTGGTTTTTCTCACTGCTGGGCATGTGTAATGGATGAAAAATTATGCTTAGATCTTCAACAATGGAATGGGAATGAGGAAAAACGAATTCAAATGAGGTAGAGTGACTTGTGGGTCAAGTAAACAGAGCCCATACCCTGCCATACGAATTTTTGGGCTGCCCATGCTCCATTGAAGCCATGGATTGATTTCTTCAACCACTTCCTTACAACAGAATTAAATGTCAACAAGAAAAGTCAAATGGGTTCTCAAGATGACATTTGGCAGCATATGGTTCAACCCCACAACCCCCTCACCACTCCCTAGTGGATACACATGGCCCCCTCTTATTAGTTGCTTCCATAGCCAATTTTTGGTATTTTATTGCAATATTAATATTTACATCATTTTACAATGTTCCATGGCTTAATAGCACATGGATAACGTAATATCAAATACTTTCCTTTTTAAATAAAATCTGAGCATCCACTAGCGGGGCCTTATCCTTGAGCTCCACGCTAGGGAAACATATATCGCATGTATACAATATTTACATTAAAAGCCAATATATCCTAAGGGCCAAAATGGGGGTATTACATTGAGAGAGAAGCATAGGAAGCTTATAAAAAGCAAGTTAAGACTCCTTTGCCCTTGACTTATCAACGGGAGGATAAGAAATGAAAGACTTCAATTGATGATCCTCCATAGCCTCAACCTGTAGCCAATATTAATGCTTTGATCAAATAAGCTGAAGACATGAAGAAAATCCTAGCCTTGATGATCTCTGCTCTTGAAACTAAAGCTACTATTACAACACTTCCAGCAAAGAAGCAGAAAAAAAAAAAGTATCTGTAGCAAGGGCTGAGTTACTGTAAGTTGATGATAGTGACCTTGATGATGAGTTATCTCTCACCAACCTATCATTACCCCCGTCTACTTCTGATGTCTTGACACTGACCACCTTAATCATCCAAGTTCTTTCTGAATTAGTTGAAAACCCACTGATAGATGATTCGCTCTTAGAGATTCCCCTTCCTGAAATTCCTACCACCCTCACTATAACATCCCCTCCACTTGTTACCATTACCACTATTTTACCATCAGTACCATCACCAATCTATGTTGTTCCTCCTATCTCTTCATCTTCTCAACTTACTATTTCTATGGAGACATCCCTTAACTCATAAGAAATGCAAATTTCTTATGCATCTATAGATCATGTCGTTTCATCCATGATTTCAATCTCTTCTCTTTCAGCCTCAACTACTACAACAACTGCTACTTCCTCATCCCAGTTGAGCATGCCTATCCCTACCCCTGTTGTCTCACAACCTGTATATTTAATCATTGTCTCATAATTATTATCATCCACTTCTGAAGTGACAACAGACTTTGGAGAAGGTGCAGTAGTTTCTCTTGGTGAGTATTTTTGGAGCAAATCAGAAAATGCAGTAGTAAAGAAAGGTTCTAAAAGAGCTAGAGAAGGAACATTAGTCCAGGGTACTGTTCCCAACCAGATCATATGGAAGAGAGCCTCCGCAGATGTTAAAAAGGAAGCTTAGGAAACAACTACTGCTATGGGAGCCTTTGCTGGTGCCAATTTTGATTTTGTCACTACACTCAACAAATAAATTGAAAAGAAAGAAGAAGAATTGCAAGGTCTTCAGAAGAAGCATATAGAAGTGGATCAACAATATCAATCTCAATTGCAAGAATTAAAGGACAAATATGAATCTCAGATTTAGGAATTGTAATCACATAATGAAGATTTGAAAGAGCAACTTCATGAAGCCCAAGGACATAATGCCCAGTATGTTGAGAAGTTGATAGCCCTTGAGCAATAGCTGAAATTGTCCCAATCTATTTCTGCCACTTCCTCATTTTCACGGTTTTCCAAGGATGAATTGAAAGAATTTGTTTTGAGAATAATTGATGATTACAAAAATCTCTTAGTTGAGTTGTTTGAAGGGTTGAATGAAATTCAGTATGTTTTCATTCCTTTGAACATTTCTCTGACATTCTATGTGACCATAATCAACGAAGAAATGATGCTACAAGGGATTTTGAAGATGTTATTGATTGGCATAAATATATTAAGGACAAACCTGAAGGGGTTCCTATTTTAGACAATATCAAGTTAAGGAGAATGAAAATTTCTCTACAGTCTTGGGAGAATGTTTGTGATATGGTTGAGACCACCATTGAAGAAGGACATAAAGCTTGTAGGAAACGGTGGTTTGCTTATGATAATCTATTAGGGTTATTGGATTTTCCTGTTCTGAATCAGATAGAAAGTGCTCTTCCACCTAAACTCCTGATCACACAAGTTGAAGAAAAGCATCTGCACTCCAAAGAACGCATTGAACAGTTGGAGCATGTTCATATAAAATAAATCAAAGAGTGGGTTGAGTTACCAGTTTCTTCAGGGATGAAAGTGAATGTGTGTTTACGAGAATGGTCAAAGGAAAAGAAGAGGGAGATTGAAGCTTTACTTTGCAAAGCTCAACTACAGCTCGAACATGCTCAATATCAGGATATTGATGATCTTTTAGATGTTTTTTCCAAGTGGCAATATGCCCTTGGTAAATCTTAAGCAAATATTTTGTGATCCCTAATTTCATGGGAAGTTAGTTTCTTTTGTAACTTATTGTATCTATTATTTAAAGAAACTTAGATCTCATGTAAAAGGAGGGAAAACCGTTGGAGGAAAGAACTGGAGGCATATTGTTGCACATGGATTTTTGTAATTTATTACAGTCTTTAATGAAATTCAGTCAGTCTTCTCTGATCTCTTCTTCCTGTTGATTTATTTATCAAGTGTTCTTAATGAATATAGGTTTTCTTGCATTTATTCAATGATTCGTTTTTCCCTGGTTATAAAATCATAAGTATATGAATATGTATTTGATTTCTCATTTATTATTCATATAAAGATAAAGTAACAGGAAATTATTTTCTCTGTTTCATATAATCTTATTCAATATTTTTGTAACTGCAGAATTGTCTCTTCTAGATGTTAATTTGTCAATTAACATATCTTTTTCAGAACAGTCATATGATATAAATCTTTGAATGAGAACACATTTAGTTTTAACTGTTTTGTCTTTTATCAAAGAAGATACTATTAGATCTGATTTAAATTGTCATTGGTCAGAGTGATAAGTACCACAATTCCCTGATCTTATTGCTCAGAGGATTCACAACCCATAATCAGATTTAGATAGATCATATATTTTTACTTGTTTTCTTTCTGCTTTCATTAACTTGCAATTAACTTTTAGGTCTCCCCTTAAGGAAGAAAGTTTCACCTGAATTACTCTCAGAGTGCCAACGAAGGCCTAATATCCGTCAGAGTTAGGCATACCAAACAATTTGAGGATAGGATAATACTTGCGTAGGATTATTTGAAGCTTTCAGATTGGGCTATCTCTTTTGCGTTGTTTCCTAAGACATCTCCAGCATATCCTAGGCTTCAACAATAAGTAATAATCTTTGATGTGACATCCACTTGGTAATGCAATGGTCACATCATAGGTCAACTTACTAGAGGCAAACCTTCCTAATACAAACTTTCTTTTTATACTTCTTTAGCTTGTTGGAAATGTCTCAAGTAGATATTCATTGTCAAAGTAACGAGAGCTAATGTCTCAAGATGTTAACCCCCAAAAACATTATTTGAACCATAAAGCATGCTTTAGAAGTTCAAGGAGCCCAAATTACCAAATCAATATTTGTCCCTAAGATAGGCCCAACAAGGCCATGACTTTGAATTTAAAATCTAGAAAGTACTACAATGGATGGAAAATTATATAGTGTTCCACTTGGATCATTATCAAACCTACAATATGCTATTGGCTAGTAAGACTAAGGCCAGTGGCTAGGAACCTTGAGACTTGCAAGTATTGAAAGCTTCTTGGCTTAAGTATTCCTCCTAGCCACTTTAATCCAACCTCCCTTGGCAAATGAAAATTGGCATGAGATTTTGAAACAAATAAGAGACTTGAGAAGCTTGGGACTATGTGGTCAATTCATTTTTTGCCAAAACGGGTAGTCCCTAGTTTTTTTATTAGGGCTATATCATCTAAAGTAAGTATTCAACAAATTCACCTATCTCATGGATTGCCTGGTAATCTTGTTTCTAAATTTAATGAGCATGTATTCCTTAAGGTTCTTTTTCCATGTCAACCTTCATGCAAACCCTCTTTTGAGGATAATGGTTAAAGAATATGTTAGAATCATGTTAAATAAATCTTTTTATTGGCTTGGGAATATGCCCAAAAAATTCCTAGAACTACTTGGGTAGCTCTAGAAATTCCAACCACACATCGCAATAAACTTGGGCACTTCTTATGTAGAGAAGCCTCCTACCAATGGGAGAAAACACAGAGAGATTTCCTACAAACCCATGGATTGCAATAATAAATATAACTTCATTTAATGCAACATCACTAGGAATAAAAAAATGAAAGAATTAATAGTCACATTGTGTATTCTTTGTCAATGCCATTCACGATGCTCCCACACCTCTTCCATCAATGCCTTGATCATGGCATCATGAGGAATGAAACACACAAAGTAGCCAAATAATTAGTGCCATTGATATTCATGGTAAGTGACTTCAATTAAAAAAACACCAATATTTATAAGAGTTTCATTAGGTTCATCATCATGTGAATACACTTTTAGAGCAAACTTTCGAGACCTTTTTGGCATCACAATTGTAAGGACTTTTTTAGACTCAATTGTGTCATTGGAAATAATAGGCATCCGAGCATAATTAACATATGAAGTGATACTCTTGTTTTTTGATTGAGCCATAATAGGTTATGATATGCCTTATTAGTAGGAAGTGTGCCAATTAAGGCTATCATGAGCCAACTAAATGACAGGACAACGAGTAAATGCAATGTCAACATCATAACATTGAGAAAACAAATACAAGCAAAGCACTGCACAAACCTCTACAAAGATCTTGACAAAACTTTTGGCCATAAAGTTGTTATGCTTATATTTCCATATTAACCCCTTTTCTTGATGAAGTTCTCTCTAAGTAATGAAGTCCATAGGAGTTCCTTTGCACCTTCCTAACAATCAACATGCCCATTATATTATCTATCATTGCATGGAATAAATGAAGGCATATCTAATATAGCTAATTCACATTATATAGATGCATGTGTACTTGAATTCATTATTTCCTTGAAGCCTTAATTGAGTATAGTCTGTATCCTCTTGGTCCAAGTTCCCTATGTGTTGGGTTCTCCATCTATATTCCCCAACAATCAATCCTTGCATTCATGCTCCCTCCTCTCAACTTTTTAAAGTTCTACATATTCATTAAATTCCAGGTTGTTTTTTATTTTTTTTATTTTTTTATCCAAGAGAAAAATTGCAATTTCTATTCATAGTTGAATAAGTTACATTCTTTATATGTTAATATACTTACATTGTCTAGAGAAGCTTATAGCTATCTCACTAAGGTCAAATGAAAGAAAATTGTCTTTGTCTTTAAAAAGAAAATAAAAAAGAGGCCAATCACTGACATAGCTTTAATTGTCCCTACACAATATTTCTTTAAAAGGTCCTCTAAACTCTAGCACAAAGAAATTCAGCTCCCTCTACCACTTGCTAAGATTCCTTTGACTTGGTTTCCATCTCTTCATTTTGTTCTCTGCAAACATGAGTAAATGAGACAGTGTGGAATAAACTAGTTACGGTGATCCAAGATGATTATTGAATGCATGAATCTTGGCAGGGATCCAAACAACATTCATTTGCTACCCATATATGAGGACATCTGTAGGATTAAAGGCCTTTTATCGTGACAGAATTTCATCATATATACTGTGAACATAATGATAGAGTAAGCCATCTCTCACAGAAAAGTTTGTTGATTTCCGAAGGCAACTGGGAAAGATTGGAATGCATTGAAGGATTTTTTTTTTCCCTAAGTATTAGCTCGATGGGCTATAAATACAGTAAGTAATGATGTATCTTTGAAATTTATTTTTGACTTTCTATAGTATTCATTAATACATGCTTTAATATTTGCTATCATATTTTGATTTTGAGTACGGGTTACTCGACTCATGTATGGCCTAGGGCCTTGTTAACAATGTGGGTTTTCATTAATAAAAACTGCGATTTTTTCCAAGGAAAAAAACTAGCTACCTTGTTTAATTGCTCCCCAATAGGACAAATAAATATTTAGAAGTTGAATTATACCTTTCATTTGATTTATGACTAAAATGGAATCCCCATATCCCTTACTCCACTTGACATTCTTTTCCAGTGTAGCTTTTAAAAGGGGTCTTAATATCATAAACTCAACATAATTATTGGATCATCTTCTTTGTCCTGCCTTGAAATTTACCAAATGATTCCCATACAAATACAAAATAACACCAACACTACTAAAATATGGAGGGCCTTGTCTATTTTCCTTAATTAGCGGGCACTGTATAAGACAAGTAAACATATTTGATTTGAGAGGAAACCTAAAAATATGGAGTAAACTTTTCCTTGAAAATGAGTTTCTTGCCAACAATATCCCCCAAGTGATGAAAACACGACATGATCCTAAATTCTTTTGATTCTTTCTTTCTCATCCATCCTTTGAAATATTCCTCTATAGAATCTCCAATCCACCCATTTTTAACTATAGTTAATTATTTTGCTTCGAACTAAATACGTTTAGCATAAGAACATTTGATTAGTAAATGGTAGATCTTTTCTTCACTTTCTCTCTGCATAGGATACAAATCATCGAATGTTTTCTATTTCTATTTTGCGTTACCTCCCATGTCAATGTCTCATTCTTTATTTTAAGCCACATAAATATTTGGGTTTTTTTTAAGCTTTTAACTTCTATAATGCATTCCACCACTTGTTTGACTCTAATGCCCCATTATAAATGATCATTGCTTAGTACCCCATGCGTGCTATATATACTTGTAGTGCTTGATTTTTAACCATACAACAGTATCCTATGCATCCCTTATTTGAAGATGATTTCAGCGAGGATGTTTTTACCTTCATGGATGACAAAAACCCGTCTTGGCTATTAAATTTGCTTTTAAAGTATATGATTTCAATGTTTGTTGATATTTAATGTTAAATTTTCATATTTACTTGATATCCTTAACTTCCAAATAGAATATTGATTATGGTAGGCTTCCAAACATCAGAAACCTAGTCCATTACAGTCCCCATGTTCGTATCTTGGTTAATAATTGGGTAGTTTTCCGCTTTCTTGACGATGAACATGCCTCTACGATTATGAATAGGACCTGAGTATTTGGTAGAGGTTTCCTTTGTCTCCAACGATGGACTTCATACTTTAATCCACGGACTGAGAAATTATAGAACTCTCACTTATGGGTCATGCTTAAATGATTTCCACTGTAACTTTGGTCTCGAGACATCTTTGAGGCCCTGACAAATAGGATTGGTCATTTCATCCACTTCGATGAAAAGTCCCTCTTACATGAAGACAAGCGGACGACATTGGTCTTAATGAAGATTGATGCAGATATGGGTCTTCTTGCTGCGATTACGGTCAACTGGGGTACTAAGCATTTCTCACAACCCCTAGACTATTGGGGGTTCCTTTCAGATGCCATGAATGCGGGGAGGTAGGTCATTTGTGAGCTAAATGTCCATTGAGGGTTTTAGACCATTTATCTAAGGACATGTCTCCGTCGTTTAAAGCTATTGGAGAGAAGGATCTGGTTTTTGAGGAAAGGTGTCGAGCCCTTTTTCCTTCTTTCTTTGACTCTCTTTCGAATCATGACTTGTCTAGGATTCATGAGGTCAGTTTTGGGTCTTCAACTTTTGGATACCATACCCCTAATATTCTTCGAGAGGTGGGGATCAATGTTCCGAACCTATTCTCAGTCAAGGTTCTCCTACTATTGGGGTTTTATCCCACATAACCGACTCATAGTTACTGGAGGATGAGTTGGTTATTTTGGAACACTTAGGGCTTACCTCATCGGTTTTACCCTCAAATACCCTTGTTATTCCATGTGATGACCTCTGTAAGGAACCTTTAACGATTTATAAAGGTTAGTCTGCTCCCATTAATCCTCCCTAGGTGGGAAATCCTAATGGTACCATCCAGAAAAAAAAATGGGGGGAGAAGGCATAAAGACCTGGCATGGGGTTCTATGGGGCGGGGGTTAGTGCTTCACATGTTGTCTGTCAATTTCCATCTCAGTCGTGGATGAGCTTGGAGTCTTGTTCTGTTCCGATACTTTTGAGCCTCTTAGAGCACTACAGGATTCACCTCGAGTTACTTAATGCTTTTATTATCCCTTAATCTGAGAGGGGTTGGGGGTGCCCCAAAACTACGAGCCCTCAAGAGACTGATTGATTCTTCCAAACCAGACATTATCTTTTTTCAAGAAACTATGGCATCGGGTTCAAAGGCTCGTGAAATTTTTTGGCGCTTATTTCCGTCTTGGGATTATTGTGCCACTGATTCAGAGGGTTTATCTATGGGGACTATTAGCTGCTTGGAACCCTCAGATTCTATAGCTTCACTCTTTTTACACTTGTGGGGGTATACTTCTTATTTGCAAGTGTAGAGAACTCGTCATGGATTTACACCTTTTCAATTGTTATGGGCCCTATCTGGGCAGACAGTGTTTTTGGTTTAATTTGGAAGCACATGGTGTATTGGACCTAAACTCCCTGATTATTGCAGGGGATTTGAACTTGAATTTAAATGTTGGTGAAATCTGGGGTGAGCATGTTCACCTTGATCTTATGCAACTGTGGTTCCATAATTTATTTACTTCTCATGGTCTTATCGATGTGGCTCCAAAGCCACTTGTTCTGACTTGGCGGAATGGGCGCATGGGTATTGATCATATCGCTAAATGACTTGATCGTTTTTAAGTTAACGATAAATTATTCAGCTTAGTTGATAGACGCACATCTTGTATTGTTCCTGCTAGTATCTTTGACCATACCCCCATTATTCTGAAAGTGGGAAATGGTGCAAAACTATACAGATATCCTTTCAAGTACTGTATAGCCTGGTTTACTGAGCTGGAATTTGTGGCTTTAGTTCGGGATCATTGCCATTCCTTTTTTTCAGACTCGGTTGGTTCAACGATGGTGGTCTTGCCTGGGTTTCTTCGTTCTTTGAAGTAGGTTATTACCCCTTGGATTCGGATATAGAAAGAGTAGCATAAAGCTAGACTTATTCTATTGGAGGATCTTATATCATGTTATTATGTGGATCTTGTTACTAGTATGCAGACTGATCTGGATGCGAATTCCATTAGGGCCCTGGAAACTGAAAAGGAAGAACCTTTTTAGAAGGATGAGGTTATTTGGCGCCTTAAAATTCAGGCCCTTTGGATCTCAGAAGGTGATAAGAATTCAAAATTCTTCCATACTTTTGCAGATATGAGTCAGAAGAATAGTGCAATGTGGGAGATTGAGGATCTTACTGGCTAGCAGGTATCTTCTCAGTCTGGTATAGAAAGAGCCGTCGTTGATTATTTCTGGGCCCTTTTTACTAAATCTTCTACTATCAGTGTTGATGCACAGATGGAGGTGTTACACTACATGCCTTCATTTTTCACACAGGAGGACAATGCCCTTATTTTCAAACCGGTTACTTTGACTGAAGTTGAGGGGATTCTTAAAAAAATGGCCAGGGACAAGAGTCCTAATCCAGATGGATGGTCAGTTGAATTTTACCTTCAATTTTTGATCTTGTTGGGCTTGATATTGTTAGATGAATGTAGGAATCAAGACAGTATGACAAGGTTTCTGGTGGCCTTAATGCAACATTTCTTGCACTGATTCCCAAAACCACTGATCCAACTTCGTTTCAAGACTATTGACCTATCTCTTTATGTAATATGCTCTACAAGATAATATCTAAAGTCATTACTAACCGTATTAAAGCTGGTTTATCTTGAGGAATTTCTAAAGAACAATTCAGATTCCTGGATCAAAGATTGATCTTTGATGCGATTGGTACTGCTCAAGAGACATTGCACTCTGCTAAATATTTATGAAGTCCCTCCTTAGTTCTGAAGTTGGACTTGGTTATGGCCTACAATTTGGTTGATTGGTCTTATCTTAGACTTTTACTATTGAATGCGGGATTAGACTTATATTGTACTCAATGGATTATTGGTTGTGTTTCTACAACTAATTATGATGTTCTTGTCAATGGTTGTCCTACAGAATTTTTTCAGGGATCTCGTGGGCTTCGTCAGGGGTGCCCACTCTCCCCCTCCTCTTTCTGTTGGTGATCGAGGGTTTGAGTCATCTACTCATAAAGGCGAAGTATGATGGGAAGATCATTGGTATCAAAATCTCAAAAAATCATACTATTACCCATTTGTTATTTGTTGATGATGTGTTATTGTTTGGGATTGGTAAGATTGAGGAATGGCAACAGTTTAAATCCCTATTAGATCTCTTATGTTAGGCATTGGGCATGGTGATTAGTGTGCCGAAATCTTGCATGTATCATATCAATTTGGCAGAGGAATTTAGCACACATGTTCGTCTTTTATTCCCTTATGACTTTCTGGCATTGGAGGTAGGAATGAAGTACCTAGGTTACTTTATGAAGCCAAAAAACTACCATACTAGTGATTGGAATTGGCTTATTAAGAAATTTGAAAAGAAGATCCACATTTGGTATAATCGAAATTTGTCTTTGGGTGGTAGACTGGTACTACTGCATTCAATACTTTCTAATCTTCTAGTGTATTGATTGTAACGAACATAAATAGGATAATAATTAAATAATTAATAGTTAGGTTAATTAAAGTTGTTATGAAAGGAGGCATCTCCTCAACATCAAATGCCCAAGCCATACTTAAGGCAGGGCCATCCTTGTAACCTATCATCTTCTTATCTATTCAATTATCAATATATATTTGTCCTATTAATGGCTTATCTAATATTCCAGGTGTTCTGGTAGTATTGATTGTGTGAGTGAATAAATATTCGCTTCATTGATTCACATTGGGAAAGTGACCAATCTCAATTCTGCAACATATTCGTCGTATTACTTTCAATTTTTTGTGGTCTGCTTTGCCAAAAATGAAGTTTCCGCATCTAGTGGCTTGGGACAGGGTTTCATTACCCAAGAATATGGGTGGATGGGGTATCATGAATGTCTTCTGGGTATATCAGGCATTACACCTCAAAAGTTCACAACGTGCCCTTACACATACTGGACTGTGGGGATTGGTTATGCATGATAAATATCTAAAAGGCTTGTCTGCCATTGAATGGATCCGATTGCTAAGGAAAATATCTGTGGGTTCCTCAAATACTTAGAGGGCACTGTTGGAGGTCTTTCCTTTCCTCTTCTTAATGATAACCTCTTGGCATGTAGGCGACAAATTTCAGACTCGTTGTGGAGTTGATCCGATTATTGAGTGCAAGTTACTCCTCTCCCAACCTACCATTAATGCATTACACTAGTGTGGGATTGATTTTTTGAATTAGACCAGGAAATTTTTTTATGCTCAATCCACTGATTACTAGCTCTCGGTAACTGACATTGGCCTCATGGGAATGCTCAGGAGGGAATGTGATGATTATTTACAGGTACTTTATCACTCCAGTATTAGACATTTGCCACAATTTGACTGTCTAGTCTGGTCGTGGGAGGACTCGTTTGGGGACATTTCTACTAAATCAACTTACTCAACGATCGCTTACAAACACCTTCCTTCAACGAAGCGCTGGTGGTTTCTTCTTTTGTGGAAGTGGAAAGCCCCGATCAAGATTTTATGTTTTGTTTGGTTGTCTCTTTGTAACAAGATTTTTACAGGTGACAACTTCATTCAAAGAGGTGGTATGGGCCCCAATGGATGCCCTCTTTGTTACCTGACTGTTGAGTCGGTAGATCACTTGTTTTCGCAATGCCATATTTCCCTACAACTATGGAGTGAAGTTTCTGCTTTATGGGGAATTGACTTTGCTTGGGACTAGGGGTCGTTGGAATCCGTTCTTGCCAGTTGGTATGGTAGGAGCAGATCATACTCTTCTTTTCCCTTGCATTTTATTTGGGGCATTTGGCGACTGCGGAACTTGATCCTTTTCGATGATTTCAAACTTACTTTTTCTCGGGCCCGATCCATCTTAATTCAGTTAATCTTAGATGTTACTGATTAGAAGACAACTGAGAAATTTTGGCTTTGTTATTTTCCAAAGGTGGATTGCAGTCGTCCCATGGGCTATTTTGACATGGCAGAACAAAGAGGATATTGTGGAGCAGGTTGTCTTTTGATCTTATCGCCTGGCTGTTATTTTGAACTCTTTTTTGGCTGCGGTATGGGGAGCAACTCTAGGGCCGGAATTCTGGCTCTTTGGGGTCTTTTGTCTTTTTCCAGATCCAAACATCTTTCTGATTGTCAGATACTTGGGGACTCTACGACAATTCTTGACTAGGCTCAAGGTAAACGTTTGCTACAGGTGGCATCACTTGATCAATGGAAAACGAGGATCCTGTCACTTATTGATCAATTTACCTCTCTTGACTTTCAACATATCTCTCGCCTTTACAACCATAGAGCTGATTCACTTTCTAAGAAAGGTTTGGAGTTGGCTTATGGTGGACTACATTTATCCTACTTTGCAAGACATCAACTCAGGGAAGAGGGCCTTATTAGATTCTATTAGCCTTAGCTTTTTTGGTACTATGCTATGTTTTTGGAGCTTTTCAGATTCATGTTTTATTTCTGAACCAAGGCAATGTGAAAAACATGATGGAATTATATAAATTCATATGACCTATGTTATGTTAGCAACATTAGATGTAGACTGAACGGTAATTTTCTTTTTATATTGATGTATTTATTAAACTATCCATGAGATAAGAAAATTTTGTAAATTTCTTTAATTCATACTATAAATAACAAGATTTTTTTATTTGTAGGAGAAAACAAAGAATATTGATGCTAATAATGTAAATTCACTTGAAGCACATACCAAGATCCAATGTTACATTGGCTTTGAAAGTCTCCTTTATTCATTATCCTCAAGTGCTCAAAGAGGAAAGCATAACGATTTTTTCTCTCAACTAGTCAACTTAGACAAATCATAATTATCCTTTATATAATACAAAATATCTTCACAATTAATATAACTTTAGTCTTTCACAATCTATTTGGTAACAAGTTAACATTACCATTCTCGAGGTATGCTTACTAACGAAGGTATCGACACAAGAGATTTGATCTCATGGGGTCATTCCAACAACACAACATGGTAACTAGAAACAAAACTAAAATTCAACCTATGGTTAAGGTTGCATCATATTAAAATCTTTTGTCATAAAATTTTATTTTGCATGAGTTTTCTATATCGATGGTACTTATGGATTTCAAATGCAAATAAACCGTATTTCATTATGTTGGATGCAATTTCCGTCTATGAGCGACAGTACAATTTCTTTCCCTGAGGCGAAAGTCTGGATATTCATCTTTTTCTCATCTTTCCAGGCATAGGAGTACATGTGGGCACTCCGAACATCCTGAACCCGTCTTAAAGGCCACGGAAATCCAGTTTCAGCCATCAATTCCGCTTCTAAATCGTCTTTTGCTTCTTTAGGTATGTACAGGTTATTTATTTGACTCGTGTGTGTGCACAAATTATTCATGTTGGTTCTGTATTTCCGCAGTTTTCTTCGGGATCTATAAACTTTTTATACAGGTCTCATGTCAATTCTTCAAATGAGCCGTGTCAGTCTCCCGTTTAATGCATAATGGATTTGTCTTTTATGATGTTTTGCGTTAGTTCTTCAATGGGTATTGATATTTTTATATAGCTTCGAGGTTAACTAGGACATTTGCATTTGTTTTTCAATTTCCTGATTCAAATGTTTGATGGGATTCACAGGACGGCAACCATTCATCAGTGCTTGCTCTGATTTACTGCAGGCTACGCTCGCATTATGAGATTTAGATACCCAAGAAATTTATTGCTTACCAATTCCTATCTTCTATAATCAAGCTGCTCTGTAATCCCCATCTGGGTGTTGATATTTTTTCATAGAGAATCTCCACAGATCATTCAACATGTCGGAAAGTGACACAATTCCCCTCCACCAGAGATCTTCACAATCAGACATAGATGAGATTGAGAACCTCATAAATGTGAGTGTGCAACCTGCAACACCACCACCACCGCTATCTTCTGCTCCTGTGCTTCCTGCAAGGCCTGCTAGCCCCCCCAGAGCATCCATCCCTGTCTCTTCTTCGCCCTTTCCGCCGCCTAAGGTCACGCCGGTATCGACCGGTGCTTCATCGAATGCTCGTTCAGGCATTGCATCTGCTGGATTTGGTTCGTCTTCAACTACATTGACAGAGCCTGTTTGGGAAACAGTTAAAAGAGATCTGATGAGAATAGTCAGCAATCTGAAGTTAGTCGTCTTCCCTAATCCATATCGTGAAGATCCAGGCAAAGCGTTGCGGGATTGGGATCTTTGGGGACCCTTTTTCTTCATCATATTCCTGGGCCTTGCTCTCTCCTGGTCGGCAACTATTGATAAAGTCAGTGAACCATTCTTTTAATCACATTCCTTTTTTCTTTTCTTTTTATTTTACTGCTTGCACAAATTGTATAGAGGGACAACTGTGCCTGAATTTGATATTGGTTTAGAGTTATATATCGGATGCTTCCACGCTTTTTGATGATAGGATTTGGACTTCTTGTTGCTTGGCCATGACAGATAATTTGATCTGCTCAAATTATGTGCTTACATGTAATAGTAATTGCGTTCATCAAATTCCTGTAGCATATATGAATTTTGTTTATGATTTTGAACACTAGCATGCTGTTTTTCTTAGTTGACACCAAAAATAAATGCTTAATGTGCATAGATCTATTGTAATTAAGATACTGCATTTGGACATAGTTGTATTGCAGCAGGGAAAATCATCTATAATTGTGCAATCAGGATTCTTGCTGAGGACTCTAATCTACAAGTCGAATGGACATGAAAAAACATGTAGTATAGTGACGCAGGGGCATGCTCTCTACTCTTGGTAATAGCATAAAAACAGGTTGGATTTTAAAAGCTATTATAAGAGATGATTTAAGACAAGTAGACAAGAATAATAAATTATGTTTAGAAAGTTGCCTTTTGGGTGTGCTATTTTAGATAACAATAGAGCAAAGATCCCTAGTTAATGGGCCAGATTAATACCCTTTCAGGCAGGCATTGCAGCTCCTCAGGTCATTCCAAAAAGTTGATTGGAGTTGCAATGCCGAGTTGCAGAATGGCAGATGTGGAAGAAGGAAAGATAGAGGGGAAATGGAAGGATTGGAAACTGTGCAGTTTCTGTAATGGGCATTGTGGAACTAAAATGGAATTGTATTGTATAAATTGAGAACTTTTATTAGAGAACAGAGGAAGAGATAGGAAGGAAAAGAGCAAAAGTCTAGAGGAGCTTATTGCAGAAGCGAGTTTTGGTGGCACACTTTACGATCTATGTGCTTGTTCTTTTATATATAATTTGAGTTTGAATCCCAAAAAAATTCAATTTTTTTGCCTGGTACAGCTATTTGGGATTGGCACTTTATAATTGTTGCAGTGGCTAATTGCTGTAGAAATTACAGGTTGCGAGTGAGTGGTTGTGGTAACAATGAAGGCACATTTGCTTATGGGAAGAAAATGGTGCCTCTTTGCTTGTCTGTGAAAAGGAATTGCCTTTTATTGGGGAAGAAGATGGGGGTGTATTGGAAGAGCCAGTATATTATGTGGATGATGCATTTGATAGATTACTGGAAGCCATAGAAGGAAGATTCAGAATAGAGCATTCTGAAGATGAAACAAGCATTGTCACTGCTTCGAATGGAATATTGGACCAGATGGAAAAGCTCCTTGAAGACATATTAAAGTAAGGAACCTGAATGATGTGGTATTAAGTCTCAGAATTTCAAAGGGATATGAACTTGGATGTGCTGATTGATTGGATGCAAGCACTGGAGGTAGTACTTTGATATGGAGAACATTGTGAAGGAAGTGTTGAGAAGAGTAAAATTCATAGTGTGGGAGATAAAATTCCATGCAGGTTTATGGTATGGCTACTAGCAAAAGAATCATGAAAGCCAAGGAAAGCAGATTTTAGTGTGAACGAAGAGTACATGGAGCAATTTATGAAGTTACATATTAGAATAAATATGCTAGAGGATGAAGGGATGGCCACAGTAAGATATTTTAATGGATTGCCTTTTGAGATTTAGGATGAGTTGGTTATGGCACTTCGTGGATGAAGCCTTCTAGCATGTCTTTTACATGGAAAAGAAATGTAATTGAAGTAGAGGGAAAGTGTTGAATAAGAGGGGACTGGCTTTCAAGTTAAAGCTAGAGGAAGTACATATTGAAGAATTGTTCGGCATTATATTTATAATGCGAAAGGGTATGAAGTATATGGATGTTTGCAAAACCAAAGAAGGCCAACAAAAATTTGATTGTGCAGGGACTAAAGTAACCAATTGTTGGAATTGAAGTTGAAATAGGAGAAAATTTATGATGTAGGTTTTGGTGACTAAAAACAAGAGTCTTGGGAAGTTGATTGGAGAAGGAATAATGTGTTAAGGACCTGTTGCATATGCTAAGGTAAAGTTTATAAAGAATCATTGACAATTGATTGACAACGAATGCTCCTGATTAGTGGGAAACTTGTCCCTGAACTTTCTATGTTTCTGGGAGCTTCGGAACAGGAATGAAACATCCCCAAATTAGTGGGAATGGTTTTGGAAGCATGGTGAGTCTTTTGTAGATTGGTTGCTTTGGGTACTCCTCAGTTTGCATTTCCCGTGTTTGGAAGCATGTAGAGTCTCCTGGTTTGCCGTGGAGTGCCCAGACACACCTTGATAACTTGGGAACCTCTAAACACTTCTAGCCACGCAGGCCCCAAAATCACCTCATTTTTTATGCAATTACTCGGTGAATATTGGTGTTAAACATTGTGACACCTACAACCTACGCACTGTGGTATACACCTTAAAACCAAATTCTAACACTGCCATTTTTTCACAAACATGAGCAGAGGAAATCTCTAAGCATATGAAAGTGCATCCTGTTGAGTTTTCACATGGATAGCCATCATAAGCATCACAAAATCACGGGAAATGCAAACTGAGGAGTACCCTATTAACACTTGTATTAGTCATAAACATCACAAAATCACTTCATAACTTAGTTGATGAACTCACTCAAATATAGAGACAATAACACGAAAGAAAGAGAAGCACCCTATTTGATAAGTGCCCATAGTCTTAACACTTGTATTAGAGCAATAGCTCATAAGATGATGAATTGCAATGACTTTCGAGATGTGTATTTATAATTTTACAGTAGCATATACATTTCAAGAGGTAGGGCGCCCTCCCCATGAGGGGTTGTAGGCCCACATAAAGATGACTAGGTTGGCCTTATCTATAACCTAGATTTAAAATATTACATCCCAAAGAATGTCAACCGTGAACAAATGTGAAAAGTACACCATTCTAGCTAAGCTAAAGCAAAAACAAAAATGAAGAGAAATCTATATCAGGAAGATGAGGAAAATTAAAGCCCCATTCTCAACCATAATTGATGTACAGGCATATGCCATGAATCATAATCTTGTGGAGATGCATGCCATTGAAAATGTTTTCTCACTTGATGTAGATTTGCAAGGAAGTTTGAATACATTTTTTTAGAAATTAGGAAGGTAAGGTCATAGTGATCATAAATTATAACAGAACACATCCAAAATGAATTGCATTTGAGATCCAACCTGTATTCATGTCATAGCATTAATCATGAAGACAATACTTATGTGAGAAGAGTCACGCAGTGTTAGTTTGAGAATTTTATCAGAACTGCTAACCTTGAGCAAGATGGGCATTTTTTTGAACTTGCCAATATATTGTTGCTTTGTTTGACCTGAGGTTGGACAAAGATGCAATTACAATCTTGTGAGAACTTTGCTATATCCAAGGGGATAAAACCATTTCCTTATTACAGCCTTAAATTGGTCCCATCTTTGAATGTGGTCGATTGAGGCGAGCCAGGTGATGTATGAAAGCTTTCCACCATGTAAGAGGTTGATCTTCAATGGAAAAATCTGCATCCATGATTTTCTAGGCCTTAGTGAGTTATTGTGTAATTTGGAAAGAAGCTTCCTGACGATGCAAACAACCATCTCATTTTTCTGCAAGAAATTGCCATGAAAATACTGGATTCCTATTTTTGCATCTATTTTAAAGGTGGGTTACTATATGGGAAAATTGAGTGAGTTTTTGGTTGTTGTCCCATTACTAAGATTTTGCAATAACTTTTGTGCACTTTCAGTTCGTTCTAAGAGTATTTGTGCTAATAGGTTCAGAAGGTTTGGTGTCTCTTCTTCAAAGTCACTAGCTTATCTGGTAGGAGCCGTGCCAAAAATGTTTGTAATGGACTTCTTTAATATCTCCCGTGTTAGTGGTGTTAAGGACAACGACAATGATAGACCCCAAGATTTTCTACAATGGGTAAATAAAGACATGTATACATTCACCACATTGGCTTTTACTTCTATATTTCCCCTTTTTTGCTGTTCATTGCACCGAGTGAAACGAGGTGCTCTACAGTCCAGTATGGGGGAGATGTTTTAACGTGGATGTACTGTTACATGTAGCATTACATCTAATAAAACGTAAAAAGTGATAAAAATAATTAAAAAAATTCATGTCGGCTCATACAATAAAAAATTATGGAAAGTATTTAAAAAAAATCCATGTTGGTTCATAAAATAAAATATTACCGTTACATGTGGCGTTACATCTAATAAAACGTAAAAAGTGATAAAAATAATTAAAAAAATTCATGTTGGTTCATACAATAAAAAATTATGGAAAGTATTTAAAATAAAATCCATGTTGGTTCATAAAATAAAATATTATAAAAAGTAATTAAAAAATATATGTTCGTTTATAAAATAAAAACTTAAACCCGGATCTATCAATCAAGAGAGATCAAATTTTTTGAGTTTAAATTTAAAAAAAGAAATACACCTCAAGAAATTGGATCCCTCTCGCTGCTTGATAGATATGGGTTTAAGATGGATCTACGCTGGTGATAAAAGACAGCCTCCTTGTACACAAGCTCCTAAATAAATAGAGATGCCATCTAAAATTGCTTATAAAGGACCTTAAGAAAAGCCTAGTTATACAATATGAAGGGTAGCAGTAACAAGATGTATAGTAGGAACCAAAAGGTTCTAGAAAGTACAGGGGAACAAATTTTGGTACAAGAACATATGGGAAGTTACAACATTATATGAAATTACATATACATTTAAAATAGAAACTGCCTGCAAATTCTTTTCTTATTCTAATTATCATTCACTATCAGTCTCTTTGATCTCTGCATAGGAAAGTTGGAAACATGGTTCATGTTAATGCATTTCAAGTCCAAATAATATAACTTGATCTAAGGATGTAGCATATTCCACCTCCTGTCATCTATATCCCAGGTGACTTTACATAGTATAGGATCTTGAATTGCTTTTTCCATCCCCCTTTGCTCTGCCCATTTATTGGCACATAGATCCCATATGTTGCTCATCCTGTCAACATTGTCCCAAAATGAGTTTTCTGAAATTATAATTTATTCCCTCCTCTGCTATGGGGGAGTCCCCCACACCGCCTCGTTCCCACTCCCGAAGCTCGCTTTCTTTAGAAGTTCGCTCCCAAAACGCTCCCAGTTTTTGGAGCGTGCTCCCGAGGCGCTCTTGAGACGCTCCCTACCTCTCCTATACTAGAAGCTCTTATACTAGGTTGATCATTTGATGACAATGTTATGGTACCTCCCTTCTTTGCCAAGCTCCTATAAAAGTTGTTATGGTTGATCAGTTGATGACGATGTTATAAGTTATAACTGTTATGCTTTAATCCATTTTTTCTACGGCTAATTCAACATCCTACATGTTTTTTAGATATAAATCCATCAAAATATATTAAAATATACACTATATAAAAAATGCTCCCAAAACGGCCCCAAAATGCTCCCGAAATGGGAGCTTTTGAAATTTTCGCTTTTCGCTCTGTTCCCTGCTCCTGCTCCTTGCTCCCAACAACATAGATTCCCTTTGCCTCTTTTGAAAAATTAGAGCTATCGTGTTTATCATTAACTGCGAGCTTTTTGTAACAAATATTCTCCTTCCAACTCTCTTTAAAGTTATTTTAGGAACAAATCTTGTATTATTCTCTTGATGAAAACTTGCGATAGAAGCAAAGGGTTAGATGATAGTTAATAAAGAACTTCACAATTTTTAAAAGCACATTTAATTTGCCCATGGGAGTCTGGTCTAGTGGCAAGCAGTGAGGTGATCAGGCTTGTATAAATGTGGCGAATCGAGTTTAACACCCTGAGTGGGTGCAGACAAGGCTAGGTGCAAGTTCTCGATGACTTTGATGACATAGATATGCCCCTTAAGAAGGTGCAACGACTTAGCCAAAGAGACTCTATAAGACATTTTTCTCAATTTGTATTCTATCCATCCATTATAATACACTATATTGATTCTAGTTTGTAGAGATCTTCTTGTATAATAAATGTCTATGCGATTGGTTATCTGATTTTAGCATTGGATTCATCATTCTTTCCCTAATTGCTTGACTCAACAACTTTCAGAAACATAATGCCTCTTAATCTTCTAGGATGTTGATTTAGATCCCATACTTTGAGCTAGGTCATCCATTGTTCATTAAAGTCTAGCATGAGCCAGGTCATTCATTGTTCATTAAAGTCCAACATGTTTTTCTCTTTTTTCATATGCACTTCACATGATTGAAACTATCCTTTACATCATTCACATCTTCTTCAAGAATTGTTGTTCATAATGCATGCCAAAGAACAAAAATGCACCAACACTACATATGGGTGCATGTAGGCTCAAACACTTTACTAAGGGAGCCATTAAGCTTCATGATTAAAGATGATAATACAGATGAAGTTTGGGTGGTGCATTTATACCACTCAAGTAGGTAGGGCACTTCTCCCAAGGAGGGGTCATAGGCCTACTATCAAATTTGACTAGGTCGGCTTAAGCCACAACATAGTAATAATACAAATGAATAAAATATGTTCAGAGCCATGAATACAAGTGCATTAATGATGCTTATGGATGGTTTGTGGCCACATGTACATATTAGACCAATATTTCCAACACCCCCCTTAATTTGAACAAGAGGTCATATAGATAATATGTAACTTCCCTTGAATGCCATATCTCCCATACTAGTATGGTCCCACATGCTTGTGAAGATGATTTTTGGCGTAGAGTGAAGTCGATGTTGGTGAGATAGGCTATTAAAAACGACCAAGTGTAGAGCATCTAAAGTAAGTCGACATCATAAAGAGAAGGATCCATTGTAACATGCCGATCCATTGAAGGTACAAAGAGAGGCTCAAGTTGATGTTGAGGTTGAAGTGACCAAATATAGTACATCCAATCTATGTCACAAGGTTCATTGAACTTCGACCTTGAGGTTCGAAATTCGACGAACGTAAAAAAATTATGAGGTTTGTTCACGCTCTTTGATGAGGTTTGTTCACGCTTTTTGAACTTCATGGCCATTCACCGAGTCCACTTTTGTTTGTTCACTTCTATTGATTGACTTTAGTTAGCTTTGCAACTTCTAGGGTTTGCACAATAATTTCTTTTGCCTATCCCTCATAAACCTTTTGTCAAAACTCAAACTTGTAATCTGTCCTTGTAGTTTCCGTGTCCATAATAACATTTTTATGTTTATTGATGTTGATTTCTTATTATTTTCTGTTATTTCATTTTAAAGTTGTAGTTTCCGTGTTATATATATATATATATAAACGCATATAGACAAACATGACGGATAACTTTTTTGAACCGAACCTAATCATTGTTGAACATGAATTGTGTGACTTAGCATCCAATAGAGATTGACATCATAACATGGAAAGTAGAGATCCACTATAATAGATTGAGACTCATTTGTGGAAGAATCTATAAGAAGTAAGGTAAAGGATCTGTGGACTTGTGAGTAGAAGCTCCATCAAAGCTTGAGTAAGTACGTAGCTCCCTCACAAAACCAAGTGGTCATAGGCCCATGGATCTCACTATGAACCAAGTGTTGACATGTAGCATTGCGGTTAGGTGAAGTGTCCACTATAAAGCCACCAATTGCAGGAACATAAAAAATTGCTCCAAATGTGGTGAAGTCAATACCAACACATTTTGAAACCAGTGAGGCCCAACATGCAAAATGCACCACCATATGTGCATTGCAAGAAGAATCCTCAATAAGAAGTAGAGGAAACGATTTAAGCAAATTATGAATAGAAACTCCATAAGAGATAACATTTGTATTGGAAGGATTATATATGCAATATACTAGAATATGGGACCATGTACTTGATCCAAAAACTTTGAAATGCAAAATTGATGATGTCATACCTTGATCAAGGGTTCGGAAAAATAGATCAAAGCCATATGCATAGTGCATGTGTAGATGTGCTTATACCCTGTGTAAGCAATATCATCTAGAAGATCCCTATCACAAAATGTTACTCCTACAAGCTCTTCAATGATCAATCCCTTGAAGGCAAGTCAAGCAAGACCTGAAGATACAACTCTTCATATGACAATCATGTTGAAATTTCTAAAAAATGGCTTTTAATGCAAATTCATAAATTTCACCTCAACCTTGAGGTTCGTTTGATCTATTTCTTGTGAGCTTTCTACCTTAGGGTTGACTTTGAAATATAAATTCCAGCAGTATTTTTTTCACTTCTCTCTAACGAAATATGTTAAGCAGCCCAAGAAAATAAACACTGAACAATTGTAATTTGTGACCAATGTTTCCAGTGCTTAGGGCATACTTTCCAACATAAATCAAAGCTAAAAATTACTTATTACAACAGATTTATTACAACCATAATCTGTCCACTTAGCTGCTATATGTTTGTCAAATCACTTAACAACTTAATGTTGGCTGGTACAAGTCATGCTCTCCAAGCCCTAGCTAGGGCATCCACCATAAATAAAAAACCTTAGCCACCAACTCCTAGATAGGAATCACTCTCAACCAAAGTTGGTTGCTTCGCCAAAGATCCACAACTAGCAAGTAAACATATCGACAAGTCTTCTTTGGCACCTACACTTCTGCCACAAAAATGTACAAGAGAAAAGAAGATAGTCTTCAACTATCTTCTCCACATTAAGCACTCCAAGTAGTATTAGGGTTTCCAGTGCCACAAAAACCTAGTCTTCTTCTCTCACAAGAACCACAAAAACAAGTGCTCTTGTTGCCCCTCTAGTGTTTCTCCCAAACTCTAGCTTCCCATGTCTACTTAGGGAAAACCCTAACCCTAATGATTGCCTTGCATTAACATAAGAACCCCTAAAAATTACTTATTACAACAGATTTATTACAACCATAATCTGTCCACTTGCTTCTGTATGTTTGTCAAATCACTTAACAACTTAATGTTGGCTGGTACAAGTCATGCTCTCCAAGCCCTAGCTAGGGTATCCACCATAAATAACGAACCTTAGCTACTAACTCCTAGATAGGGACCACTCCCAACCAAAGCTGGTTGTTCTGCCAAAGATCCCCAACTAGCAAGTAAACATACTAACAAGTCTTCTTTGGCACCTACACTTCCGCCACACAAATGTACAAGAGAAAGAAGATAGTCTTCCACTATCTTCTCCATATTAAGCACTCCAAGTAGTATTAGGGTTTCTAGTGCCACAAAAACCTAGTCTTCTTCTCTCACAAGAACCATAAGAACAAGTGCTCTCCTTGTCCCTCTAGTGTTTCTCCCAAACTCTAGCTTCCCATGTCTATTTAGAGAAGACCCTAAACCTAATGCCTGCCTTGCATTAACACAAGAACCCTAGTGCTCTAAAGAAGAGAGCAAAGTATAATGAAGAAGTAGAAATGAAAGAGACAAATTCGCTTAAGGTCTCACATCTCTAATCTAAGTTGACAATGTTAAATTTTGGTTAGGTTAGGGTTTGATGCAGAGAAATCAAACTTTCATATACTTTAATGCAAAATTAAATACAACAAACTAGTACTGAAGCAGATTAGTACAACAGTAATCAAACACAGTATAATTTAAAAACATAATTTTCATCTCTTTCAACTTTAACACTACCAAGTAGGTCCCTGTGTTAAAGTAATCTTTTGTAACATGTAATCAGCAGTAGCAGAATAACTAACAATAACATGTCTAATAATAAGAAGAAGAAGTTAGAGCACTTACCTGGAGTGTGGGACCCTTCCTATTTTTATACTCAGAAGAAATCATTTTCACAAGAGACTGTGCGTCTCAGAGGCAAGTCAATCACTAGGTACAAGTTGACCCTTGCTAGAGGGTAGGTACAAACCTGAGAGAGAGAGATGATAGGGCTGTAATGCAGTCAAACAGTGATGGTTAAAGACAGTCAAAACACATGACTCAGCACAACAAATCTGACATAGATCTAAACACAGTTAAGTCTGAGTAAATAGGTTTGACCATAATCAAGGTTTGAACACAGAGATAAAGTCTCAGCAGTATATTTCAAGTCCCGGCAGTATAGATCAGGTTTAGGGCAACCCTTAAATCATAGATCTGATATAAAGCAGTCAACAAGAGGGTGCGGCCACATCAACAAACATAACAACAGACCTCAACAGGTGGGATTAGATCTATAAGGGCCATGGCCTACATACATATGCTCTCAACATATCAGATCAGACCTATAGCAGGAAGATCGGGCTTCCACAGGGTCACGGCTAGGTCAGCAGCAACATACAAACCTTCACGTCAACCCTAAACAGTAGAACTGAGATATGTGACAATCTCCAGCATGTGGGCGACCTAAACCAGTTAACAAGCAGCAGCAAGTAACCTCTAAACCCTTGACGTCAAGCAAAAATAAATCAGAGCTGAGATGAGATGTCTTAATCATATACAAAATGAGGAACACAAGACTCCAATATATAGGATCTTAAAAACTTCTAGAAAGATCATTAATTAAATCCCTAATTAAGTTAGGGTTCCATTAAATTAGAAGGTACCAGCAAATAAAGGTTAAGACACCAAAACAACTTATAATAATATAAAATATAATCAAGGTGTCTTAGGTGGGTACTAGGGTCAAGTCACCACACATATAAGTTAATTAGGTAGGGGTACAAGGACCAACAAGTGGTACAAGTCATAACCATAAAACAAGGATGGGTACATGACCCACAATCCCTGCCCCTAGAAGCAAAAGGTGTACCACTAAGGTGGGCAAACATCCCTATTACCCATAAGACCAAAACATCAAGGTGGTAAGAGTTAATACAAACCAAGGTGGCTAGATAACCTTTTTAACCACAAGACCAAGAAGCAACACGGTGTAAAGACCAAGGGTGAACAACCAAGGTGGGGGTTATAACCAATCATCTCTCTCAAATGTACAAGTGTTCCATACACTAACTGAAAGTTCATCATCACTGTATAAGGAAGGTCCACACTGGATGATGTGATCATGTGGTCCTCCACACTGCTCCATATGTCAAATGCTAGTGACTCCATCAAGGGGTGGCCAGTCTCTTGAGAAGACCATCTAGCTCAACCATCTCGAAGACCTAGGAGAAGAGGACATCACACATCATCAATCTTGGTTAACTAACCAAGATCCTCCATTCTTAAAGAATGGATCTCATCCCTAGGTTGAGCTTTAGTACCATCCTCTCCGAGAAGGGGTCTCGCAGCTGCACTAACTTTAACACTCCCTCTCAGCAGGAGAGGCATTCTCAGCAACACTAAGCTTGTCGAGGACAGAGGCTTAGTCAACACATTAGTAAACTGTTTTGCTGACAACTGCACCATTCCATTGACATGGTGATACTTTTTCTCGATGTGTCTCGACCTGTCATAAAATACAGGATTTTTTGAGAGATTCAAAGAGCTCTGAATGTCAGCAAGTACCTTGATCTTATAGATCCACTTGGAAGTTACAACTGACTTCCCTTGTTGTTTGAGAATCACTTTCAACATATCATTATTCATTATCAACTGGATATCTTCTATCATAGCATCTTTCCAAACCTGATGTTTGGCTGTTTCCACATAAGTGGATGATCCTGAATCAGTGACATAGCTCACACTGGAGCACTCTTGAAGCCTCTCAATAGGCTTCTCACTGAGATCAACTAAAGGATTCTTGGCCTTCTCCCCCTACTTTTCTGAACGAGATGTCTCATAAGCTTCCATATCTGAGTCACTGGTAGACTCCTTGGAGTGATGGAAGATCACATCTCCACTTTCCTTTTCTGCAACCCCATTCTGCTTGGGATTGAAGAGCAAAGTTGGCTCCCTCTTGATCTCTGAATCCTGACAGGGGTAATGAGATAAAGCTTTAACAACATGTCCTGAAACCTTATAAAGGTCACCTTCACGGACTCCAATCTCAATGGCTGAGCTCATATTTCCACCCTTAGGCCACACCAGTGCCTTTCCTTCTGAGAAAGTAACAGAGAGCCCCTTGTCTTCTAAAATTGTCACTGAAAGAATATTCTTCTTTAAACCAAGAACATATAAAATTTCTTCTTTAAACCAAGAACCTATTCCAAGGCCCAGGTTGGTTTTCTTAGCTCCAACTAAGAAGAAATGCAAGACCCAACTTGCCTTCACTTACTGATCACTGTCATAAACTCAGTCCACTGCTGGCACTATCAATCAACTGCTGCAACATCTTCAATCATCTTCACATGTCACAAATCTCATCATGTTAATCAAGTCACTGTCAAATTGCTCCTGCAGTGGCTATCACTGTCATGCACATTTGATCACGGTGTCACTGTCATCATATTATTCTTTTCATTCATGTCTAGACATCAAGAGGTCTGCTCATCAAAGTCATAAAGCTTGTAGCTTGCTAAGTTTAGATTCATTCAAGGATCATACCCTTCACTTGTCTCTGTCCATCAATCATCATCTAGTGTAGAATATTATGGTCTTTCAATGTCTCAGAATTTTATGAACCTCTGTAGATGAAACTCAGAAAGTATGAAGAACTTCAAACATAACTGTGGCCTTGGATCAAAGTCTGATTCTGTTGCATATTTCCTTTTCATCCTCACCCAAATCAGAGCTATCAAACTTCACATTTCATCATATGCTGCGGACCTGAGATTAGGGCAATAGTTCCTTTAATATTGTGACTGTGGCTACCCTAATCACATGTTAAAGGTCTTCAAAAAGATGTTGTATTTATCTCTGCATGAAGATCAGTCTCAAGCATTTCGGATGCCCTAGAGAATCAGTCTACTGAGGTCACCGAAATTCAGAACACATCTAACTCAGAAAACCACTGAACTCAAAGTATAAAGCGGTTTCACTTCTGCATTTTACCCCTGCGGCTGTCTCACACTGCTGCTGCCTCAGAACTGTGTAACCGGAATTCCTCTGTGCCAATCGAAAATCAGAGCTGTAACTTCAAGTTTAAATGAGGTTTGAAGGTGTATTTATACAGGTTCACCGTGGATTTTTACTGAGCCGACCTGTTATGTAAAAATATATATTTTATACAACATTTTTATTAGTTTTATGACAGCTGGGCCGACCTCCAAATGCTATTTTAAATTGATTCGTATTGTTTGGCAGCCGACTTACTTTACCCCTTCCTCAAGCACGTTTTAATATGGTCATTTTGCAATCAAAGTTTGCCATGCCATCATTTAAGTTATTCAAGGTGTAATGTGTTCAAATGCATCAACGTGGAGTAGTATCATCTAGAGTGTCATAAACATGGACTTCTTCTTTTTCACAATAATTCAAAGTCTTCATGTCCACTATGTGCATCCATGACAAGGTAATGGTTCTTCATAAAAGGTTTCATAATGTCTTTATGATCATAATGATAACAAGTAAGAGTGTGAGAGCATCATGAGAGATGCACAAACTCCAAGAGCTATCATACCACCATTTATTTGAATCTAAGACCCAATCCTTTACTTGCATTTCTCCAAGAGATTTTCACATCAAAGTCCAATGTCTAAATCATTACCAAGTGCATCATTAATGATCATCAAGCAATAAGTGTTCCTTCAAGAGATTATCCATACCATGTCATCATGTTCATCAACAAGAGTGTGGTCTCCATGACTCGAACCATATCCAAGGGTTCCATGACCCCATCAAGCCACAAATGGGTCATTTGGACCATTTGGGCCACCTGGTGTTCCAATGCCCAAACTATCATATTCTCCTTGCCATGTCATCAACCTTAATGACTCCTTTGTCATTAATGGCTTGTCATCAATGACAACCATGCTCAACACTTCCATCTCCCAGCTCCACTTTCACATTGAACTTCTTGGTCTTGTAATCTACAAGAGCCCTTTTGAATTCAGTCATGTGCTTGGTGGCTCCACTATCAATCCACCAGGAGTTTGTCGAGTTGGAGATGCAACCTGAGAGTGCTGAAACCAAGATGTATTCTCTTTTATCTTTTTCTTTGGTCTCAGCCTTAGATTTCTTTTGCTGAGGCTCTTCTTCTTCTATAGCAGCTCAAGCATGATACTCCCCCCTATGCCATTTCTTGTTAGGAGGATTCTTACAGTCTTTTGCATAATGACCAAGCTTGCTATAATTATAACATCTTACTTTTGACTTATGAAAGTTCTTACCTTGAGGTCCCTTACCTTTGTTCTGGTGTCGAGGGAAGCTTCTTCCCTTCTTTGTCTTGGCAACAAGTGCATGATTCTTTTCAGCGGGAGTCCCATATCTACTCTGGATTCTGCCTTCTTCTTCTAAGCAATCATGCCACAATCTATCAAAGCTTGGTTGAATCTCCCTTCCATTTACTGCTGCAAGAAATGTCTCCCATGATGTAGGGAGACCATCTATTGCTGTTTGCACAAGCTCATCATCATCTACTTCAACTCCAATTGCCATGAGTTGATCTCTTGTCTGAGCAATCTTTGAAAAGAAAGAGGCAATTGACTCCTTCTCCTCCATCTTCAATGAACGAAGTTGTTTCTTCAAAACCCTCTTTCGAGTAGGTGCCTTCTTCTCATAGAGATTTGCTAGGGCATCAAAGCATTCTTTAGTTGTCCTTGGAGGAGCTATCACAGGCATCAAATTGTCTTTAACTAAGTCAAAGATGACCCTCTTTGCCTTGGCTTGCTTCTTCTTAAATGCTGCTCTTCCTTGAGTTGTTGTGGGCTCTTCCACAACCCTAGTAACCAAATCATCCAAGTCATTCTCCTCTAGAATATTCAAAACCCTAGCCTTCCATGCATTAAAGTCTGAGGCTCCTTCAAGTCTATCTTTTGCCTTCACTGAGTTAGAAGCCATCTCAAACCCTTACAACCAACTTGCCAAGTACACCTGTAAACATGTAGTCAAGTTGATTAAGGCACAAACCCTTACCTTAGGATCTATGTAGATTATGTTAGCCTGCAAAACAGAGTTAGCTACAAGACCTAAGCTCTGATACCATGTTAAATTTTGGTTAGGTTAGGGTTTGATGCAGAGAAATCAAATTTATATACTTTAATGCAAAATTAAATACAACAAACTAGTACTGAAGCAGATTAGTACAACAATAATCAAACACAATATAATTTAAAAACATAATTTTCATCTCTTTCAACTTTAACACTACCGAGTAGGTCCTCGTGTTAAAGTAATCTTTAGTAACATGTAATCAGCAGTAGCATAATAACTAACAATAACATGTCTAATAATTAGAAGAACAAGTTAGAGCACTTACTTGGAGTGTGGGACCCTTCCTATTTTTATACTCAGAAGAAATTACTTTCAGAAGAGACTGTGCCTCTCAGAGGCAAGTCAATCACTAGGAACAAGTTGACCCTTGCTAGAGGGTAGGTACAAACCTGAGAGAGAGAGATGATAGGGCTGTAATGCAGTCAAACAGTGATGGTCAAAGATAGTCAAAACACATGACTCAACACAACAAATCTGACATAGATCTAAACACAGTTAAGTCTGAGTAAATAGGTTTGACCACAAACAAGCTCTGAGCACAGAGATCAAGTCTCAACAGTATAGATCAGGTCTAGGGAAACCCTTAAATCATAGATATGATACAATGAAGTCAACAAGAGGGTGTGACCACATCAACAAACAAAACAACAGACCTCAACAGGTGGGATCATATCTATAAGGGCCATGACCTCCATACATATGCTCTCAGCATTTCAGATCAGACCTATAGCAGGCAGATCGGACCCTCAGGCCTCACGACCTCCACAAGGCAGACTAGATCAGACCCTCAGGCCTCACAACCTCTACAATAATGCAACCAACAGACAGATTGAGGACCAAAAGGGCTCACGACTAACAACACAGGATCACGACCTCCTTAACCAACAATCAAATAGCAGATCGACTCTCAAATAGACCTCAATAAACAGATCGAGACTCATCCAGACACTAAGCAAGCTTAGTCAAGCAGATTGGGCTTCAACCAGACTTCAACAGGCTTGTAGTTAGTAGATTGGGCTTCCATAGGGTCATGACTAGGCAGTAGCAGCATACAAACCTTCACGGGAGCCCTAAACAGTAGAACTGAGATATGTGACAATCTCTAGCATGTGGGCAACCTAAACAAGTGAACAAGTAGCAACAAGTAACCTCTAAATCCTTGACATGAAGCAAAAATAAATCAGAGCTGAGATGAGATGTCTTAATCATATAAGAAATGAGGAACATAAGACTCCAATATATAGGATCTTAAAAACTTCTAGAAAGATCATTAATTAAATCTTTAATTAAGTTAGGGTTCCATTAAATTAGGTAGGTACCAACAAATAAAGGTTAAGAGACCAAAACAACTTATAATAATATAAAATATAATTAAGGTGTCTTAGGTGGGTACTAGGGTCAAGTCACCGCACATATAAGTTAATTAGGTGTGGGTACAAGGACCAAGAAGTGGTACAAGTCAAGACCATAAAACAAGGATGGGTACATGGCCCACAACCCCTAGGACCAAAGGGTGTACCACTAAGGTGGGCAAACAACCCTATTACCCATAAGGCCAAAACAATAAGGTGGTAAGAGTCAAGACAAACCAAGGTGGGTAGATAACCTTTAACCACAAGACCAAGAAGCAACATGGTGTAAAGACCAAGGGTGAACAACCAAGGTGGGGGTTACAACCAATCATCTCTCTCTCAAATGTACAAGTGTTCCATACACTAATTGAAAGTTCATCATCACTGTATAAGGAAGGTCCACACTGGATGATGTGATCATGCGGTTCTCCACACTGCTCCATATGTCAAATGCTAGTGACTCCATCAAGGGGTGGCTAGTCCCTTGAGAAGACCATCTAGCTCAACCATCTCGAAGACCTAGGGGAAGAGGACATCACACATCATCATCTTGGTTAATTGACCAAGATCCTCCATTCTTAAAGAATGGATCTCAGCCCTAGGTTGAGCTTCAGTCCTAGACTAAATCATGTTGATAAACCCCCTGGTCCTTGACCAGGTCCTCCATTCTCCCAGAGAATGGTCCTCAGCCTCAAGCTGAGCGTTCAGTCCCAGACTAAATGTTGATCAACCACCTGCAGGACTTACTTGGTCCTCGTGACCAAGAATCTGCTTGGTCCTAGACCAGGAGGTCTCTTTCTCAACCTATAGGACCTGCTTGGTCCTCGTGAACAAGAAATTGTCTGGTCCTAGACCAGAATACCCTAGAGATAGTTGGGGGCCCTAGGGTACCTTCTAGAGACTTACTCTTTACTATGCTTGGTTAACTGACTAGGAACCCTAGTTAACTGACTAGGGTACCATCCTCTTTGAGAATGGGTCTCACAACTGCACTAACTTTAACAGACAATATCGGGAAACATGTATGCACTTGAAATGTAACCCCACAAAATTTTGCAAATAGGGAAACATGAACTCACTAATGTGCTATTTTATAAATAACACACAATAGCACATTATATTGGAACTTTGAAAGAAAGATAGTACGTGAAAGGGATTTAAGTTAAAATATTTTAAGTACAAGATAGTACAATAGCACAAAATAAGTAGGTAAATATTTTAAGTTAAAATGTACGTGAAAGGGATTTAAAAGAATAGTATATAGATTTAAGTACAAGATAGTACCATAGCACAAAATAAGTAGGTAAATATTTTAAGTTAAAATGTACGTGAAAGGGATTTAAAAGAATAGTATATAGATTAAAAGAAAATGTGAAAGTCAGTTAGCAAATATAAATATTTATATTTAAAATTTACGTTAAAGATATTTCAAAATTTATGTAGGAATTTTTTCGTTTCCAAAGTAATAATAATTATTAATTATATAAAGTTGTCGGCGTATTTAAAAATTAGTGCGTTAACATATGTAGGGTTGAGTGGGTTGATTATCTCTTAGGAAGTCACTCAGTCAAACATGTATGTTGTTCCCATCTACATAATATCGTGGGATGAAATTGGCCCTCTATCATTTTATTGTTTTTTGCAACATGAACATGAGTAAATTGTTTATTATCATTTTGAGAGCCGCAAATGAATATACACAATTTGTTATGGTAGTCTAATCTTATTATTTGGTCTGCAAAACAACTATGTGTGCATGAACTTTGAACTTTGACTTTAGCTTGGATCCATGAATCATCCCTCATCGTATATCCCCCACCCATGCATGAACACGTCAATGCCGATACCTCGCCAGGTAGCTTCTTGTTTATGCATGGCAGCTACGTTGCACATGCAGATAAGATGTCTTGCCACATGAATATCATTCGATCTAAACGGGAGGTTGTCGGCGTATGGTCATATGAGCTGGATCACATAGCCATTGAGAAACTTCTGCTCATCTTTTGCTCCTCAGCGATGTTGGGAATATCTAGGTCTTGTCAACAATTTTAAAACAAACATTGACTCCATTAGCAACAATATACTTTTATCTTTTCTGTTTATCTATCATACAAAAGCTGTTGTTTATGTTGTTTATTTTATATGTTGTGGATGTATATTGATTAAATTGGTGAATGAAACTTGGTTTAATTTTTCATCAATTCAAAAAACTCCTAAAAAACAACATCCATTCCAATCACCTAAGCATCAACTAAAAGCCTTAGAAACCTTTTTTCTTTTAGTAGGGTCTACCTCCCTTGGCTTCATTAGGAGTTTGCCTAAACGGAGGAGTCGGGATCAGGTGACAACACCTGACTCTTTGCTTGCCCCCAAGGCCACACTGAGCAACTTCGAAAGATTTCTGCTGCGCTTCCCCCCCAGGTGTGCATCTCAACGGCAATAACTTGCATCACAATTAGGTTAGAGTTGCCAACAATATATAAAAACTTAATCCCATAATCTTTAGCTAATTTAAGGCCATGCAAGGGAGATTCATATTCAACCACATTGTTGTACCTTCAATTTCTAGGCGGAAAGAAAAACAATGACTATCAAAACCAGGAGAAGTTAATACAATACCTGTGCCCACACCCAACTGAGACTTGGCCCCTTCGAAGTTCATCCTCCAAAGCCGATCAACAACATTGGTAGTGAAGGTTGTATATGACTTGAAATCGCTTCGAGAGCAAACAATTTCATTCCCTGGATCTTCTAGTTGTCCAAAACTTGCATCAATTTCCGAGAAGCATAGCTAAGAGTGCTGGTTGAGATCTACCCTAGGAGAGAGTAAACCTGGTTGATCAAGATCTGCAATAGAAATCTCCATATGCAACCTTATATCATCGTCAATAGTGAATGAGCGTGGATGAACTAGATCATGAGGGATCTCAAAGGTAGGTTTCTTAAGGTCTTTGAAATTTAGACTTCCCTTACTGGAGGAATTATGTATGGGTTCTTCAACCAATTTTCGACAATCCATACCCACATCATCATCGTCATAAGAGAAATGTGCATCATTACATCTTTTGTGGAAACCATCTTCTTTAACTGAAATATCCTCAAACCTCTCATCTTCAAAAGAACTTTTTGTATGGGTGGGTGAGAGAGAAAGGAAGGTTCACCAAATTGTCCTCATCAAAAGGACAAGGAGAAGCATCTACCATGCCTTCATCAACCATATCTTTGTTATCTTTCTTAGCTTGATACAATTCTTCGACAAAGACCTTTTCATATTGCTTGAAACCTGTATGAAAATCCGGCTCGGCCCGATCTAAACTGAGTCCTTCTTCTCTTCTGAATGGCAGGAAAGGTTCTTAGATTTCTTCTAAATTGTCTGATATAACATTGATAGGCTTCGAAGAATTGTAGATTGGAGGAACAATGGACTTCCAATAATCATCGTCTTCATGAATCTTGCCATTTTCTTCCAAGAGGCCCAAGATATTATAAGAATTTTTGAAATGAGGGTAAGGAGAACTCACCATTTTCTTGCATTCTTCAATTTCTTCAATTAGACCTTTTTCGTCTTCATTTTTCTGAGCTTCATCATCTTTGTCTTCAACAGTATCTTCTTCTTTGAACATGGTGCCTATAATGTTATTGACAAGATCTTGATCAATGGTTTCTTCAAACAAGCTCTCCAAGGCTTGATCGTTATCATGGTTTTCTTCAACAAGGTTTGCTTCTTTCTCTTCGAGGATCAAGACGATTTGATCATCTTTGCTATGTTCTTCTTCAATATTTTCTTCAATGGCTTGGTCTTCTTGGCTTTTCTTCTTGAAAAATCTCTTCACCTCTTCTACGTAAGGGCATCCATCATTTGTGTTGTTGTTCCAGACACCAATAGCTGCAAAATACCTCTATCAATTTTGCAAGAGGATATTGTTCCTTTGTTCGGGCCTTTAAACCAAGCAAGGGCCTTTTCTTGCAAATGTAGCACAAATGACTTCATGTAGGTGTCTTCATACATGATATCGAAATCGAGACCATTTTCTTGAAACTCTTTGACATGGTCCTAGGGATCATCATCACGATCACAAAATTCTATCATGAACGTCTCTGGTAACTCATCGGAAGTGCTTGACAAATCAAGAGGGGCAAAATGAATTTCAAGGATTTCTTAGATACGCTCCTTGGAAAGGGAAATCATGGCTGAGGTTTACTACTTGAATTGTACTTCTTTAATTTGTTTTCTTTAATGGAGTCTCCAAATAGGACTTGCAAGGTTAGCCCTTTATAATAATCCTATCAAAGTACAAAGAAAAACTTAAATTACCTCATGGACCTGTTCTTGTAGAGTACCTCTTTATTTTTCTTCAGCGGAGTCGCCAAGTGAGACCTGTCAAGTTAGATAAAAACAAACCTCACCAAAGTACAAAACAAGAATGTACTTGTTGCACATGAGAGATGTATGATGTATCCAAAAGATAAATGAATTCAACTCGAGAATCCCTCTTCAATGGAGCGTCGTCATGATTCTTTGAGGTCCTCGACAATGGTGCCAAAATGTTATCGCTCAAACTAGCACTTTGCAAATCAAGGCTATGTAGGCCTAGTGCTATGATGGTAAGCTCAGGAGAGAGTTAGACCCAATGTCACCACAACCTAACCTCTCAACACTTAGGGTAACTCCAAAACCCAGTGGGAGACCTTAATCAATGAAAGATACTTGCAACTACCAACAAACCACAAATACCTTCCACGAAACCTTAATAGCTATGATCAATGCCTTATCAGAGTCAAACAATATTAAACAAGACACAATAATCATGCATTAATGGAGTTATTCACTTTATCACGAATTCCAAATAATATCATGCCTTTCAAGGCAATTTCACATCTCCCAAGGCAATGTCACACTTCCCAAGGAAACCATTCCAAAAAATGTGCCCTCAAGGAAAAGATGACAATTGAACTAGGGTGAAATTGTAGGACAAGCTAGAAATACCATACACTCTAATTCACCAATTACAAGGGTTTCACATATCCCAATGCATTTCCTCAAAAGAGGATGCTCTCTAGGGTTTGTGGATAAAATCCCAGGGCAAAATTTTACGGTGGACCATAAATACCAAATCACGACTATTTTTGGATTTTTGAATTTATTTAGATTTTTAGGGTTTTTCTAGTAGTAAAATATTTTTATGCATAAAATAAAACATGTAAAAATTGAATAAAAAAGGATTGATAGATGGGGTATTAGATTCTTTTCTCGAACTCTAGGGCTATGAGATTGAGGCTAAAGTCCCTCCCCTTGAGATGGTATTTAATACTTGCAACTAGGGCTAAGTGAGCAACCTCCAGAGTTAGGTAGCGAAACCCTAATTAGGGCAAAGAGAGAAGTCCAAGGCCCAACAAAACAATGAAGAGCTCCTTGGTAGCAAGGTCTCCTTAAGCAAGTTGATAAAATGCTAGAAATAGGTCCTAACTCAGTCCAAAGCACTTCAAGAGCAACGCTAAACTAGGTTGAGGCGATAAACTTACCAACATTAACCAAGAATGAGCAAGATAGTGCATCTTAGGTCACTCTTGAGCATGAGTTATTACAACTAGTCTAGCATCAACTTAACATGTGCAAGATCAAACCCTAAAACATCATCAATTCATCCTTCAAGCAAAAAAGACATCCAAGCTAAGTCACCTGACACGAGGACACGTTTTATATACATATATATATATATATATTTTTTTTTTTTAAATATATTAAAATTTAAAAATATAGACATATAGATCCAAAAATCTTTAGAAACTAGAACATTTACAAATATTCAATAGAAATTAGAATCAAAACACATTAATGATTACACATTTGTCATTCACAAATCACAATGAGACACATAGATGCATGTCGGAACCATATTTCTCATTAAGTCATCAAAATCAAAATGTATACATATATGTCGGAATGCCACTGGGCATTGGCAAATGCATAGACTAATAGTAAATACAAAAAGGGGTGGATCAAGATGGAAGAATCCCATATGTCAATAGTCCTCCATGCCTAAATCAACAAACTCATCACTGGCACTGCCCTGATCCTCCTTCTCCTCCTCCTTCTCCTCCTCCTCTCTGCCCATCTGACGATCTGCATCTGCTGCTGTGGAGGATGACCCCTCCATACGATCACCATCATCAAAAGTGACCAACTCTAGCACTGGATCATTAAGATCCATGTTGGTTAATGCCAACTCAGTACTGCTGTCCAAACCAATATCATCAGGAAAGACAACCCACATCTTTGTCTTTACCTTCACCCACTCCTCCCTCTTCTTGTAAATAAGACAAAGGTTGGAGTGCACATACACCATCGAATCTGCCCTGGACTGCTCAAGCCTGCTCTTCTTCACATTGTACAAGTTCCCATATGTGCTCCAATTCCTCTCACAACAAGGGGATGATGTAACTTGAGAGATGACCCTTAAGGCTAACTTCTATTGAATAGGGCATGTTGCCCCATGAGTTTCCCACCAAACATAGGGTTTCTTAGCCCCCCTCTCTCTAAGCACATCATAGCCTCCAAATCTCCCAGTGCCAGTGGAAAAATCTACAAAGCCCTCGTCCACCTCCTCAAGTAGGTCTCTATCTTGAAATAGCCCTCTAAGTGCTATCTTCCTCCCATGTGCAATCTCTACATCCATGTGAGGAGGGACTCTATGTGAGGGGCCCAGTCCACCAGTGAGCCACTCCCGAGTGTAGAACTTGGGGTTCAAGGAGTGGGCCAAGCAATGCAAAGGTGTGCAATTCTTATCCCACCTAGAGATAAGAATATCCTAAATCATGGTCCATAAGTTCTCTGCCGATGTCCCATACTTGGGACATTCATTCTCCATGACAATGGACCTCATGGACTCAATCATGGAATCCCACCCCTCATAAACATTTGCTAGGATGGGCTAGTCCGTGTCTGCAAACCGCAACAAAGAAATGATTGGCATCCATGATCTTAATGCTAAGATCTACCATGTCCCACCAACCATCATCTAACACTGTGTCCTTCACCTTTTGTGAAGCAATCTTATCCGTCTTTCTCCAAAAAGACCAAAACTCTGAAATCACCATGGACCCAAGAGCGGTTTTGACCTCCCTCAACCTGGTGAGCATGATGAATGAGGAAGCAAACCGAGTATCTGCAATCTTCAGCAATGAAAGCTGTGTGTACTCTTTGTAGATGGTGAGGGCATTTGTGTGGTTTTGTTCAAAGTTACGGATATGGCGTGCATTCTCAATAAGTTTGCCAATCCATCTCACATCTGAAGTAATGGATTTCAGTGCTAAATTCAAGGAATGGACAATGCAAGGTGTCCAAAAAACCTGTAAGAGCAATAAAAGCATGTATAAATGACTCTACAACACTAACATTGCAATGACCAAATTCAAACAATGAGCAAATTAGAAATGAAAGGTGTCCAAAATGAACATACCTATGGATATTTAGCTTCCACAATCATGCCAGCAGCCTTGCAAACAGGTGCATTGTCCGTGATGATTTGTACACAACAATCAACACCTACTTCTTCAATGGTTTTGATGAATAACTCTTCCATATACTGTGCATCCTTGTATTTCCCAAGAGCATCCACCGCTTTCAAGAACACCGGTCCATTTTGGGAAGATACCATTAAATTGATGAGTGGATGGCGTGTTGGATCCGTCCATCCATCAGAAACAATACTCACACCGGATGAGGGCCATGTTGTTCTAATTGGCTCAAGAATTTTATCTACCTCCTTTGCTTTAACCAACAATGTGGTTCCAAGCTTCTCTGAACCAAGAGGCACATAACCACTTGGAGCTTGTTCCAAGATACTTCGACACATCTCAATAAACAATGGTGACCGTGCAACATTGAATGAGATGAAGTTGAGGTGGAAGAAAAATGCAATGGTAAGGTCCACCTCTTCTCGCACCTCTTGTTGGAAAATCCTATCCATTGGACCACTTGTAGATTGCCTCTTTCTTGTTTGATAAGTATCCCCACTCCCATGAATGCTAGGTGGAAATGGAGGCTTGGTGCTAGAGGATTTCCTCAAGAATGGAAGAGGATCATCCTCTTTTTTCTTGCTTGCTGCTGCCACCTTCCCTAAGCCAACATGATCCTCTCTTTCCATATCCCTCCTTTGGTTAACACTCACCGCTTTGCATGAAGAAATCCCACAAGAAGGAAGGGCCAACAAATGGCCCTTAACCCGGTAATATGTGCTCTTTAACTCATTTTTGCAAAAAATGCATCTCCAAGACACATTGCCTCCCCCACCAAGCTTTGCCCCAGGTCCATCTTTCCTTGTCACATACTTCCACAAAGGGTATTTTTTTTCGTGGGCTTGTTGTCTTGCTAAAACAGGGTTAAATGGAACAATAGCATGAGCTCCACTAGCATCAGATAGAGCACTTGAAGGAGGAGGAGAACCGCTTGTGCTTGGAGGAATAGGAGGGGAGGCACTAGATGGTGCATTTCTCCCTTTCCTTTGCCCCTTATCTCCTGCCCTAGCTGATTGAGACATTCCCTTTTTTGTTTGATGGCTAAGCTTGCAATCCTCTCCACAAATCCACCCTCAATGCACTTGGATTCCCTTGGATAGCCTTCAAATCTCCTTTAAATTTCCTTCACATGCACATAAAAGCCACTCTCAACCTTCTCCTTACTTGCAAATGACAAAAAGAAAGTGAAAAAATGTTTTTAAACCCAACCCGACCGACCTTTTCCGCGGAAAGCGTGTCCTGTTTTCGGGACACAAATCAGATAGTCGGGGACACGATGTGAAATTGTGTCCGATTCGACTTTTGGTCGTGTCTCGATTTCGGACACGACCAAAAGTCGAATGGGACGCGATTTCATATCGTGTCGTGTCCGATTCGACCCCCACGGGACACGTGGGCCATTTTGGACGAATCCGGTTTCTTAGCATCCAAGAGAGAGGTGGTTATAGTTTCAAGTGCTGCAATAAACCAGTAGGAAAGGAAAAGAATTTGAACCCTTGTCCATGATTTACAAATGAGGTGAGTTTGTCTTATTTATATGAGACAACCCTTAACCTTTTACAAATTTGAGCCTACAAAGTTAATGATAAATTATAAAATTTAAGGTTAGTGCACCCACAAACCGGGGACTAAACCATACAATGACATAAAATAAGAATAAAAATGTGCAATTAGGCTCCACCAATTACAAGGTGAGCCAAAAGGAGGATGTCATGCTCCAACTAACCCCAATAGACGCTTTTCCCTCAACGCCCTCCTTTATTAACAATGTAAGCTTCTTCTTTAAGGAATGACGTTTATGGGTCTGGAGATTAGGAGGAGGGGTTTTGCATTAAAACAATAAGTTCAAGTGGGAAAAACAAGGTGTGCTAAGTTGGGTATGCCAATCCTTACATGTGCAATCACCTCTACAAAGAAAAATATGAGTGTGGCCATGTGCCCTAATGATTTACCTCAAGGGCACCGAATGTTGAATTTTACTTATAGCAGTGGAAAACTAATTTTCAGATCTTGACAATTATTTCCTAATGATTTCAAACATACATTTCATCCTACTGTTTTCATTGAATAATTGCACACTGAAAATTTCAACTTAAATTGCAGTGGAAACAAAAGGATCATAGAAAGATAGCCATGCACAGTAGACACAAAAAATTTACCTGGGGAAAGCCAATCTTGAGAGAACCCAACCAACTTTTCTTTTAAGAAATCAATCCAATTTACAAGTACATTACCAATATTGAAGAAACCCTAGCACATAAGAATTTCACCCTTCATGAGGAAACCATAACAAGGTGAGCCCTCATTCATAAGGAAACCCTAGCGAACCTCTAGGGAGAGATAAGAACCCAAAAATTTGCTCCTTGTGCCTTTGCTAGGCCTTCTTGTCAAGTGCACATTAGCCGGGAAAGTTGTTGTGATGTGTTAGTTGTGTTGTGAGAATGAAATGTTAGTTACTTATTTATACACTTCAATTCACCCCGATTTTTCTTATGGGGTCAACTTGTCCTTTTAGTCTTCCCTTTTTATTTTATCTTCAGGGCCAACTTGTACTTCTTGTCTTCAATATTTGTTGGGGCTTCTTCAATGCTTTTCGACTCTTCTTCAATGGTTGGCTTGTCTTCTTGTTTATTTCTTCTTGCTAGAAAAGTTGTCCTTGATGTTATTCTTCTGCTCACTTGCACGTCTATTCACACATAGGGTTCTAATGTTGAATAGACCCACTAAGAAGTCCCAGATACTTCTTAGTATGCCAATTGAACATTAGGCTATACTTGCATATTCCACAAGGAGATGAAATCCCCTATCAAATAAACAAGTCAAACACTCTAATATAGAATAGATCACTCCCTCATGGAGCACTCCCTGACAGAGTATGCAATGTGACCTCGAACCACCTTATTCACACTTAGTCAAATCACATGACTAAGTAAGGTTGTGCAAGCACCTCGAGCTTTATTCACACTTAGCCAAATCACATGGCTAAGCAAGGATACACCTGGGCCATTCACCACTAGCCAAATCACATGGCCATTTCTCGTGAGTGAATGTATCATTCTCCTTGGTCAAATCACATGACCAATCTGGTAGAATGTTTGCTCGATGCTGCACCTAGGAGAAACATCAACACTCCCTTTCAACGAGGGAGACATTCTGCATTACACTAAGCTTACTTGGTGAGAATGTCCTCAATCCACATCTTGAGTCTTTCACTCCTAGCCAAATTAGCATGGCTATCTGGATAAAGACTGCATCTGGGCCATTCACCACTAGCCAAATCACATGGCCATTTCCCATGAGTGAATGTATCATTCTACCTTGGTCAAATTAGCATGACCAATCTAGGAGAATGTCTGCCTGATGCTGCTCATATATGGATATGTACTTGGATTTGCACTTCTCCCTTTTGCACCATGTCTTGGATGAAGTGATATTTGATCTCCTGATCAAATAGTCCTGTAAGAAGCTTCTAAAGCCACACTGCTTTGCGACTTGCAACACTGCTTGTGTAATACTTTGCTTCTACTGTACTGAGTGGGACAAAAGTTTGCTTCCTGCTAAACCAGGATATCATAGCTGATCGCAAGCTGAAGTAGCACCTCAAGGTGCTCTTTTTGTCCACTTCACTCCCTGCCTAGTCAGAATCTGTATATCCATGCAACCTCACTTCACCACCTGAGACATATCTCGGACCATATCCAATTGTACCACGCAGGTACCTCAACACATGCTTTGCCGCAACCTAATGTACATGCCTCGACTCTGGTTCAAGGTGCTCACTGCAAAGCAAATATCTGTTTTGATGTTAACCAGGGACATCAAGGATCCAATTAGCTGCCTGTATATAGTGGATCCACCAAATCTGAATCTAAAGCGGAATCACTCAACTTCTTCAGATTTGTCACCATAGGTGTAGCCATGGACTTGCAATCCATCATACCGAATTTGCTCAAGATCTCATCCCTTAACCGAGGAAGATCTCACTTGATCTTTGCCCCCCCCCACACACCAATTCACTCTTTGCACATGTGGGCCCTTCATTAGGTCGACCACTATTAAATATTCATTTACTTCATTACATATATATTTAACCCCATATATGCCCCCCTTGTGTTAGTGTTTCATACAATTATAGCATAATAATTCAATTGCTTAAAATCAATAGGATCACTAGAAGAAAGACAAAGCACAGAAACAAAGAACATGAGAATTTATCCTGCGAAACCCAATCAGGAGAAAACCCAACAACCTTCGTATAGAGATGAATAATTCTAAGAACAGAGTACAGAGATGAGAGAGAGAAAGTAGAAAGTCTCTCTAACCAAAAACCCAAAAACTAAGCTTCTCCTAGTTGCATGTGGGAGCTCCTCTCCAAGTGATGCGAACTTGTTGCGTGTGAGTGAATGAACAAATGAGGCATACGACCTCTCTATTTATACACATGCAAAAATGTCTTTTCCCTTTCTGGGCCGACCTGACTTTTCCCAAACTGGGCCGACCTGACTGGGGCAGTTCTGCCCATTGTTTGGGGCAGACAACCCACTATTTTGGGGCAGTTTACCCACTAGGCCGACTTGTCTAATTTGACTGGGCCGACCTGACCTGGGGTATAATAAATAATTTATTTTAGTCTTTTTCTTTACTTGATTTTTACCCCAAGGTTTACATTATTCTTTCTAGGGTTTACATGATTAATTACATCAAGTTCAACTCCCTTAGGAGGTACAATCAAATATAATAAAATACAATAAGAATATCTTCCGAAGTTTCACAAATTCCAACACTCCCTCTCAACAAGGAAGGTATTCTTCGGTCTTCATCAGCATCACGATCATCTGGGTTTCATCTGTACATCTATACTATCTCAATCATCTCTATACATACTGAAGGTTGTCAACACAGTCTCAGTCCTTCGAGAAGTGTCATCATGCATAAACTCCACTAGTCCTTCGGTGAGTCCAAGAGAGTCTCTCCATCCTACCTGGATGTTTGAGAGACAGGCTTTACCATCTGCTATACCATATGCTACCTGTCCGTCTTATCTGTCGATGGGATCCTCCCATACCTGGATGAGCAGAGGTGCAAGACCATCTACTACCTGTTCGTCTCATCTGCCGATGGGGTATTCCCATACCTGGTTGAGAACCTGAACGGGTAGAGGTACCTGTGCAATCATCACACGACCATCTACTACCTGTCTGTCTCATCTGCCAATGGGATTACTACCATACCTGGCTGAGAACCTGGACGAGCAAAGGCACCTGTGTGTAACCCGACCATCTACCTATTTGTCTCATCTGTTGATGGGATTTCTCCCATACTTGGCTGAGAACCTGGACGGGTAGAGGCACCTGGGTGGAACCCGACCATCTACTGCCTATTCGTCTCATCTGTCGATGGGATTTCTCCCACACCTGGATGAGAGCTTGGACGAGTAGAGGCACTTGGGTGGAACTCGACCATCTATTTCCTGTCCGTCTTTTCTGTCGATGGGATTTCTCCCATACCTGGATGAGAATCTGGACGAGTAGAAGCACCTGGGTGGAACCCGACCATCTACTACCTGTCCATCTCATCTGCCGATGGGATTTCTCCCATACCTGGCTGAGAACCTAGATGAGTAGTGGCACCTGGGTGAAAGCAGGGTAAACATCTCTATGTCATCTCTCCCTCTCAAGGAGGGACACGTTCTCTTCTACTCCAAGTCTTCCGCGAAAGTATTCAAACTTCATCCTGGGAAGAGGCTTAGTGAGAACATTTGTAGTCTGGTCATCTGTCGAAACATACTGTAACTCGACTGCACCTTTCTGCACCATATCATGTATGAAGTGATACCGAATCTCTATATGCTTCAACTTGTCATGGAATACGAGATTTACTGACATCTGCACACAACTCTGGTTATCACAGTGAATCACGGTTGGCTTTGGAATCTGGCCAAACAATCCTGCAAGGAGTTTACGAAGCCATACTGCTTCTCGAGCTGCTGTACTAGCAGCCATATACTTGGCCTCTGCAGTATTGAGTGCTACTGAGTTTTGCTTCCTGTTGCACCAGGAAATCACTGCAGAACCCAAACTGAAGCAACATCCAGAAGTACTCTTCCTATCTACAGCATATCCGACCCAATCTAAGTCTACAAACCCCTGCAATATCAAGTCACATTTTGAAGCATATCTCAGGCCATATCCCACAGTGCCACGCAAGTATTTGAGCACATATTTTGCAGCAATCCAGTGAATCTACCTCGACTCACACATAAACTGGCTGAGAGCATTCACAACAAAACATATATTTGGTCTGGTGTTCGTCAGATACATCAAGGACCCAATCAGCTGGCGATACATAGTGGGATCAATCAAATTTGAATCTGAAGCAGAATCTCTCAGCTTCTTCAAATTTGCATCCCATCGGAGTGGCCATGGACTTGCAGTCCAACATCTCGAATCTCTTCAGAATATCTATGGTGTATTTTCCTTGACCTAGGAAAATCTCCTCCTGCCTCAGCCATACTTCTAATCCCAAGAAGTAATGCATCAATCCAAGATCCTTCATTTCGACCTCTTTCTTCTTACACCATACTATAAGTTTCTCATTTCCAGTAAGAAGTAGTCAACATAAAGGACCAAAATCAATGGCTCATCATTCACAACCTTGTAGTAAAGGCTGGGGTCTGCATCACTGTGATGCAACTTCCACCCCATGGCTGAAGCAATAGCAATGATTGATCTGATGGAAGTATATCGAGCCACAGGAGCAAATGTCTCATCATAATCGACTCCCTCTTTCTGAGAGAACCCTTTGGCAACAAATCTAGCCTTGTGTTTTTCAACACTCCCATCTGCTCCATGCAAAGTCTGTTGTGCCCATCTAGGCCTCTTCCGGCCTACTGCAATATCTTTGGGAACATCAACTGGGTCAATGGAATCAATGGGTTCATCCTCTTCTGCTAACTCCCTCTGAACTGAAGGGGGAGATGATCTCATCTCCTTTGGTTCTAGCATTTCCTCATCATCGATCTCCATGTTTGATCCTCTGCCTTTCCTGATAGCCATTTCTACTTCAAAGGACACATCCCTACTGACTTCAATCTGTCTGGATCTTGGGATATAGATTCTGTATGCCTTTGAAGACTCACTATATCCCATGAAAGTTCCTTTCTTGCCTTAAGGTTCTAACTTCGTCCTTTTCTCCTTGGGCACATGTATGTAGACTGGATAGCCAAAGATCCGGAGGTGGCCCACTTCTGGTTTCACTCTCGTGAAAGCTTCTTCCGAGGTCATCCTTCTAGTCTGAGAGTCATACTCCTAGAAGCTTCCTGCTGAACATCAACTGGATTCATGTGTCCACCACTTGTTCATCGGAACAAGTCTTATCATCCTTCTCTTGTAGGCCATATCACATGATCTTTTCCCTACAAGTCAAATCACGTCTGATGATTAGTGACATTGCATAATCAAATTTAACCAATTTCTATTTCTATGCAATGATAATAGTTTACACAAGCATCTTGGCTAATACTTTAGCACAACAACTAGGAACTATCTAGATGTATGCTATCTCCACTAGAACATGCCATCAAGAGTGTGCACTACTCTAAGCATGCAGGAAGGAGATATCATCTAAACTAGCTCCATCATGTGTACATGAAGTGTTGTGTAATAAATACAACAAGGTAAACTATATCAACTGCTCAACACACTTCCTGAAAGATCTGTATATAATGGTTATGAAGACATATAAGACAAAACAGATCTATGTAAGCAAGAAAACCAAATACTTATCTCTTATTGTTTTTGTGTGTGGGCTCCCATTGCCTTCTTGTGGGAACCATGAGAGACCTCTGTTCTTGCAGTCTGGATCTTCATATCTCCTCAACATATGGAGAGCTAAAAGAAGAACTCTGAACGATTATCATTCCTTGACTTCTTGTGAGGAGTGTCTTCATCAACATTGGCAGTTGAGGCTTCATGCTTCCTTTTGATTGAGCTTTGACAATTACTGGCATAATGACCATATGCCTTGCACCTGTAGCATTGTATCTGAGACAGGTCCTTTTTCTTCTTCTTCTGATTTGGAGGAGGACTTGATCTCCTACCTTGGTGCTCGTGTTTGTAAAACTTTCTTCCCTTTCCCTTGCCTTTCTTGACATTGGACAAGAATGCTTGATTCTCATCAGGTTGAGTGCCGTGAAGTCTCTGCCTTGCTACTAATCTTGTCTCTTTCTGAGTGCAATCTTCCCATAGCTTATCAAATTTGGGTAGCTTGGATCTACCGCTTATACTTTGAATGAATGACTCCCAAGATGGTGGTAGACCATTTAGAGTAGTAATGACAAGCTCCTTATCATCAATGGGATCTACATTGGTGCTAAGCTTGTCCCTTTTAGTTCTGTGATCCTCATGAAATATGAGGTCAATGGATTTTGACTTGGACATCTTCATATTTGATAGCTAGTTCCTCAATGTGAGTGTCACATTGATACTACTATGTTCAAATAGCTTCTTTATGGTTTTGAGCATCTTTCTAGCAGTCTTCTTTCTCGAGATTTGAGGAACCAAGTGATCTCTGACTGAGTCCACCTAAATCCTTCTTGCTCTGGCATCATTCCTCCTCCAGCGAGATTTGTCTTCTTCAGCTTCTAGTTCTGTGACCTTCTCATTGACAAACTGCAAGAGATCATTTTCTTCTAGTAAGAGAAGAACCCTAGACTTCCAAGAGACGAAGTTGGAAGCCCCTTCCACACGATCTTCAACCTTCATTCCAATCAGCTAGGTCAAAAATAAAAGTTGGATTCTTGAAAAACTGACTCCAAAGGGAGATGCGCCCTAGCAAGGCAAGTTGAGAAAAGGTGGGGCCGAGCCAAAACTGTGGAGGAATTGGGTCAAAAATTGAAACCCTAATTTCTGCTGCTGCTGTAGAATTAGGTCAAAAATTGAAAATTTTCAGAATTGAATTCTTCCTTCACCAAAAGATGCGCCCTCCTTGGAGCGAAATTCCCAAGGCTCTTCTTCCACCAAAAAGTTGAGTGAAGGCCTTGAAAGATGAAACCCTAGTTCCAGCAATGGCTTCTTCTAGTACCGCTCTGAAACCATGTTCTTGTTTCATACAATTATAGCATAATAATTCAATTGCATAAAATCAATAGGATCACTAGAAGAAAGACAAAGCACGAAAACAAAGAACACGAGAATTTATCCTGGGAAACCCAATCGGGAGAAAACCCAACAACCTTCGTATAGAGATGAATAATTTTGTGAACATAGTACAGAGATTAGAGAGAATGTAGAGAGTCTCTCTAACCCAAAACCCCAAAAATAAACTTCTCCTAGCTGCAGGTGCGAGCTCCTCTCCAAGTGATGCGAACTTGTTGTGTGAGTGAATGAACAAATGAGGCATACGACCTCTCTATTTATACACATGCAAAAATGACTTTTTCCCTTTCTGGGCCGACCTGACTTTTCCCAAACTGGGCTGACTTGACTGGGGCAGTTCTGCCCATTGTTTGGGGCAGATTGCCCACTGTTTTGGGGCAGTTTACCCACTGTGCCGACTTGTCTAATTTGACTGGGCCGACCTGACCCGGGATATAATAAATAATTTATTTTAGTCTTTTTCTTTACTTGATTTTTACCCCAAGGTTTACATTATTCTTTCTAGGGTTTACATGATTAATTACATCAAGTTCAACTCCCTTAGGAGGTACAATCAAATATAATAAAATACAATAAGAATATCTTCCGAAGTTGCACAAATTCCAACACCTTGGAGTCATATTATGTACATTAAACCCCTTATATACTCACCTAGGGTCATATCACAACATGGTACTCTCCTTCAAAAAGCACTGTCCTCAAAGCTTTGCAGTTAAGGGATTTATCATTTACATGTGAAGAAACCATGTAATAGGATTTTTGTATATTTCTGCTTTATTGTTTCTATTGATGATGATGCATCCATCCAAATGTGATTCTTTTTGGTCTTGATTCTTGATAGTTTGTTGTTACATAATATGATTTCGATTGATTCCATCTTTTGTTGTTGTAACTTCTCCAGTTTGATGTAGATTTTGGTGTCTGATAATATCTTGTCAAGTAATGGTTTTTTGATGCCTTGTTCTATGAATTTTGTCGATTATTCCATCTTTATCCTTGGTAGCATCGATGCAGATCTTCTTGTCTTTCTTGGAAGCCTTCTTGTCCATATGGTTTCACATTTGATAGTTTCCACTCCATATTCACACCCATATCATCAATCTCCTTATCATAGATAATGGCATCCTCTATCCTTTGTGCTTGGTCTTTAATTACTCTCATCTTTGAGATAATACCCTCATATTTGACATGTACAACTTCAAGTTGGAGCTTAACTTCTTCAAGTACTTTTTGGTTACCTTCTCGAATCTCGTCTTTTTCTCTTTTTGAAGCTACAATGTGATGCCATCCATCACTTTCTTACGTCCTTGTTAAATTCTAGATTCCATTTCTAATTTTACCTTGTCAACATTTAGAGCTTTCTCAACCTTCTTGTAAATTTCTTCATCAAGTCTTTTAGTGGTCTCTTCATCCAAGATCTTTGTTTTTTTATTGATTTTGATCACGTTTCATTGTTTTTTCAAACTCTTGATCTCATCTAGAAACTTTTTATTATGGTTTTTTAATCGGCATCTTTTTTCATCCTTTTTTTTCAATTCTTCTCTTGAGTCATCATTTTCCCACCTCCTTTTACTATTCTTTTCTTTCTTCAATTTATGAACCTCCTTATTGAGTGCGTCATTAAGGACTTATATCTTGGACAGCTCCTCACCTTTCTTATTGATTTGCTCTTTTGTTTCTTTCAATTCATTTAAAATTTTATGCATCTCCTCCAATTTGGTATCCTTGATCCATTTATTTGAGAAGAGCTTTTCAAATTCTCCCCACTTGGATTATATTCTAGTATCTTTATCCAAAATTTTCCACTATTTAGAAGCTTCATCACAAAAACAAAAACCTGCCCCAAAGGACTCATATCACTTTCCTTTATCATTCTCAACCATTCCATAGGCTTGATTTTATCCTTATATTCATCTCCACTAAACATAGGTATTTCCATTTTTCTCAATTGAGGTCTAACTGAAAACCCTCAACTTTCAACTTTAATATATTGACAATAACATAAAAAAATAATAATATGTTTTTTCCAAACATATTATACCATGTTTCCTCTTTCCAATAGCTTTTGAATAATCTAAATCAGATCTTCTAGTAAAAAATTAAGCTAATGTCAAAATAACATACCTTTTAGAACCCTGATTTGGACATTGTCTTGCTGGTTGGAAATTTTGTTCTGTTATATTGGTACGCTTTTTTTGTAATTGAATAGGTCTGATAAAATTTTGATGACCCTAGAGAAAGTTATGGTAACTTTCCCAAGACTTGTGGTTTTTGTCCCTATTCGAGAGAGTGAACTTGTACAAAATGTCACATGTCTGATTTTCTTATTTTGCTTCTCAAATTTTTACCATAAACAATAGGGTTTGTTTTCTTTTGATTCATCAGGAGGCACTCAAATTGGATCTCTCAAGCTTCAGATATAACAATTTTACCCAGAATACTTTGGACTAGTCAAAAACCTTAACTTACATAGATTATAACTACGAACATATAATGTACCAGGACCAGAAATTTTTACAACAGGCACTTCGCTATGCCCTTTGAGGCTCCTAAAAATTTCAATGTCTGAGACATCCCTGAAGAAATGTTATAGTGAAAATAGCTCTGTTACCAAATGCTATGAACCAAATCATTAAGGTAGCATAATAAATAGAGTACACCCCATGTACAAAAATGTAACCCCATGTACAAAAATGTAAAAGTGGAGCACAACTCCAAAGTGGATAAGAGAGATGAGTTACACAATAACTCTTCAAAGAATTGGAGAACCTCCTCCAAATACCCTAATACATTCATGAATATTCCCTTTAATAATCACCACATCACTTATATATATACTTATTTTGTCATTACACATGTGGGCCCTTCATTAGGTTGACCACTATTACATATACATTTACTTCATTACATTTATATTTAACCTCATATATGGCCTCCTTGGGGTCATATCATATACATTTAACCCCATTTATGCCCCCTTTGGGGTCATATCATATACATATCATAACATTCAACTTTCAATTAAAGGTTCTGCAATATTTATATTGGTTTTGTAACGATCTGGGTAATCTTGCACTAAAAAGAAGACCGTACCAGTAGCTGACACACTAAGAATATTTGTCCATGGCCTGCCTTTAACATTTGTCCAACCATTAGATATAATGGATACCTCATATTTGGTCAAATCATTGTAAATTGTCCTAGAGCATTATGGATTTTGGCTCTTTCCCTGTCAAATCCCATGGTTCTGTTTTTGTCATACCAAGGTCTCCTGTATTCTTTAGGGGCATTGTTGATGACTTGCACAATTTCATGCTGATAGGGTGAGCGAAGAACATTGAATGGTATGCCACATGCATAGAGAATCCTGAATTTATTTGCATCCACGCCATGCCTACATTTTTGGTCAAGGAAATCTGATATTGTTCTACACCCCAATACATGGGCAAGAATTCACCAAGCATGGGGGGATGGGGATTGACCACCGAACATTCTATGTTTGGCTCCCCTGCAGTTTAGCTCTGTATTGTGAATGTTGGTTCTTATGCTGAATTTGAACACAAGATACTATGCAATATTACCAGGCTTAAATTAGTTAAAACTTAAAATATAGCTTAGTGGTTTAAAGTGTCGTTATGGAACAAAGATTAAACCTTTTCAGTGCCAGGGATGGAGCATGTGAGCAGCAGTCATATACATTCATAAATGAGAATGTAAAGTGTATCAACCGTCGGAGTTGAGGTGGATGATCTACCATCTAATGAAAAATAGTTGGTAATTTGTTTCAAGGATTCCAGGGGTTTTCTGAATTATGGTTATATATGTTTAATTCAGTTATCACGTTGATTGGTCCTTTCCATACTGCTCTTTCTTGAAGTCTCTATAAGCGGACGCTGGGTTCATGTAAATGCCACTGTCTTCTAATATGGAGACCTTTGTTTAGGGAACATGAATTGACAACTAAAGATTGTTTGCATCTTTTTGCTATTGCAGTCTAAGGTTTTTGCTGTTGCCTTTGCTGTTCTTGCTGCTGGAGCAGTTGTGTTAACTCTAAATGTCCTCCTGTTGGTATGGCAATTCCAAACCCATTGTTAATAATATTTGTTGCTTTCTTATTAGCTGAAACAATGAGAGAATAGGAAATCTAATCATACTGCTCTTGTGTTTTTTGGTGTTTCAGAATGTAGCTTGGTTGTATCCTTCAATGTGAGAAATTAATTGTTTTTTCTGATCACGTGGACTGACAATTGCAGGGTGGACACATCATTTTCTTTCAAAGCCTTAGTCTTCTGGGATACTGTCTTTTTCCCCTCGACGTTGGAGCTCTTATTTGTATGCTAAAAAGTAACGTGATAATTAAGATCATTGTAGTTCTGATTACTTTGGCCTGGAGCTCGTGGGCTGCTTATCCATTCATGAGTGCTGCTGTTGGACCAAGTAGGAAAGGACTCGCTCTTTATCCCGTTTTTCTTTTATACATTTCAGTTGGCTTCTTGATATTTGCCATCGATTAGGAAAATTTGGCAAATGGAATTTCTTTGGAAAATCTGGATATGCAATAGTATTTCAGTTTGGAAGACCTCAGAAAAGTTGTCTGGGCGAAAGATTCCATCAAAAGATATCTCAATATGAAGTAGCAAGAAACGAGATTTTTGTTCCACCGGATTGCCTTTGAAGGCTTGATTTACGCCTTGGATGTTTTAGAGTTCTGCTTCAACAACAGACATGTTGAAGATATTGATTTTTAAGCATCATTGTGATTTCTGCCTGGATCTAAATTGTGCTGGTAGATCGTGTATACAATTGTAATCTGTCCATAGAATGCATGTCTCAACTAGAATAAGCATTTATTTTTGATTATGAAGTGACCTAGTATTTTTCTTTAACATAGTTCTCTATTGAATTTTGTCACAAGCAACAATAATCTGAAGTACGGTACTTCTAATTTGAAAACAAGGTTGGTTCTCGTTAGGATTCCTCCAGATTTTGAGTTTTGTATATAGTTTCGTTGTAGATCTTATTATTGTCATGTTGTTATGTCATGCTGCAAGTAGTGATCTATTGAAATCTGTTGAAATCAATGTGGGACCATGCGGGGCAACATGCTTTTGATGTCAGTTTTGAGCAGTATTTTCATACTCGGTAAACTTGGACTTTGACTCAGCCGAGTTCAGTGCTTGAACTTGGCCCTTAAATTGATTTGGTACTGAACTGACTGAGTCAATGTCTGGTTCAGTACCAAATTGGCCAACTCAGCTGACTCTGTACTGACTCAGCCGAGTCACCATGGGACTGGACAGTGTGCACAGGTGACTGTAAAATTCATATTTTTTGAATTTTTTTAACTAAAACCCTAAAACCTAAGACTCTAAACTGTAATACATTGGAAGGTTTTGGAAATTTTCATCTTGTGGCTCGACCCCTGAACCCCAGGCTCATACGAACAATGCATGCAAATAACCATGCACCACTTTATAGAACTTCAGAGATTTGGATATTGACTTCTCCTCCTAACAGTTTTTTGAACTCTAGAGGCCATTTGGGCCTTCATTGATTATGCATTTTGTTTTAGACATGTGTTGTACTTGACGCCCTTTTGATATATTCACCCTTACATGGTATATATACATGAGCAGATTTTGCATATTTTCTCTCTGGAATCTTTAAAATAAAAATTTTCATTAAAATTTTAATATTACACGTCTTTTTTAATAAACCAAGTCATTAAGTTCAAACTGATCTGAGTCATGGCCAAGTTAGAGTCTGGGTTGACCCTCAGCTGAAGCTGGTTTTTGAGAAAATGTGTAAACCATGAAGCTATTCATGTCTATAGGATGTCATTGAGCTTTTTCTATATAAAACCTATCATCCGGACAATCTCTTCCAAATATTGACTTGCTTGTAACAGGGTATTTTTCTAGATATGGCTAATTTGCACCATATTCTATATCATTGTTTGATTTCATTTGCCATGGCCGGCTTAGTTATACACGAGGTTTGTCTTTTCTCAACAAATCGAATTGGTAGAAAAACAATTTGAGAAGTCCTAGGGTCATAATGGCTCCAAAACAATTTGACAAATCCTAGGGGTCATAATGGCCGTTGAATGAGCACTTGGGTTCAAATCACATATGGGGGTATGGGGCTATTACTTCTCTTATGGATGGAAAGATGAAAATTTGCATTGCACAAGTCAGTGAAGACTTCTAACTAGGTTCAGTTGAACATTTTTTCGTTAAAAAATCTGCTACCCATTCAATTGCTTGGTGAGAAAATTCCTTTACATTCTTAAATCTATGTTTCCCTCTAAAATCTCTAGTAAATTCATTACACCCTTCCAAATTAAGAGCTTAATCCATCCTAATGCTGATATGAATTCTAGTCCTTGAATAGCGAGCATTGAGTTGCATCTTGGGCAATAGAGGGATGTTCATAGTTTATAATTTGTAAGAGACCTAAGAGACCAAATCATAGTTTATAATTTGGAATAGACCAAATCGAAGTTGTTATTGTTGGTGCATTCTTTTGAAAATTACATAGTCTATATATAATAGTTTTTTCGAAAATGGATACAAAATTTAGTTTTTTGAAAATGGATACAAAAGTAAGCATGATAAACCTTGCATTATAAAAATATCTACATCATACTTGATAAAATTGGCGACTCAATCATTATTATGTCAAAAAGTTATGATATTGTACTCACTTTTTATATAAGTATGAAAAATCATTATTACGTCAAAAAGATATTGTACTCACTTTTTATTTAAATATGAAAAATCATTATTGTCAAAAAGATATTGTACTCACTTTTTATTTAAGTATGAAAAAACATTGCAACTAAATGAAGTTACTACATTTGAACTATATTTTGCTTATCTCTCATGGTAAACTTGGGGATATCATAAAATTATGTTTGATGAAATGGTTATGCTATTTTTTATTCAACATGCTACAATGATTTTTGAAAATTTCTTTGTACTACGGTGGCGTGCCTTTAATAATAAAACTTGAGGCTATCATAAAATGTTTATGCTTTTTTTTTTTCAACATGTTATAACGACTTTGAAAATTACATAGTCTATTTAGATTATAATATGGTTTTTTGAAAATGGATACAAAAGTAAGCATGATAAATCACAATGTAAAAATATCTACATCATACTTGATAAAATTGGTGACTTGAGCATTATTATGTCAAAAGGATGGTGTACTCACTTTTCATTTAAGTTTGAAAATACATTGCGACTAAATGAGGTTATCAGGGTAATTTTTAGGGAAGAGATTTCACCAATTGGCTATTTTTGGGGTTTTTTTTCAAAAAATAAATTCGCTATTTGGTTATTTTTAGTCTCTAATATTGCCTATATTTACATAAAATATGTTTTTTTTATCATAATATTCGCCAAAATTTACATGTTTCAGTAGTAAAATGTAGGTTTTGTATTTAATATTCGTCTACCTATCTATATCTGTGTTTTTTCCAATCCAAAATATTCGCCTAGAATATTATACTTAAGTGTAATATTAGAACCCCTTAAAAAATACCCTGGAGGTTACTAGGTATAACTAAACAATTTATCAAACATTTTTTTGTAAGTAAGATAGTAATGCCTTTAATTATTTGTAGTGTACAAAAATGGTACTCTTTGGGCTCAAGAGGGCCCTCCACATAGTGGAAAATCGGTCTTGCTTGAGCTCTGAATCAAAGTTTTACCAGGTCCCAACATGTTCATAAGCCAAACAAGGCAATTATAAAACTGTGTTTTTTAAAAAGAGAAGGTTCGTGAGCTAGTTTAGGTTGTTACATACTATATACAAAGTTTGAGAATACTTTCTAAATACTGAATATTTAACTATATGTAGTCTGTATGAACAAAGTTGTTCTTCCGCAGACAGAGCCAAAACATCAGCTAACAAGTCAAAACAGAAGGGTCAAGTAGGAGGAACCTTAGCAGCCTTGGTTGCCTCATCGTTCAAGTCTGCAATCATTTGGGGAGTTGTCTGGGTGTTGCTTGGAGTTGCGTTGTGAACTTGGAAAGCCACTCATTCATTATTATGTCAAAAAGGTATTGTATTCACTTTTTATTTTAGTATGAAAACACATTTCAACTAAATGAAGTTACTACATTTGTACTATATTTTGCTTAGCTCCAATGGTAAACTTGAGGATATCATAAAATTATGTTTGATGAAATGGTTATGCTATTTTTTAACATGCTACAGTGACTTCTGAAAATTTCTTTGAACTATGTTGGCGTGCCTTTAATAATAAAGCTCGAGGATATCATAAAATTATGTTTGATAAAATGTTTATGCTATTTTTTTGTTCAACATGTTACAATGACTTGAAAATTACATAGTCTATTTAGATTATAAAATGGTTTTTTGAAAATGGATACAAAAGTAAGCATGATAAACCACAATGTAAAAATATCTACATCATACTTGATAAAATTGGCGACTCGAGCATTATTATGTCAAAAGGATAGTGTACTCACTTTTCATTTAAGTTTGAGAAGGCATTGTGACTAAACGAGGTTACTAGGTATAACTAAACAATTTAGCAAATATTTTTTTGTAAGAAAGATAGTAATGCCTTTAATTATTTGTAGTGTACAAAAATGGTACAGTTTGGGCTCAAGAAGACCCTTCACATAGTGGAAAACTGGCCTTGCTTGAGCTCTGAATCAAAGTTTTGCCAGGGCCCAACATGTTCATAATCCAAACAAGGCAATTATAAAACTGTGTTTTTAAAAAAGAGAAGGTTTGTGAGCTAGTCTAGGTTGTTACATACTATATACAAAGTTTGAGAATACTTTCTAAATACTGAATATTTAACTATATGTAGTCCGTATGAATGGAGTCGTTCTTCCGCAGATAGAGCCAAAACATTAGGTAACAAGTCAAAAACAAAAGGATCGAGTAGGAGGAACCTTAGCGACCTTGGTTGCCTCATTGTTCTAGTCTGTAATCATTTGGGGAGTTGTCAGGGTGTTGCTTGGAGTTGCACTGTGAACTTGGAAAGTCACTCCTTGCCTATGTGCCATAATATCAAATTTGGTATGCAACAACTGGACCTCCTTCCACATTTTTTTCAGTGGCGCCAACTCCTCCCCGAGCTCTGCAATAACCCTATCTCTATTTGCAATCATGGAGCCCAAAAGATATTTCATGGACTAGTAAAGATGCAAGGAGCGATTGTATAGGGCCATTCGTGACTTTCCCCCAAGGTCCATGACCGATCTAGCCAACTTTTCTGTGTCGTCCCAGAATTGTGAATTCTCGTACGGGCTTTGAATTATACATTCAACAACCGCAATTTCGTCCCTGACATGAGAAGGGGTGTGTACGTGGTAGTGCATGGTTGCCTCTGTTGCTCTTTGGAGCTCTCTCATTGGCTTAGGGTCAACCATGGGGGATTTCCTTTTGTTGTTGGAGTCCCTTACCATAATTATTTTGATGAACATTGATAATCCCTCTCTCTTGCGTGTTCAACCCGTTCTTGCTGCTGAGCAGGGAAAATAATAATTCGTTCAGATTGAATGTTTCTAAGAAGAGACCACTAGCTATAATAGGAACTCGCCTCCTCAAACCCGATGGAGGCCTGTTAATGCCATAATGCCTTCTCACATTAAGGTTCATTATGATCAGGTCTTCCGCATACCAATTATGATCCATTTTCGCACGACTAGTAGATTCACAACCTTCTCCCGACGTTCAAACCTTCGAACTGATCTCACCACTGTCCTTTGCCTTCATACTAGTCTTTTGCATGATGAGGGGGTTGTACAAATTACAACTGTGACATCGTGGTTTGTGCTGAGCCTTGTGGCAGGGAGGTTTCCCTTACCTGTCTTATGCACTTGAGGGTAACTAAAGTATATTAAACAACTTAGCAAACAGTGATAAATTGGGAATCATTCACAAATAGTGACATCTTTTCTTTGTAAGCTCCATGGAAAAATTATATTAAGATACAAAAAATAGTACAAGCACAAGAGAGTCATGATGTCTGAGAGCCCAATGTGGCTTCACACAACCAAAACATCAAACTAGTGACCTTTGACAACCTGCCCATGCAAGGGATAACAAAATAGGCATGCAAGAATGGACTGGCCATGCATGGGAGTCCAAAAAACCTGCTAAAGTGGTCTATGTCTGAATACATAACAGAAATATAAGGCCTCAAGCGGTAGTTGCAGAGTGGATTTGAACCACAAACAAAACAAATAACATTCCTATAGACAGAGTCCCAAGTAGCTAACAACACATAGCTAACAACAACAAATTACATAAGAAAATAAAAACCATGGAATTACTTGGGGTTTCATACTATATCTGCATCTTCAGGCTTCTCCTCTAGAATTGGGCACCTGTAGCCTTCTGATATGGAAGGGATATCAGGAGCTTCCTTTACATGCATACCCTCTGTTTTCCTGAAGGAGGAGAGATCCACAGGGCTTTTGCGCTCCACATGCTTCCTTTATTACCACTTGTGGATGCTATATTAGTTTTGTCACAAACCATAGAAGGATCCTTGCCTAACTGAGTGCCATGGTGCTCCGTTGGTTTGGAGACCTGAGAAGGACTCGGTGAGGAGTGAAGAACCGGAGCAGGGGAGGAGGATGGAGGTGCATTGTTCTTCTGGGAAATTTCCTACCAGTGCATGAAGACCTGGGAGAGCATGTTCTTACCAACCAATAATGTCTGCGTCTAACCTGGGCTCTCTGACCAACCCATTACTACACCACCATTTTCTCCTCCCAATCGCCCAACAAAGTTCTCAAATGACTAGGGATGGAGCTATCATAACCACTGTCGGTGGAGCTTCTGCGCCTCGACTACCAGAACTTCCACGACGAGGGGTGGCGCGAAGCTGTCTGGACATGTTTTCAACCCAAGAATGAAGCCTGAAACCTATGCCGTCTACTTGCAGCATCCAAAGAGGACCAAAACTGACCCAAAATGGGTGAGAATAAGAGAAAAACCAAATACCAGAGCTAAGGAGTCCGTGCTATGCAAGAGGAAGGCACCCACCAGAATGTAGAGAGGAAACACGACAATAATTCCAACCTCATAATACTAAAATCCGGAAACATTCCCTGGAAAAAAGCATTTGATCAACATCCCAAAAGGCCATTAAATCGCTGGAAAGAGGCATGATTACCCCGATACCGTATACAACTCTGCTCAGAACTTGAAGGGCTGGCCTCATTAAAGGCCCAGGCTTCATTTGCTGGGATGTATTAATGTGCATGGTGAGCAAGTTGAGCGTCATCTACGTGGTGGATGGTGGTGAGCTCCGTGATCACCTCCCCACGCGCCATGAAATCTTGAGAATCACCAACATCCGAGGCTCACAAATAGTGACATCGAAAAGAGATTAGCGAACTTATTTTAAAGAAAGATTTAACATATCATAGAAGATTTTGTAATAAAAAGTTTTCATGTTCTTAAAAAATGTTATTTTATAAAATACTATAACATTTTGTGGGATAAAAAATATATACGGTTTAAGAAAATGTGTTCTTACAATTTTAAATTAGATTTATTTTATTTTATTTTGGTAAAATGATAGCACACAAGCATAATAAGTTAATTAAAATATGTGCAAAAACACTATATTCAATTTTAAGAAGACTTATTCTCCTAATTCTTCATTTAGAACAAAGTGTAAGTTTTCTTTTAGAAATACAATGAAGAAAGAACATGGTAGAGAGATTTGCACTTCATCATGAGAAGTATTTCTCCCCAACCCTTCCTCTCAATTGAATTCTAATTTCTCTAATTTCTCTTTCTTCCACACTAAACCTGTTCCTCCAAACAAAAAAATAATATAATGGAAAGCAATCAATTGAAAACCTAAATTTTAAAAAAAATATTAAAAATTAAAAACCTCTAAAAAACACAACAAAAATATTAAAAACTAACAAAATGAGTTTTTAATAAAAAACAAAATTGAAAAAATAACAAAACAATATTTTATTTTTCTTGCTCTTCCCTATTTTCATTTTTGTTTGGTATCACGAGAAATATTAACCTCTTTCCAATTCCCCTTTCTTCTACCTTAAACCTATTCCTCCAAAAATATAAAATAACACAACAAAACATAAACATAATATAATTGAAAGCACTCAATTGAAACCCTAAAACTTTAAAAAATATTAAAAATAAAAAAAATCACAAAAATATTTTTTAATGGAAAACAAAATTGAAAAAAGAACAAAATAATATTTTCTTTTTCTTGCTCCTTCCTCCCTTCTTGTGCCCCTCACAAACATTGCACCCCAACCATCTCTTTAATTCTCCGTTTCTTTCTCTTAATTAATACTTAAATTATCAACATGGTAGTGTAATGCTTCAAAGGTGCAATGTACTTTATCTGCAACCAAAAGATATTAACCTGCTTAGATGTATCTTATAAATGATATACAACTAACTAAATCTAATCTTACTACGCTACCAAGGAAAATTCCCAACTTTGATAGTTCATCCCTGTTGACTCTTCATCTAAAAGTGGTTTCAACACCTCCCTAGCAATGATGCTAAAAAGTGATGAACCAAGATATTGCAACAATATTCAAGCAATTTTTTGGAATCCCATGGAATCTTTAAAGATGTCATTGACAAAATTTTTGGGTTGAGGTATTTTAGTAATGCATGAACAGTTCAATTCCCTAAAACTTAAATTGTTGGCGTGGGGGTGCAACGCGTCATAGGTTGTATGCATTGTATTTGCAAAAAGATCTTAACATGCTTAGATGTATCTTATGAATCACATTAAACTAACTAAATCTAATCTAGATTGCGATACAGGAAAATGCCCAACTTTGATAGTTCACCCCCTTTGAATTCTCCTTTCCTCTCCATGTAAACTTATTTCCCCTACAAAAAAAACAAAACTAAAAAAAATGCATCAATATAATATAATTGAAAGCAATAATTAAAAACTTAAAAAATAAAGCATTCCAATAAACACAACAAAAAATATAAAAAACAAACAACAAATGTTTTTAATATATATATTTTTAAAAAGAACATTTTCATTTTTTTTTTTTTTTGTTCTACTGACTCCCCCCTCCCTTCTTGTGTTTCTCCCATCTTGTGGGCCCCTATGGCCCCTTGATTTAGTGATGTTGACACTTGCCACTTTTCGGTGGCCAAGTCGCTAGAAGGTCCATGGGAAGGGTAGAACAAGAGAAGGGGAAAGGAAGGGAAGGAGGGGAGGGAGAGGGAAATGAGGGAGGAAGGGTGGTTGAGCTAAATGTTACCCAAATATAATTATGTTTTTGATTAGGAAGAAGTATCTTTGTATTAATATGTATAAATACAAAAGTTCATAAAAAAATAGATTGAACAAAGCTTGAAAATTTTCAAAACTATCACTTGTGTGGCCACAAGGTTGATAATTACACTGTAACTATACCAACAAGCCATGTAAAATATCAAATTTTATTTGCGTAGATTTAGAATGTAATGACATACTATATAGTAGGCTATGCACAAACACAAACTATGCATGTAGATTTTCACTGCCTTATCATAAAATATTATTCAAATAAATTGAAGATAAGGCACAAGAATAAGTGCCTACTTACTATAGGGTTGCATGGTCTCCATTCTTGTCAAGTGCTTGTATATCCATTTCTCTAGTGGGTCCATACCTTTGATCTAGGGGGGTCACAACCTTTAATATCTCTTTGCATTGCTTAGAGAGGGGTGAGGGAATCTCTAGGTAGAACAACATGTCATTGATTGGGTTTTTGAATTTGTTTGATTATCAAAGTTGGAGGTTAGAAAGATATCATATGCCACATCATGTCCATGTTTCTCTGAAAGAGAGTGTGCTTGCCCCTTGTGTCCATCTCCTTCCACTTGTTAAATTCTCCATATGGATCTTCTAAATGTTTTATTTTGAAATACGCGTTGAGCTCCTTGTTTCTTGCTTTGTAAGAGGGAGGATTCCCCCTATCAAAGATTGACTCCCAACCATACCTTCAATGTTTAGGACAGAATCAAGGTGTCTTCCTTTCTTTAGATTCACTATGGGTTGCTTGTAAACATACCCATTGCTACCATAACCTTGCACATTGTTGGATACAACCTCGTTTTCCTTAAGGCTCGGGCTTGTTGATATGAGAATTGGGAACCCACCTATATTCCTAGCTCAAGGAAAACTTGGGATACAATAGAGGGGATACAAAGAACTGTCAATGAGGTAGCAACAAATCAACAAATGGGTGGAGGGGTGTATTAGGGATCTAGAGGTTGGATTAAAATGCTATATCTCCATTCCAAATCATGCTATCCCCTACAACTTCCTCGAGTCGTCACTATCATGTGTTGCTTTAGATTTTGATCCCTTTGCATAACTTGTTAAGGAATTAATGATTATTGGAGAATATCCTTCCATAGTGAGGCTTGAAAGTAATGATGCTTGGCCGAGGTTAATCTTGCTTTAAGAACCTATGATTTCGTCGAGTTGTTTGGGTCAATACCCTTGAACCTATAGTAGAGAAGCTTTTTTTCCCCTATCGAGTCCCAAAAAGTTCCATGATTACCTAGAAATCTAGGGTCGCCCTTTGATGTACCATCACAATTCATCTTGATTAGTTTAGATGAGGGGTGTCTATGGATTAGAGGGTGCTATAGTGTTGAATTAGTGGATTTTATCTCATGATAATCTTAGATTTGTCAATAACCTAGAAGACGAGGATTACATTTTTTTCCCATCAAAGGAGAGATCATCCAGTGCCCATTCTTGAGTATACACATGATATTCTTTGATGTTTTTTTCATGCACCCAATGTGCTTAGAGCTTTCCCTCTGAAAACTCTATCGTTCCTTTCCTTTCATACATGCCATAGAAGGAAGATAGGGAAGATACTCTAAGCATCGTTTGATTTGTTTTTTATGGGCTAGGGGTAGATAACTTGCCTTTATTTGAGGTGCGGAAAATTGAGGTGTGTAGATCCCATAGACAACTTGGGTAGTTGCAATGGTTTATTAAATGTGCCATTGTCTCTTCAAGGAATTCACACACCCCTTGCTTAGGTGATGCTTCGACCTAACCCTTTTTCTGTAAGGTTGAATATGAATGGAAAGAAAGGGTCACTAGAATATATTACACCTCTTCTAAGGGAGAAAGAATTAGAGGGAGAGATGATTTGATTATGCTCATAATATATTAAATCCACTCTCTATTGAATTCAAAGGCTTCCAACATTTTTGTTGTATGGAATCCTATATGAGCCTATCGAAGGCTTTGGACATATTGAGTTTGATTATCTGTCCTGCCATACTCCTTATTTTCATGGTGTGAATCGATTCATACAATGCTATGATTCCATCTAGGAATTGCCTCCCTCACAAATATCTTGCCTACTCTTTAGATATAATCGTTTCAATGAGAGGCTTGAAAGAGTTAGCAACTTCCTTAGAGATGATTTTGTAGGCTACATTACATAGGGCTATAACTTTGAAGTTCTCAGACATGCTAGCATTGGATTCCTTCACAATAAGAGGAAGGAAAATGGAAGTGAGGGCCCGTAGAATGTTTCTCAAGGATTTTGAGTCCACCATTTCTAGTGGTAATCTACTTTGAATTCCAAGAATTCATGAAAAAATTCTAAGGGGAATCCATCTGGTCCTTGGGATTTCCCTAGAGCCATTTCTTTTACTACTTGTTCTACCGCGACTTCGGTAATTGACTACATGAGGTGAGGTTTTGATCATCAGTGATGTGTTTTGGGATATTCCTTGTGATGGAGGCTATGACCCTTTTATTTTCCACACTTGGTTACAAGAGAAGGTTTTTGAAGGATTTGAGATATTCCTCCATCTCCCTTTGGTCACACATCATTCCCATTTTCTTTGATGAGGCTCATGATTATGTTTCCGTTTCTGTGCTCTAATGTGGATTTGTGAAATAATTTTGTGTGTTTATGCCCCTCATTTAGCCAACATCTATGATATTTATGCTTCTAGTGCATCTCTTCCTGTCTAGCTTATATGTCTAACTACGCACTTAGACCCCTGGGTGAAACCATGAAGATGGGTGTCTATTTTGGGGGGTCTTATGAGAAAATAAATATGATTTTTTCATGTTTTTCAACTTTGGGCGAAGAAAAGTGATATTTTTGTTTAGAATTTCACTTTTAAGTAAAAAGAAAACTTTCATAGAATTATGTTATCTTTCTATTCATTATTTTTTCAAATTTGTTTATTGAGATTTGATATGACAATTTGACAAATGTTTGACAGTATGTTTTTATAAAATGAAAGGACTAACAAATAGTCATGTTTTTTGACGGGCTTGAAATCATTGTTAAACTCGTGTTTTGTAAATACAAAATATGCTACGACAATCTTCACAAAATGTACTAAGGCATGACCATAATTTTGCAACCAATGGATATAGATAATAATTATTATATTTTTTTGAATTCGACCAATGGGGAAAGCTTCTCGATTTTCAACATGTTTTTTTTGACGGGACATTTCTCTCAATTTACACTAAAACTAAAAAATCTAAGAATACCCTTTTGAAGTAGACACTCCAATTAACGACCCCATATTTTTCTCAATTTTTTTTATTGTGTACTTTTAAAGTTATGGATTGTTCATTTCACCGAATTTTGAAAGCGATGAGACCAAAATGGACACATATTAACAAAAAAAAAATTACAATTATCAGATCTCACCTAAACAAAACAAAATCTATACCAACGGAGAGTAGATTCAATGAATAAACTAATGGTATCAAGTCCGACAGTTTATTTGCATTGTAACAGATGGTTTTTCCCTTCCGAAAATAGAGAAGCCTGAAAACAATGATTTTTTTAGGTATCAGAAGGTATTCGGCTGAATAATTATTCGTCCGAATAATGGTTTTCCGTTAGAAACCCATTAAAATTTTAACAATAGTTGTTCGGTCGAAAAAAAAAGAAAAAAAAAATCCGTCGACTGGAAAAAAAGAAATTAAATTATTTGAGATTGTATAAATAAATCTAAACGAGTCATAATTTCACATCTCTTTTTTTCGTAGAGGTCTTAATAAAATATTTTTGAAGGGGTTTTTTCAAAGGAGATTTATTTCCAAGGAGTTCTTATTTATTTCCAAGGAGCTTTTTCAAAGGAGATTTCTTTCAAAGGAGTTTTTCTTCAAAGTAGATTTCTTTACAAGGAGTTTTTCTTCCAAGGAGATTTCTTTCCAAAGAGTTTTTCTTCAAAGGACTCTTACAAGATTTTTATAAGGTGATTTTTTGCTAATTTTTTTTAAAGTAAATTTCTCTTCATGTTTTTATAAATGGTTGAAAGACTAAAAAAAAATAAAATTTAATAACTGTTTTTAAATCTTAAATTTTTATTTTTTTTACTATAAAATGATGATTCTTTAATTTAACCTCTCCAGATTAAACAATCATGGGAAATAAAAAAACGTCAAAGCAAAAGTGATCGTAAATGTGATGATGATGCTCATAGGGAAAGAGAAAGACTCAGATATCATGCCAAAAAAGCAAGGGTTGCACAAACATAAGAGACAATTATTGAATATGTAAATACAGATTTACATCATAATGTTGATGAAATGGATATTGAAAATCGAGTAAAAGAAGAACAAATTGAAGCTGGAGAGACCATTGTTCAAGATGTAAATAGGGATTTACATGCTAATGTTGATGAAGTCAATATTGAAGATCAAGTTCAAGAACAAGAAATTGGACCTGGTATGTATATATCATGTATTTTCCAAATTCATTTTTTATAATGAATTGTAATATTGGATATATGTTAAATTATATTTAACTGAATGTATAGTTGCTTTCAACATTGATGATGAAGTGCTAGAAGACATTGATTGCGAAAATTATGGGAAAAAAATAGCCACACATGTTGCATGATATCGTGCTATGTAAATTTATGATGATATTTTCAAACAATATTCAATAGCAGGACAAACGCAAATTTCGAGATGTTTATTAGTGTCAAAGAAGTTAAGAGGTGCTATGCCATTATTGGGTATTCACAAGGTGACAAAAGATTCAACATTGAAACATAATGTGATAGAAAATATCAGTGATGTAATACAAAAATTGGAAAATCCAGGAAGAAAGATATCAAAGCTGCATGTAGAGCAATTCAGAAAACAATGATTTCAACTGGTACTAGACAAAATTGTTTGACAACACAACTGGCAAAAACAATAGGAACCTCGTGAAAGACATTATACAAACATAACAAATTTAGAATGCAAATAGATGAAAATGTTGAACTTGCTTGTTGGGCAATTATTTGTAGACAACCTTACAAAGACAGAATGAGAGAAGGTGTTAAAGATATTGTACACAAATATTGGTTGGAACATGCTCAAGTTTCACCAAATTCAAGGGATGTGATACGACAAAGAGTATCATGAAATGACTAGGAAATCCATGCAAAACATATAATGGAAATGACACAAGTACCATTGTTGAATAAATTCAAGGAGGATCATCGTGGAATTAATATGTCAATCACTACATTTGCACAACAAAAACCATGGTATGTTAGACTTATTACTATTCGTGACACATGTTGTCATTATCATGTGGAATTTGAATTATATTACGACACTTTTCTTGAATTTGGTAAAATGTTTTGGACAAATTCACCACCTCCACCCACAATACGTGAATTCATATCTCAAATTCTATGTGAGAGAGATCACGATGAACTATTTTACAATAAGAAATGTGTCAATGGAAAACATTGTCATCATTGTGGAAATCTAGTTTTATTCCACAATAAATATCCTATTGATAATGATTAGTCGCCGTCAAATGTAACTATTGATTGGAGATACATCAATTATGCTACAAGTTCTAGTGATGCACTTTCCATCGAATTGATTTGCGAGAAGATAAAATGTGTGTGACAAATTTTCTGAAGAAATTTGAAAGTGAAATTTATAAATTCACCAAGCATTCACCTAAAGCACGATGGAAAGAACTTCAATTCAAACAGTCTCGTGAAATTTTTCCACCCAGAACAATTTTGTCTGTGGTTGATTTTGCAGAAAACTACACATTTGCTACACAAAAGGAGATACAAAGTGAATACTATCATTCTGACCAAGTTTCAATATTTGTCCATGTTCTATATAGACATTCTCAACACAATGTTGATGGCATTGAAAGCACGTGTGGAAATCGAGATGTGATTAAAGAATATCATTTCTATATCAGTGATGATCATACACATGATACACATTTTGTTCAGCATTGTATTGAAAATATTTTCTATGAATAATTAAAAAGACGTGAAGTTAAATTCAATGAACGTTGGATATGGTTAGATGGATGTGCGGGACAATTTAAATCTTCACGATAATTTTTTTGGTTATGTCGACTTCATAAAGCATCGAACATTAAACATCGTTAGAATTTCTTTGAAATTGGACATGGAAAAGGTGAACATGATGGTGCAGGAGCATGTGTAAAAAGAGCACTTCGAAGATGGAAAATGAACCATTCTTCCACACGATTTCATTCAGATGCAGAAGTTTTCCAATGGTGTAAATTACATCTAAGTTGTGATTATAATCAACATTCAAAATATGTGCATAGGTATGTACACGGCTTTTTAATTTATATTAATTGTCAATTTAAAAAAAATGTTATTTGCAAGTCTATCATTAAAGTATATACACTAACATTAAAAGTTGTCCTTTGTGATTTGTGATATACTGTGCAAGTTATTTTGGCTTATTGGAATCCAAGATATATATATATATATATATATATATATATATATATATATATCAATCCCATACGAGGATGGCACCATACATGGGACTAGAGATTTACACTCCATTCAAACAAAATCCTCCCAAAACGTGTTTGCATTTGACAGTAGAAAGCAATCATGCTTTTGTCATATTTGCACTAAAAATGTTGAATCTACAGAAGTTTGTGAAAACATAGCAAACAACTACGCAAAACATTGGAAACACACAAAGATTAATCCAAAGGGAAAAATGCCACTAGCAAGCTTAGAAGAATTAGAATAAAAAGAAATAGCAATATCATCTGATGGCGATAGAATTTCAGATCTTGTTAGAGAAGGTAATGAAATAAACTAAAAGCAATGATTGTTCATTTCATATAAATTATGTATATATAGAACTTACAAATTATTTGTTGATTGTTCATTGTTGTCCATCCCCTTATGTGTATAGTCAATTTAATTGATTTAAAAACCCTGACGTCAATTGTAATTTGCACATGAGATATTTTTGATTTGATTGCACCTTTAGACAACAAAGAAAAGGTGAAATATTATTTGATGCGATGCATTGAAAGAAAGATGAAGTTATTGGAGGACTACGATGACGCATGATTTACATATGAGAGAGGATCCATCATTTTAAAAGGTTATTTTTTTCAACAAAACCATATGACTGAAAATTATATTTACTTTCAATATTATGAACCTGATGTTATAGGTTTTCAATATAGTCATTTAGTATGTGCATCTCGAATAAAATTAATATAAGTTTCATCGAAAAAAAATTTAAAAACTAGAAAATGGAAAATGTCCAAATATGACCATGAACGAATACTTGAGGACGACATTCCATTGCGATGTTCTTAACCAATTATATTTTAAATTGGCTTGTAGACTCAAAAAATTCTATCATAAAATAAGGATTCAAATATATACATTCTTTAATTTTTTTCTTATACTCCATCAATCTCTAATTTGTGACATGCACACTTTTCTTGGAATGATTTTTCTAGCAAGTGAAAAATGAATACATCAAGATGGTTGTAAAGTTTGATTTTGCACATACATTGATTGATGCTAAAAATAGTTGAAGAAAATAGTTTTTTTTAATCTATTAAAATATTTTATCAACATTTAACTTTTGTACATGAAGAAAATGTATGTTTATTTGAAATTTGTATATTGTTGATTGTCAATTGTGTACATCTATTTAATTATCTTAGATTTACTCAAGAATATATCATATAATAGTCCTACCTTCTCATATACTTTACAATGTTTCAATTAAAATTGATTGAAAAAATGTTTAACATAAAGTCTTTTCATTGCTTACTCCTTGTTAAGTGTTGGTACATGGTGTGCTCCTAGCTAAGTTAAATTGTGTTTTTACATAATATCCAATTTTACAAGTATTTAATTATATTTACTTGAATCAAAGTATACAATTAATAGTTTTGATTCAAGTGTACAATTAATAGTTGTTGATATGATCAGATGGAATTGAACAAAATTATTTAAGTTCACATAACTGAAATCATGGCAAATGGAGATAACGATCATTTAATTTTTAATCACAAACAAGGACTCCAGGATTGTGAAGCTTATGCTAAATTAGAGCAACGGTTATTTACAACAAACCAATGAAAATTTATCAAATTGTTGTCTAAAATCATAGCTCTAATTTAGCATAAGATTCACAATCTTGAAATCCTTGCTTATGATTAAAAAATAAAAATTGTTAAATCCCCATTTGCCATGATTTCAGCAGCATCGATAGTTCACCAGTTACGAAAGTGTTAGCTGAACATTGAACATATGAATCATTAGTTAAACATTGAAAGTATGAATCATTTAAGTTCGCATAACTGAAATCATGGCAAATGGAGATAACGATCATTTGATTTTTAATCACAAACAAGGACTCCATGATTGTGAAGCTTATGGTGAATTAGAGAAATGGTTATTTACAACAAACCAATGAAAATTCATCAAATTGTTGTCTAAAATCATTGATCTAATTTAACATAAGATTCACAATCCTGAAATCCTTGCTTATGATTAAAAAACAAAAAATCGTTAAATCTCCATTTGCCATGATTCAAACAACATCTATAGTTCACCAAGTACGAAAGCGTTACCTGAACATTGAACATATGAATCATTAGTTAAAAATTGAAATTATGAATCATTTATATAATATTCAAGTTTATTGTACATACAATCTATAACACACTTCCAAACAAACTTGAATTGAATTTACAAACTTGATCTTTTCGATTTAAGCATAGTTATGATGAGATCATATTTTACGAAACATGTGTATATGTAACATACATGTACTTTAAACATTAAAACATGTGTACTAAATACATGGATTAATTTGAACATTACAAGTACTCTAGAGATTTAAACCAATATCCTAAAACCATTGCAAGATTGAACATTAAACTAGATATAAGATTGACTATCATTATGAAAGAAAATCGTAACTTGTACATACAAATTTAATAATACATATATTCATGAACATCATGCAAAATAATATTCTAAGCATTTACCACACAAAAGTATTCTATGTAATTATCCCCCCAAAAGTTAGATCATCCAAAGCAAATACATAATATGTAAGTTCAATGTACATATATAATCCAAAAATAAAGTTTCTGAATGTCCAAAACAACTACAATACATGTATCAACATGCAAATATATGCAATATGGTAGTATGGGAAAACAAAAAAAGAGCAATAAAAATCTTTCTCTAAATAAAAGTCCACCAATATACTCCGCTGTGGTCTTCCCTTTGTCTCGAAAAGTCCCAACCTGCAACATGTATAAAAGAAAATTATGAATCTCATAAATTATTTAAACAATTTTAAACTTAATTCAAAAGTTAAAATATTAAACTTATAAAAATAAAATTTAAAAGATAGTTCAATTATAAACAAAATTACCTCAGCCCCAATGTCCATGTCCATCAAAAAACCAATATCCTCACCACCGATGTTCATATTTTCCCGTGTTTCCTGAAATTTAAATTTTGTTAATAAATAAAACATTGTGCAAGTAAAATAAACTAAAATTAAGCAATTCACTTAAAACCAAAACAAAAAATTGAAAACATGAGCTCACAAGAGATGGAAAATCATAAAAAATTTGGAACCTAAATGAACCTGCATGGATAAAACCATTTTCAATTTCAAAAGGTGTTCACATTAACAATAGGATACATAGATTACTTAAAATTCTAAAAAAACATACAATATCTTTCAAACATAAATATAAATATGTAAATAATAAATATACCTCTCTAAGATGCTCTTCTACATTTTCACTAGCGGAGAGTCGAAAATCATGTTCAATCAACATTCTAAAAAACTACAATCAATAAACATTTACGTAATGTATTTATTACTATATATAAAAAATACATAATGCCATAGATATAATGTAACAAAAAGTTCAATTCAAAATGAATAAAACAATTAAATAGATTGTATGTACATAAACAACAGACCTCTCCTATACTCAATGTGTCATGGGATAGGACATCTTAAGCTGTACCGCGACAAACCTTAGCATAAGCCATAAGATATTCAATGCTCATTGCATCTACCTCATCATTCGTTTTGTAAACAAACTTTTGACGAATAATGGCTCGAGCCCTCTCTCGAACCAATCCCACATCAAATCCTACAAATGCCGACGTTAAACCTTCAGCAATAGAATCCCTTGCAGTTGTCCCAAGTTGGGATGTGGGCTCCATATCCGATTTTAAAGTCACAAGCCTAGCTGGGAGAGATATCTGGGATGGAGGTCAAAGAGTTGTGGGATCTCTAAGAGCACCTTTTCGATCATAAATTCTCCCCTTTCCAACTCCATAGAAGCTAGAATGAATATCGGTATAGTTTGGCTTCATATTAAAAAAAAACTCTGCATAAAAAATCTAGCGAAATAATTAGGAACCTCATCATTCCATGGCAACCTACCATAGGCTGTAAGGAACGATCATATAATAGATGTGCAAGTTCAAGGTTCTCGAAATATTGCACATTCAACATTTTTTGCTTTAGGCCTTCTTTGAAGTTAAACATTGAATTGGCCTGTTCTTTGGTCACTCTCTCCTTCACAACAACCCACTTGTACGGACCCATAACTTGTGCCCTTCTCCTCCGTATCAAGTCAAAAAAACCATCCGTAGTTGGTCCGAGACACTCATATACCTCAATTAATTTTTGCAATGACCGCAAACAATCTCTAGACTTTGTTTGCTCTCTGGAGGGAGATCCAAACTAGAAAGATCATGTTGCAACTTGTCATAGTGAGATCTACAACTTTCAAGGGTCATTTATTGAAAACCACTTTCCCATGGAATCTCCTCAGGTATATTAGATGGATAATTTGTTATGGGTGTACAACCCACATCTAGTTCAACATATTCCCTCCTTGATCGACCTTGATCCCTTTGTGTAGAATTACGAGACTTCCGAACCTTGCTCTGCTTCAAAGAAAAACATAGTTGTGTGTAAACATACAAACTTTTTGAACACACACAAAATTACAATTGATACATGTATTAAAACATAAATGTCCATACCAACAGAAGGTCGATATCAACGTTCTCCCATAGAAGATACGGAGGAATCATCTGTGCCCCTTTGGCTTAACTGGTGATCAGATGAATGTGAATTATACAATAAGCTTGAATCCCGAGGTGAAGGCGAAAAACTTTGATTATCAGTCAAGACACCAATTCCCGATGACTTCATGACCTCCCCTTAGAAGATGTCCTTGTACCAGTAGACCTTATACGCTTTTGCCTCGAAGACCCCTCTCTTTCCATTTGATAAAAAGTCTACATTTACACAACTATCAACTCATAAAACATTCAAATTTTACATGTTTTGATATTTAAAAATTCCAAACATTTAACCTAATCTCCCAGAGAAAGATGCTATGTTATATAAGACAAGATAAAGATTGTGAGTAAGTGTTGTTATGATTTCCTAAGTCGAACCCTATAACAGTTAAAGCATAGTGATGTAGTGTTGGTTGTGGAGCCCGATCTTCCAGTCTCATAGATGATGATTCAACCGTGTTTGTACCCCAGGTTTGGTTATGATCCCGACACGCGCAAAAGGGGGTCCGGGGGAGTGGTGCACTCCCTCGGCTGGGGGGCGCGGGGGAAGTGCCCTTGAAAGAAATTTTTGTTATGGGTTGGTTTTTCGCCAACAGATTATGGGCCTATGGTTTTGGGTAACCTGTGGTATTTTACCATTGTATTCCCATTTAAAAGAAAGACATTGTAATACGGATAGGGTTGATGTATTAGGTATTATGAATTGTAAAGATCTCTGAGATCGTGGAAGAGAGACTGTGAGACAGTGAAGAGGAAGTGCAACGAATGTGCTGCAGGTTGTATCCCTTCATTTGCTAGATGGTATAATAATAAGGATTGGAAATTTCAATGTGGACGTAGCCCATATTGGGTGAACCACGATATATTGGTGTCTCTCTTGTAATGTGTTTGTGTAATTTGTATTCACATCTTGTTTATTGTTGTTGCTCTACGATCTTGTTTTTTTAACAATGTAAATTGAAATGTATACCTAGGGGACTGAAGGTGTGATGCAATGAAATGATAGGGCAATGAAATCCACTAGGGCGATATGATGCCATCTTGGTTCCGTGGAAACTTGGAGAAAAGTAAATTGTTAACTTGATGGACTAAAGCTTTTGGATGTCGTCCTAAGTTGAGGACAGTCTTAATTAAGAGTAGATATTTTCCGCAAGTGAATAGTAAGCTCCTATGACCTATGTATTAACGTAAAACAAAAGTTGAAATATCTATTTATTTCTGTTAATCTGAGTATTGAGAGTTCGTACCACATAGTTTCCTTTAGTTCATGCCATAGAATTCCAAGTTCAACCCATGCATGGAATTTGCTCTTCTATTGGTAATGGGCTAGTTAAAGGCAACAATGAATATAATGAAGATGAGATCTTAATGGAAAAATTATGTAAAGTGCCCTCAACCACAAGATGTGCCATGGGAAAAAGAGCTTTCCATAAAAGCACATTTGATAGGAGTAATAGGTCACAGAAAGCACCAAATTTTCAAACCAAATGCAAAATAGCAATGAAATAAAAGAGATGTGGTGTACATTGAAATGAACATAGGAGAATGAAAATCCATGATGATGGGGTTAGGAAGGCAAGTTGAAGCATCATACATACTATGTGCTCAATGTTTTTTCTGTGCATGCTACTTGATCCATGAATTGAACCCATGTATTCGACATTTCAGCCGATGTCATGCTGAAGCAAGGCCCGCTATTGTATGTAATTTGTTGGCAGAGCATTTGTTCTAAGGTGGCTTTGGGAGAGGATGGTCATACACTGCAAATCCATATGAAGACAAATAAGAGGATAATAAAATGTGAGGAAGTTGGAGGATATTATCAAGGAAGAATATGAATCCTTCATTTTACAAGAGCCTCACCTGTTACTGGGAGGACCACTTGGTCGTTAAGCATTTATCTGTAGAGGGTCAATTGGAGTTCAAGGTTATTCTATTTGTTCCAGATAGGGATTCATTCGATCTGTTTGATACCAAGAAGAATCTCAACAAAATTAAGATGTATTAGAGAAGGTAGTTCATAATGGACAACTGTGAGGAGCTCATTCCTGAATACCTAGGATTTTTCAACGGTGTGATGGACTCTAATGATATGCCCCCCAACATATCTAAGAAAATGTTGTAGCAGAACAATATTCTGAAGGTTATTGGGAATAATTTTGTGAAGAAGTGTATTGATATGTTCAACGATATTTCTTAAAAAAAACCGACTATGCCAAGTTATACGAGGCATTTTCAAGGAACATAAAATTGGGGATACATGAGGAAGACCAAAACAACGCTAAGCTGGGCGCGAGGTGGTCAGTCCCCCAAGATTTATTGCTAATTCTAAGATTGTGAACATTTCTCTAACTTTGTCATGTTCAACATGTTTACCAATACATGCTCCGTTCTGACAATGAATGGGTTCACGTTGGATAGTTAGAATGAGCTAATGTAGCTATGACCAATGAACACCTTAAAGAAGTCTGTCCTTTTTGTTTTCCTATAAAGGATGTAGTGCATCTTTCACTATGGCTCAAAATCATCTTGAAGCAAATTCTGCGATTTGTTTAAGGCTAAAATCATAGAACTGATGAGATTCGATTCATAACTAGTGAGACTGTATGTTACAAAAATCTATTGCTGCCAGCGATTTTTCAGGAAAGAATCTTAAAGGATCGGTTCCCAACAATATTGGACAGTTGATGGCATTGGTTAAAGTGTAAGAAGAAATTGACCCTTTTAATTTAAAACTTCATAGTATAATCATAAATTGACTGGGAAAAATTCCTGATAAGGTTTATGGACGGTACCATAGTTTGTGATTGAATATTATATCAGATAACAATCATCCATTCCTGTTGAAATTATCAGGTCGCTTAACAATAATCATTTGATGGGGCCATTTCCAAATTTCTCCACTTTAACCATGTTGGAGACATTGTGAGTTTCTTTTCAACATTCAATTTTCAAGTTATCTGTTTTTAATCTTTGATCATTTTCATAAACCAAAAATTAACTTTGTTAATTATGTAGATATATACAAAACAAAAATCCGAGCGGTCCTCTTCCATACTGGATATGTGAACTAAAAATACTAAAAGAGTTGTACGTGCCCCTCTATCTTCCTTCCTTAATTCTTATTACAATTTTGGTTCAAATTTGATGGGATTATTAATAAATACTGCAATGTCTATTTTCACAGAAACATAGAAAATAATAATTTCAGTGGTGTAATTCCTGCTCAACTTTTGAATGGTTCATTGAAATTCAGGTAATCTTATCCTATTAAATATGTTCCTTATGTTTTCACATAAATCTCATATGAAATTAAGAATTTTCTGTCATACTTTTTGGGAAAAAATGTGGTCTATTCTATTTACATTACTCGTAATACAGACTTGTATGTTTACCCATAACATATTGAGTTACTAGTATATTCCCTTATATCTCATATTCAGTTATACTCTTCATACGCTATAATCTGCTTAACAGAAACCAATGGCACTTAAAGGGATAGAACATAATGTAAGATCATTAATATGTATACACTATCTAAAAAAGGCTATGGTAGTCATACTTCAAAGTTACCCATGCTCTAGCTAATGATGTTACTCATATAAAGCTATGTATGATGCTTACTCTATTACTATGATTTCCCTTTTATATAGAACAAGCTAGTGTTAAGCAGTATGCTAGTTAGATAAGTGTGATTTAATATACATAAAGAGGTCACAAGCAGTGATATACGTAATTACAAGGGTCATAGCTATCACACCTTAAGTATCGGCTAATTCATGTAATCTCTAAGCCTCATGTTTACCCTATAGTATCTCCCTATTCAACTTTGTGTAAGATTAACATGAGGCTTACTTGTAAGCTCTAACATGATGAGGTAATGATATACCAATAATGAACACTAACCTCTTGCTTTCAATATAGTGCTTAAGCGCTGTCATACTTTCTGTAAAAGAAATACCATAGACAAATTAAGATAATAATCAATCCAGTTCAAATTCTAGTTAATCTTACTCGAGGACGTTGATGGAAAATCTATATCTTTGGTCTGCTGCAGTTATCATGGAAACACCTACTTACCTATGAATAAGGAGAAATGCATTCTACATAATAATAAGAAGAATAAATTGAAGGTTTTTCTCCCCATAACACTCGGCGGAATTTTAATTCTCCCTATAAATGCACGCAGTGCATCTTTCGCTATGGCTCAAACTCATCTGGAAGCAAATTGGCATGACCGTTTTTGTTAGAAGAGGGAGACAATGGAATTTTATCATGTAGTATTGATATTGTTGGCCTATGCTGCAACAATAACAGACGTAGCGCCGCTGGTGCACTATATTTTTGGAGACTAGCTGGTGGAAATTGGCAATAACAATTTCATAATATGACTCTACATGCATTTCCAGTTTAGGGGACTTACCTGGTGAAATGGAGACTGAATCCGGCTATCAAACCAAGCTCCAAGCTCCACGTCCAATGTCACAAATACCATCCTTCCTATGCAGCTACTACAACCAAGCTCTGAGCTCCATGCCCAACACCGCGAACCAAGCTCCGAGTTCCACGTCTAGGAGGTGGCAGAAAACGATATGGCAGGGTGCCATAGTGGTGCAAAATAAATGGTGGGGTGGCACGACGGAAGAATGGGGTCACAACAGGGCGGATTCACAGCTGCAGGTGGAAGAATGGGGTCGTAGAAAGGCGAGGTTGTAGCAGCAAGAGACCCTACAGGCGGAAGAATGGGGTCGTAGCAAAGCCAGGTCACAGTAGCAGGGCCCTATTGCTGCGACTTGGCCTTGCGATCATCCCATTCTTCTGCCTGTAGGTCCAAATAATTATTCGTCCGAATAATTATTCGTCCGAATAATTATTCGGCCGAATAATTATTCGTCCGAATAATTATTCGGCCGAATAATTATTCGGACGAATAATTATTCGGACGAATAATTATTCGGACGAATAATTATTTGGACGAATAATTATTCGAACGAATAATTATTCGAACGAATAATTATTCCGCCGAATAATTATTCGGTTGAATAACATTCCAAAAAAATCACTGGAAACGTTTCTCGGCCGGCAATGCCTCACACGCATTTCGAGGTCGCCGTTAGTTTTAACAGTCGACCGTGAATGGTTGTTTGGCTGAACAAATTTAACTTTATTTGGTTGAATAAAATAATATATTCAGTCGAATAAATTATGTTATTCGGCTGAATAACTTCCGCTATGCTTCTCCATCCCCCGATTCTCACGAAATAGACACCCATCTTCATGGATTCACCCCCCTTTCATCCTTTTTGAGGGAGTCAATCATACCCATGGCTATCATTTGCTCCTAGGTTTTTATCATGAGTTTTTTGGATCTTGTTCTCTGGTGAATATGTTTGAAATGTTGTTTGTATTCCATTGTTTGATTTTTATTTCTAGGAGTCTTATCTTTTTCTAAAAGAAGTACATGCACGGGCTTGTCAAAATGTTTGCCTTGTCCCACCATTTATTTATGTGCAATTACCATTGATACATATATCATCTATCAAATAGATTTGGTCTATCTTTTCTTCAAATCTTTTACTATTATCATCTAACCTTCTTATGCCTCCTTTATTTTTCGTAATACTAGTATTAGATTGAAATCCCTACCAATGCTTTGAAGGTTGTTGGGATTTTTGGGTGGGATATTGTCCAAACTGTTTAAATTCACATTTTTCTAGGGGGTTGACATGACCATATACATTGGTTAGGGCACTGAAATATTTGGATCCAACTATTCTAAAACGATTGAGAGACAATACCTATTGGATGAGAAGTTGCTAACTTGTAAGTTGCTTGTATTTTAGAGTATGGGTGGACCTCTTGAGAGTCCATGTGAAATTTTCCCCATTACCATGTTGTTCCATCATATTTTGGGTGCTATTGTTTGGACATAGCATATAGTTACAATACTAGGCTCTATACTGGCTCAACGGAAAATGAAAATGATTTTGGTTCCTTGGTAACACAACATGTTATTATTGCTACCGCAAAGACTAGTGTTCAATCAAATTTATAGTGAATCAATCTTGTGGAATTGAACAATTTTTACCATTGAGGATATGCAAAACCATAAGTAGAATAAAAAGCATATAAAATAGGCAGAATTCAAATGGAACATAATCTAATGGAAGGAGAGATGTTGAGAGCCCTCTAGAAATGTTAGAGACCACGAAAAGCTTGAAGGAATAAATTTAGAGTTGTAATGCAAATAATTAAAAGATAAACAATGCTCATGAGGAATACAATAAATTAAATTTTTCCCTATTGCAAAATCTAACATAAATTCAAATACAAATATATCAAGGACAAGTTTCAAATAATGATGGTAAGAGTCATTTAAGGAAGATATCTCACAATACAAAAAAATAAGATCTTGAATTATGGGACATATATACCATTTTGAATAATTCAATCAAGGTGGAAACTGCTACTAAAGAATCAATGGAAAATAGTTCAAAATATTCTCATAGGAGGAAGAAAATGCATTCCAAAGATTATTTGTAGGGATAAATTATTTAGGAAAGTTAAACCACCCGCCTTTGATGGTGAGGTGAAATATGGTAAAAACAATTGAGGGTTGGATACTTGGGATTCAAAAATACTTCCAGATACATGATTACTTTGGAAATATGAAGATTAGTGTGGCTACCTTTAATAAGACTAGTAGGGAATCTATTTGGTGGGACCATATCAGATAGGTGAATACAATTAGTGAGAGGAAGATTACTTGGAAACAATTTAAAAGTACTTTCAACATAAATATCTATTAGATAAGTACTACGATAACAAGGTTAAGGAACTTCATGACATAAAGCTGAGACATATGACTATGGATTAGTATGTGAACAAGTTCTTGGAGCCCTTGAATGTTGGGGATGTGGCGAATATCATTCATTGAATAATTTATCCATCAATAAGAGGATAAAAAGGGTTGTTCACAATGTCTAGGAGGTGTTATTAGGCAATGACATAGCAAGAACCATTCTTAGAATTCATGCAACATTGTTGGATCAACAAGTAAACGACTAAGCATCAGTGGTGGAAGTTGAAGATAACATTGCTAAGAAACTTCTTTTTATTTTGATTGATACATGATATGTTCACAACTATATTACACCTAAAGTTGTTAAGTTATGAATTTTTGAAAAAATAAAGCATACGAAATCATGGTTAGTGTAGTTGGTCGAACGAGCTAAGAGAAAAGTAAGTGAGTTGGTGGAGACATGACCAATGGTGTAAATTTGAACATCTTTCCACTTGGTTCATATGATGTCTCAATTGGTATGGAATAGTTGGAATAACATAAGGTAAACATTTATTATTACAACAAATCCTTTGGCTATATATATGAGATTGGAAACCCAAGAACAATAAAAGGTATTCTAAAATCCATTTCCAGAAGATTTTTTTTTATCTTTATAGTAGAGGAAGGGTTTTAGAAAGGGATGCCAGTTGTATGTATTTCATGTGTTGGAATCAAAATAAAGGAAATGACCAAAGTTGGAAGACTAACCAATATTATAATAGTTCAAAGATAGGTTTCTAGATGAGATACCTGGTCTACCTCCTATGAGGGATATTGTATTTTCAATTAGTCTTATGCCTAACACTACATTTGTATTCAAGGATCCTCATAGAATGAATATACTTTAACTAATGTAGACATAGTTTCAAGAGTTGTTAGATAAATGATACACTATACCAAGTGTGTCTCCTTGAAGAGCATATGTTTTGTTTGTGAAGAATGACGAGATCCTCAAATTGTCCACATATGATAGAAAGTTGAATAAGGTCACAATGAAGAACACATACCCATTACCTTAGATTGATGACTTGCTTGATAAAGTAAGAGAGGAAATGATATTCTAAAAAATTGACTTAAGATCAACATATCATCAAGTTATAATCAAATATCAAGACTCATAGAAGACAAATTTTTGGATAAGGTATATTCATTATGAGTTCATGGTAGTACAATTTGGTCTTAGCAATGTATCAACCACATTTATGTTCCTTATGGATAATTCCTGAAAGTATTTGGACAAGTTTGTATTTGTTTTCATTGATGACATCCTTGTATATTAAAAAATTTAATAACATGAGTACCATCTCATAATGGTTTCACCAATATTGAGAGAACATCAATTGTAAGCAAAGTTCAATAAGTGTGAATTTTATTAAAAGAAGATCCATTACTTGGAATATATCATCTCAAAAGAAGGTATAGCTATTGATCTATAAAATATTAAGGTTATAATGAGTTGGCTTACTAAAAGTGTGATGGATGTGAGATACTTTATGGGCCTTCCAGGTTACTATTTTAGGTTCATTGTGGGATTCTTCAAGCTTGGTTACCTAATAAATTCAATGAAAAAGAATGGCGTAGTTTGTATGGGCTCATTAATGTGAGGAGAGTTTTCAACATTTGAAACATCTTCTTACCAATGCTCCATTGTGAAAATAATAGACCGAAACAAAGAAATTTGTAGTGTGTATATATGCATGTGGAGAAGTACTCGGTGGAGTTCTTATGCAAGACAACCTTGTGGTATATGATATAAAACTAGAAAGCCAAAAGATCATGAGAGGAATTATGTTACCCGTTGAATGGGTAGGTTCAACACAACATTCAAACAATAAGTAAAGCACACGCACATTCTTACATCAAGAAGACCATGTAATTGGGTGGAACATTCAACCATCTTGTTCATTCATTGTGGTAGTATTTATACAACAAGTGGAGAGGTTGGGGAGGTTACACATGCTCCAATCGCTCATTTGTTAAGTATAACATAACATACATTAAGACAAGATGATGAAATAAGGCGGCTAAATAGCCCTCTAAACATATCCCCCACCCCAAAACTCTTCTTCGTACCAAAGAGAACAAGTATGCAAAAACAATCACGGCTTGTAATTCGCTAGTCTCTATCTTCAATCGGGAAATATTGGAATATAGTTATCAGGGTATGGCTAAGGTCATGACAATAAAATTGCAGAATTTGAGAAGAGATTTTGAAATCTTAAGGATGAAATATTTAGACTCTATTGAGCAACTTATGGGTCTGGTAAATAATGTTGTGATTTAGTTGAGATTGTTGGGTGAATACCTTTCTGACTAGAAGGATGTGGAGAAATTTCTTAGGAGTATGCCAAAGATATTTGAATTTGTTGTAGCAACTATTGAAGAGGAAAAATATCTAAGCCAATTGTCATTTGAAGAATTGTCAGGATCATTAGTAGTTCACGAGTTTAGGATGATCTAGTATGAAGAAAATTCACTTGAAAATGATTTTAAATCTCAAGTTTCTCTATCAAAGACCATAGGTAAAAGAAAATCAAGGGGTATAGGTAGAGGTGACATATTTTCTAATCATGGAGAACATAATATGGAATTTGATCCAAAAAAGAGAACTCAACAAAATCCTCATAATTTAAGGGGGAGAAGCAATAGAATCTAGCAGTAGAAGAGTTAGAGGTATGACAAATCTAGGGTACAATGTTTTTATTATAAAAAAATTTGGTCATTATGCCAACAAGTGCAAAAAGAAGCAAGCAAATGTTGCAAGGTAGTCAGCAAATCTTACAGAAGAATCCCAAAATGAAGATAAACATGTTTTGTTGATGTAAAGTGTTGCATAAGAACATTCAAATGAAATTTGGTTTGTTGACAGTGGTTGCAGTAACCGCATGACTGAAAATTTGTAGTTGTTTTCTAATTTAGACAATCCAGTCTATTCAAAAGTAAAGTTTGGTAATGATACCAAGGTCATGGTAAGTGGAAAAGGGGATATCTCTATTTTTGATAGATATGATAAATGTAGAACTGTAGAAGATGTTTTCTATGTGCCTGGTCTATAATGAAATTTATTAAGTGTGGGGCAACTTGAAGATAATAATTATTTAGTGAAGTTGAAGAATAAAGTTTGTTGAATTTATGATAATTCACATCATAGACATCTAAGTGCTAGGGTTGAAAGGATAAAGAACATAATGTATCCACTTAGAATGATATATGTAATTTATCTAAATCAACAGTTGTTTATGCAACTAAGATTTAAGATCAGTCTTGGCTATGGCATGTACGATATGGTCATTTGTATTTTGGTGGATTGAAGCTTTTGCAGAAGAAGCAGTTGGTGACAGGTCTTCCAGGTATTGAGAAGCCTTCAAGCTCTTGTGTTAGTTGTATCATTGCAATACATCAGAGAGAAATTTGCCCTAGAGGATTTGTTTATAGAGCCAAAGCACCTTTGGAAATTGTTCATTCAGATTTATGTGGACCCATGCCGACACCATCAATGGGTGGAACCATTTATTTTCTAACATTTATATATGATTATAGTAGAATGACATGGGTGTATCTATTGAAAAAAAATATGAAAATTTTGGGATTTTTAAGAAATTTAAAGTTATGGTTGAAAAAGAACGTGGAAACCATATCAAATTTTTAAGGTCTGATAGAGGGGGTGAATTCAATTCGAATGAATTTTTGGAATTATGCAAACAACATGGGATTAGAAGATAATTCACAACTCAATACATGCCGACGGGCATTATCAATGGACGATAATACTGTATCCTGTTGGGACAAGACAACAACACAAATGATGTATCTAAATATTTAATTTAATTATAGACCCAGGGATCTGTACAAACTTGTGAGGGTCCTGCACAATATATGCAACTAGAAAAAAGAGCTAACTACGCCTAGTAGTAGGTAACTTTAATCTAATCAACCAAAACACTCAAGTTGCTGATAAAAAACAAAGGAAAATTCAATTTATAACTAGGGTTGCAAGAAACATGGATCTTATCATTCAACCAGACACCTATTCCATTATCAGTGGTTTCAGTGACAGGCATTAAGAATTTCTTCGTCTAGATTTATGATTTTTTTTTGGAAAACTTCCCAATTACTCTACCATCAACTCATAGAGACATGCATTCAGTCACATGAAATTCTATGCAATTGGTGAAAAAAAGAGAGAGTTAACGCTTTACTAGGTTTGTGTAATAAGATCCCATGCATAATAAAAATGGAAATTTAATCTTAAACATAATTTAAGATAAACTCATAGAAGACATGCATTTCGTCACATGAAATTCTATGCAATTGGTGAAAACAAAGAGAGAGTTAATGCTTTACTAGGTTTGTGTAATAACATCCCATGCATAATAAAAATGGAAATTTAATCTTAAACATAATTTAAGAACAATAAAAGGAATCTGCCATAATTTTAATTGCAAAAATAATTTATTAACATCATTCTATTTGAAATGCTAGAAATCTCTACAAAATGTAGTAATTCTACACTATCTGCTATGTTTTACTAAAACTGAACATGGAATAATAAATATATTCCACCATAACAAGTCCCTGTAGCCACCTATGGATGGGCCTTGATCCAAGGAGACACAAGAACAAAAAATCTACTCAGTAAGTTGCAGGAACAATAATATTCATTAATCTGTAAAGAAACAATTTAACATCAAAATATCAGTCTTTTAACTGTAATAGTTGCAGCAAAAACTAAAATCATAACATATGGGTGCTATCTTGACTAGCTTCTCACCTTTGAATTTAAATATAAAATGTATCTTCCAATCTAATCCATTAACCTCTAGTTTATTTGAGAAATTCTGTATGTAAACTGCGCTGGATGCGCTAGTGTAGGTAGATATCTTCACACAAGATCAAAATAGTGAGAGTGCGTCGTATTGGATGTGTGCAATAGTTTCCACGTGGTCTGTGGATTCAGGGACTAGGCCTCCAACTGGTCAATCCCTGAGTAATGTCGAATCCACTAGTTAATCAAAGGACTACTACTTGTAACTGGTGCTTTTATATTTAGACAACGTTGCATTAAAAAACTGGAAGTGTGTCATCAAGTTGGTAGTACTTCATTATTATCTGCCAATGCCATAGGTAACTAGAACTTCCATTGAATAAAAATTCAAAATTGGTGTCAGATGAAAACCAGTTCCTTCATAACTCTGCTAATCAACCAATTTATTAGTATTTCCTTGCAATTTAGTTATTAAAAAGGAATAATTAATCAAATAAACTATTAAATCTTCATATAGTTCTTACTAAGTGCCTTACTCATCTCAATTTATGTGTATTATCTCCCTTATGAGATTTATAATGCTCTAACTTGACAAGAAAATGGATGGCTTTTGCAACCAAAGGTGGGAGCCATCAAATGCCATAGCAGAATGGTGTGGGTGAGAGGAAGAATAGAACCACAATGAATATGGTTGATAACATGCTTAGGGAGAAACACTTGAGAAAATAATATTGGGTAGAAGTTGTTGAATGTGTAGTTTATATTTTTAATATGTGCCCCACAAAAAGCGTGAGAAATGATGTTACACAAGAAGCTTGGAGTGGTAAGAAATGTTTTGTTTGTCATTTTAGAGTATTCAAATGTGTTTCATTTGCAGTTTTACTTGAACACAAATAATTCATAGGTGTTAAAATTATTTATAAAACAAAACTGAATGTAAATAGAGATGTTTCAAACCACAAGGCAAGGCTTGTAGAACAAGGAGTTAGTGACAGATTTGAAATGATAGATTTGGGAATAATGAAATATTTTTTTGGGAATTGAAGTGAAATAGTTTGAAAATTGTATTTTTATTTCTCAGTCAAAGTATGAAAATGACATATTAAGAAATTGCAAATCAACAATAACACCAATTGCAACATGAACACAATTAAGTAAAAATGTTGAAGGGACAAGAGTTGACCCAAATCTGTTTAAAAGTCTGGTTGGTAGTCTAATATATTTAACAACAATTAACAACAACAAGAGCAGATATCATGTTTGCAGTAAACTTAATCTCAACGTTCATGGAATCACCAAAATCATCACATTGGCAAGTTATAAAAAAGAATTTTGCGTTATATTCTAGGAACAGTTGAATATGGAATTTTGTACTCATTAAAATCATATTTTAAATTATGTGGATTACTAACAATGATTTTGTAGGAAGTGTGATGCAGGAGCTTCGGATCCTAGGCAGATCAGTCGAAGTTAGTCGACATGTTGAGGACCGACCAGAGGGAGTGCCACAACCACTGGTGCGGAGGAGAAAATTGGATGGTCTAAGCCAATAAGTTGAGCAGGAGCAGTCAGGTATGCGGCCGACGGATGCAGGGAAAGTCGAGAGTCGACATGTTGGGGTCGACAAAAGATAGGTATGGGGATGAGCCAAGCGAGGAGGAAGGGGCAGACTAGCGAAGCCTGAAAGATGTGAAGAGTGTGAAGGAAGCCGACGGGTGAGTCGAAGCTGACAGACAGTATGGACGACATGAACGTATGTGTGTGTAATTATTAAGGAAGAACCTTATCTCATAAGGTTCCTTGCGTCAGTTGGTATCAGAGCGGGAGGAGAATCCTGTCGAGGAGAAAGGCGGTGATACCAACCTGCCTTGTGTCAGTTGGTATCAGAGCGGGAGGAGAATCCTATCGAGGAGAAAGGTGATGATACCAACCTGCCTTGCGTCAATTGTTATCAGGGAAAGATGAATACTGCGAGCAGAAGAACGTCAATTGGTATTGAAACTGCAAGTTTGTTTATAGCTCCAGCTGCGGTTAGGTAGAGTTGTACACGACTTGTTGAAGTCCGGTTGCGATTGGATAGAGTGGGAGTTTCAGCTAAGGTTAAAAATGGCTCACAGAGGCGTTAACGTTCGAGGAGTTGGATGAAGAGCGCATGGCGCAATAGTCACAGTTGATCGTGAGATGTTTGATGAGTGCGTCTGAACAATTCGAACTTTGAAAAGTGAAGCCGCATCGATCAAAGAAAGCCAAAGGCGTGTTGTATTCCTGATGTGTTAGACCACAACGACGAGGAGGTCAAAGAAGTGGAAGAACGAGAAGCAGCGGAAGAAGAACTAGAAGACAAACTGATCAAACTTCTGACGGATATGAGAGGTTGGACAAAGATAGATGTACGTACCTACTTAGGAATTCTAGATCCAGAAGACTTGATCGACTGGTTCAGAGAGATGGAGAAATAATTTGACATAGAGCGGATCGAGGATCCTAAATGGGTTAAGACTGCATGTTTGAGGTTGAAGGGTCATGCCTCATTGTGGTGGGAAAATGTGTAGGCTGACAGAGTCAAGAAGGGCAAGGAGAAAATCAAGTCTTGGGATAGGATGGTCGCCAAGCTGAAAGGGAAGTTCTTGCCAAACGACTATGTGATTTCCTTGTTCCGGAAGTTGCAGAACTTTCGACAAAAAGAGATGACTATGAAGGATTACACAGAAGAGTTCTATAGATTGTCGATAAGGTCGGGACAGACTGATGAAGGAGAAGAAGCTGTCGCTAGATACATGAACGACTTGAAATATGCCATTCAGGATGAATTGAGCATGTCAATATTCAGAGCGTTCGGTGAAGCCTACTAGTTAGCTCTGAAGGCAGAAGAGAAATTATCGAGGAAATCCGCAGCAACCAGAGGCAGGATGACTGGTCGGGGTGCGAAGAATGTTTCCATGAAAGGCCAAAGTAGCGATTACAGGAAGGAATCTGTCGAAGAGAATCGACGGATGGAAGGGACATCGACAAGGAAGAAAATGCAAGAGAACATATGCGATGGTCGTGAGAATCGTGGTCGAGGTGCGTATAGTCAAAGTGGTCCATCCGACAGAAAAGGAGCTAACATACCAGTCATAATCTGTTACAAGTGTCATGGAGCGGGACACAAGGCATATGAGTGCCCAGAGAACCTACATGTTGCAGAGGAGTCGAAACCTAGATGTCGAAGGGATGATCAAGTTGACGAGAGGGAAGAATCAACATCTGAAAAAAATGAGGATGGTAAGAAGAAGAGTCGGGCCATGACAGCCAGGGAGACACTAGTTTTGGATGACGAACGTGACGAGCAAGAGCTGGCACAACAGAAGGCGATCTTTCAAACTAAGGTGGGAATCGACGAATGGTGTTGCAAGACCATAGTTGATGGTGGAAGCACTGAGAATCTTGTGTCGATGGAGGTGATCGACAAGGAAAAGTTGAAGTGTCGGGAACACCCACACCCATACAAGATCTCATGGTTGCAGAAAGAGCATCATGTGAAGGTGACCAAACAGTGCCTGATTAACTTCAGAGTCGAAGGATTTGAAGACAGTGTACTGTGCGACATAATCCCAATGGACGCATGCCATCTGTTGTTAGGAAGACCATGGAAATATGATTAGAAAATGATCTATGATGGTCGAGACAACACAATCATAGTGTGGAAAAATGGTGTGGAGAGGACTCTTAAGCCGAGGATGGAGGAGCGAGCCAACATAAAGCACGGCGAGAGCAACTTTTGGGAGAAGCGAGTGCTGATGTGCTCAATGGAAGAATTCCTTTCCGAAGAGGAAAAGCAATCGGGATGTTACACTATCATTCCGAAAGGGACATGTGTCGAGAAGGTGACAATGGAGAAGATTCCGGTTGAAGTCGGAAAGATGCTTGACGAGTTTTGAAGCATAATGGTCAATGAGACATCGACAGGATTTCCGTTGACAAGGAGCATATCCCATCAGATCGACTTGATTCCAGGGTTGAGTCTTCCAAACAAGGCACCGTATAGTATGAGTCTGGCAGAAGGTCAGGCACTCAACCAACAGGTCCAGGAGTTGTTGGACAGAGGGTTGATTAGAGAAAGTATGAGTCCGTGTGCGGTACTAGCAGTTATTAGCACCGAAGAAGGGTGGAGAATGGAGAATGTGTACAGACTCCAGAGCCATCAACAAGATCACGATTAAGTACCGGTTTCCATTGTTGAGAATGGACGACTTGATGGATTGCTTGAGTGGAGCGAAGTACTTCACGAAGATAGACCTAAAGAGCAGTTATCACCAAATTCGGGTTAGAGAAGGACATGAATGGAAGACAACATTCAAGATGAGAGAAGGGTTGTATAAGTGGTTAGTCATGCCATTTGGACTGACTAATGCACCCAATACATTCATGCGATTGATGAATGAGGTATTGAAGCCATTCTTGGGAAAGTTTGTCGTAGTCTATCTAGACGACATTCTGATTTTTAGTCGAACCAAGACAAAACACTTGGAGCATATTTGATAGGTATTGCAGAAGTTGCAGGAAGAGAAGATGATGGTGAACCTACAAAATTTTCTTCATGAAGGAATAATTGGTGTACTTGGGATTTGTAATCTCGGGTAAAGGGTTGGTGATGGACCTAGAAAAGGTGAAGGAAATATTGGATTGGCCGGAACCGACAAGTACGACTAGAGTAAGGAGTTTCCATGGACTTGCCAGTTTCTATAGGAAGTTCATTTGGGGATTTAGTTAGATTTGTGCACCATTGACAAAGTGCATGAAAAAGGGCGATTTCAAGTGGACGGAAGCAGCCCAACGAGCTTTCGACAAGTTGAAGGAAAAGGTCATTGAGAGCCCAGTGTTAGCGCTCCCAGATTTCGACAAAGCTTTCCAGGTTGATTGCGACGCGAGTGGAGTAGCAATTGGAGCAGTGTTGAGCCAGGAGGGCCGACTAATTGCATTCTTCAGTGAGAAGTTGGATGATGTGAAGCGGAAATATTCGGTCTATGACCAGGAATTTTATGCTATTGTCCAGGCATTGAAGAATTGGAGGCATTATTTGTTGCCCAAGGAATTTTTGTTGTACACAAATCACCAAGCACTGAGGTATCTGAATACTTAGTTGAAGTTGAATCAACAGCACATGAAATGGGTTGAATTCCTACAGGGATATACATTCATGTTGCAACATAAGTCGGGCAAGTTGAACAAGGTTGCCGACGCGATGAGTTGAAGAGTTGCATTGCTGAACACGACGACAGTTCAGGAAACGGGAATAGAGTCGGTAAAGACAGAGTATGAGACCGGCGAGGATTTTGCAAAAGCATGGGGAGCTTGTCGTGAACAGTGGAGTGTTGAAAGAACTCCATACTTGGATTATTTTATCCAAGAGGGATACTTGTTCAAGGGACAACAGTTGTGTATTCCCAGAGGATCCGCAAGGGAGAACCTAATCCGAGAGTTGCATAGCGGTGGATTAGCAAGTCATTTTGGCATTGAAAAGACCAGGGAATTGGTCGAAGAAAAGTATTATTGGCCACGGATGACAACAAATGTCGGAAAGTGGGTTAGACAATGTAGAGTTTGCCAGTTGGAAAAAGGGAGAAGTCAGAACACAGGGTTGTATACATCATTACCTGTACCAGATACCCCATGGGAGCACCTGAGCATGGATTTTGTGCTAGGATTGCCAAAGATGCAGCAAGGGAGCGACTCTATATTCGTTGTAGTCGACATATTTTCGAAAATGGCACACTTTATTCCGTGTTGGAAGACAAGTGACACCATAGGAAATGCTGTACTATTCTTCAAGGAAGTAGTCAGATTGCATGGGTTGCCGAAGAGTATCACATTGGACAGAGATACCAAGTTTATGGGACATTTTTGGAGAACCCTATGGAAGAAATTGGACACGAGGTTGCAGTTTAGCTCGGCATATCATCCGCAGACAAACGAACAAACCGAGGTGGTGAACATAAGTTTAGGGAAACTTCTGAGATGTTTAACGACTGACAAACCCAAGCAGTGGGAGAACGTGTTGGTGCAAGCAAAGTTTGCATACAATAATTCTATGAATTGGTCGACAGGTTTGAGCCCATTCCAAATTGTTCAGGGAAGAAGCCCACGTGGAGTGGTGGATTTGGTGGAGTTACAAACAGAAATCAGGAAAAGCGCAGATGCAGAATCATTTGCATGGCATATGAAAGAAGTGCATGAAGATGTGCGAAAGCGCATCGAGAAAAGTAACGCGACATACAAGTTGAGAGATAGAAAGAAGAAAAGACTACAGTCGTTCAACGAAGGATACTTGGTCTATGCACATTTGCAGAAGGAAAGATTTTCGATAGGAACATATAACAAGCTGAAGTTGAAGAAGATTGGACCATGTAAGATTCTGAGGAAAATTTTGGACAACGTTTATGTGTTGGAGCTGCCGAATGACTTGAGCATTTCACTGACATTCAATGACTCAGATTTGTACAAGTTTGAAGAAGGTTCAAGCAATGGAGGCGCAGAAGTGTCAAAAATCGATTGGACAGAGCAGATTCTATATCGACAGAAGGAAGAAATCGTAGAAGTAATTGAGGAACGCGAAGTAGGGTGTACATGCAGTTCATGGAAGAAGGAATACTTAGTGCGATGGGAGAATGATGAGTTGCAGGAGGTGACGTGGATTTCCAAAGAAGAGTTTAGGAGACTAACAGAGCAGTCGAGTTATTTTTCATCTGGGGAGTCTGATGAAGGAGCATCAGAGCCTAGGCAGATAAATCGAAGTTAGTCGACATGTTGAGGAGCGATCAGAGGGAGTGATGAAAACCACTGGTGCGGAGGAGCAGATTGGATGGTCTAAGCCAATAAGTCGAGCAGGAGCAGTCGGGTATGCGACCGACGGATGCAGTGATAGTCGAGAGTCGACATGTTGGGGTCGACAGACGACAGGTTTGGGCATGAGCCAAGCGAGGAGGAAGGGGCGGACTGGCGAAGCCTGAAAGATGTGAAGAGTGTGAAGGAAGTCGACGGGTGAGTCAAAGCTGATAGACAGTATGGATGACATGACGGATTACTGTAGCGTGTCAGAAGGACGTGTAGAAGTCAATGAGAGTACTTGGCAACAATTCGGGGCATTTAAGAAAGTTAATGGTAGTTATTGAAGATAGTGGAGATCATGACAAATGTCAACACATGCAGGGATTGTGTAGCACGGTTGGGGTGCTGACAATTGCAGGTCTGCAGGATTTGAGGAGATCAATAGACAAAGGATGCACGTCTCGGGGGTCTAAATGATCTTGGGAACAGCACCAGCAACAACAGAGTAGAAGGCCAGGAAGTTTGGATCATTTGGACAATCTTGGAAGAGAAGAGCGCGAGAGAAGTCTGGTAGATTGGATAGGAAAGTCACACATCTATAGAGCCGAGAAGATCGAGCCACAACTCAGAGTTCGACAGTGAACCAGGAGAGGGTGACGGTCGACACACTGAGATAACACACAATTACTTCTGTATTGTAACGGTTGAGGCCGATAGTGAGTTAGTTATTTCATTCCTTGCAGTTTGCATTGTAATCGATTCGATAGAAGTAATATAAGCCAACTTCTGGCATGTTGTTTGCATCTTGTCTCTGTGAACGTGTGTGTGTGTAATTGTTAAGCAAGAACCTTATCTCATAAGGCGCCTTGCATCAAAGTGTTGATGATCACAAAAGTACTTCTGGTTATATGTTTAATTTTGGTTCAGGAGCTGTAGCATGGTCATCCAAAATTAAGTCGATAGTAACTATCTCGTAAGTTGAAGGAGAATATGTTTCATCCACGTATGCAGTATGTCAAGCAACTTGGATAGCATGGTCATCCAAAATTAAGTCGATCGTAACTATCTCGTAAGTTGAAGGAGAATATGTTGCATCCATGTATGTAGTATGTCAAGCAACTTGGAAGCAAAGAATTTTGTGAGATATGTAATAGAATCAAGAGGAGCTAGTTCAGACTTAGGGTGAAAATCAACAATAACATTATCCAGAAATAATGTATTTCATAAAAGAAGCAAGCATATAGAGTCCAGATAATGTAATTAGTTTCAAATTTTGTAAGTCTCAAATCAGCTGGATCATATGTTTACTCAACCATTGGCGAAATAACAGTTTGAATTTCACATGAAAAAATTGGAAGTATGCAATGCAAGTTTGTAAGCTTGGTTGAGACTTTGGTTGAGACTTTAGACCAACCTGCACTGATAACATTTTTCTTTTTTCTTTTTAATATATGTAAATGTTTTGGAGGATACAAGACTTAAGGGGGAGTGTGAGAAGTTAATTCCTCCTCCGGGCCACATAATAATCCGTTAGGTAGGTAGGAGATTTGATGGAGTTATTAATTCTCCATTTAGTATATTTAAACATGTACTTCAGTGGTTTAAATTTCAATTGCTACATGGCACGATTAAGTTCATAATGGATCCTCAAGCTATGTATGGGATTGAGGAGTTTTTGGACCCGTTATTGTTAAGCAAATCCATTTAATAAAGGGCAATGAGTCACAATTTTCATTTGCATTTTCTGGCATAGTCACCAGCCACTAGAGTTTATGGTGCCCATAATTTTTTTTGTATAAATATTTTAAATATAATAATAAAGTTTCACTTTTTGATAACAATTGATTTTTTTGGGCTCTCTTTTCCTTTGTATTGTTGCACACTCTTTCTCACCTCCACACCTTTACTTTCACAATTGTAGATCACAATGCAAAAATGGTCTTCTTATAGTCTAGAGAATAAAGTAAATATACATGTGTTTTTGCATTGTATTCATCAATTTTGACTATTCCTCAAACAATAATGAAGTTATTTCTTGCACGAAATAAGGATTACTTTCGTCCTGCAGCTGCTGAAGGTGAGTGAATTGCTTGTTTAGAAATCCCTGCAATGCAAATACAAGGGTTTCATTCAGTCCAACTAGAATGTATACTTGAAGTATATTATCCCAAAGATTTAATTTAGGCTAGCTAGCAGATATACTTATTGGAGTATAGTATTATCAGTAAATTATCGTAGGGTTAAAAACAGATCAAGGCCTGAGAAATGAAAAATCATCAGTTACTTCTTGAAAAATAGCTGTGACTCTGCAAAGCAGGAGCTTCTATCTATTTTTTATCTTGTAATGAAAGGGCTCCACCTACATTTGCTGGAAAATATTTTGGTCTTCCACAACGTACACATTTTGCACATATCTTGCAATCATTTCCGGGAAGACGGTGTTCTGCATGGGCATTTTTCAAAAGATATTTAGGGCTGCATCAAATTGCCCATTGTGTTTATACACTACAACCGTTGCTATCCAGGAGACCATGTCTGTACGCGTTATGCCAGCTAGTTGATAATTTAGATTCTATTGTGTTCCTGGAAAGAATAAATCGATGTGTTGTGTGATGTGTTCGTTTAAGTTTGTGGCTAACCAAGCTGAGACGTGGTACCCATTGCTATTTGGCACAAACATGTAGTCATTATGGGCGACAGGCAATAATTGGATAGCATATTTTAAATGTGTATTATAAAATTCAATAAACATAATCCCTTTACACATTAAAATCAATTCATTGTGGTAAGAACACTGGCATATCTCATTACAACCTTAACTTATGAATGGAAGTAAAATTACTATGTAAGAAACTATGCGATGAGAATAATTTTTTAAAGGGTGTCTCAACGTTGATATGTTGTATCCCGTGATTGAGTGCACTGCCATTTTTTTATTTGCGATGAAATAATATCTGTGCTGAAGGAACCCTATTTCGTACAATTGAAGCAAGAGGTTATAACGTGTAGATATTAGATCCTAAAACTCGAAATAGGTTTCTCCTGGTATAAATGAAAAATGATTGCTCATAACAACCACAAAGCACGGAAGGAAGGAATATAAGGCCCTTAAAGCCTCGTCTAAAAACATGGCATACATTTTTCCTAGTCTGAATGGGTTTACATATGCTTTCCACGCCTAATTATGAAGGGTTGTGTAATGTCCCCAGTTTGGCCCCATGGCATTAACATTATAAATGATGTAATCTTGTTATGAAATCATGGTGAGGAGCTCAAGGCCAAGGCCCCACCATTGATTTCGTGATGCATATGGTTTGCGTGCTAGCAGTGCACATTGGAAATTCAAATATCATGTAATATGCATTTTAATAAAAATACCCACAACTAGCTATGCAATGCAACAAAGAGATGGGGGCATGATTTCACAAGGAATTGGGAGGGAAAACATTCAAACCCTTGAGCCAATCAGTTCAAGCCAAGTGTCAATGAGAGAACCCATCAAACCCTCAACTACCCATGTTGACTTTTGTACCCAACCATTGATTTCTCCCAAGAGTTGGTTGGGGAAGTTAATGCCTTGGGAATGGAGAGGTATGGCTGTCCAAAATTGGGTATGGGCAAGCCACCCTTCATGGAAAATCGTGTTGGTCTCCTTGGGTAGAAATAGAGCCACGAAATTGCTCCCAAAGCGATTATTCACCATGGCCTTGCTCTCTCACGTAGCTCTAGCCGCCTGGGCGTTTTCCTCCCTCGGTTTTCTGTGTTTGCCTTCATCTTCTAGCTGGGAAGGGGCGTTTTCGTGTTGGTTACCAGTGGGGAAAGAGAGCAGAATGTTTTTGGGTCTTCCTGGAGGTCGTTTAGGCCATTGGAAAGGATCCTAACCAGTGGAGAGAAATCGGTTTTGCTCCCTAGGGTTGAAATCGAAATTCCACAGTTCGTTTGGGTGAACCACGAGTTGGTAGAACCAACGTGGACCCTGTTTTGTGAATACCTCTGTTGTAAATGTGTAACCCTGTCAATAATCGTTTTGCTGTAAGAAGAAAAAGTATGTTGGGGTATGGGTAATGGGTAATCCATTGTTCTGGCTGGAGCTTGAGAATGAGCATCCATTGTTCCATTGTAGCTTGATAAACCCAGTTGGACTGGCTTGGCTGAGATAAAATGGTTAATGGGCTGTGGGTGAGCCGAAATGTTCCCTTTCCCTTGTGAGAATCATGCCCAACTCGGGGGTGGCCTTCGGACGGACTCAGTATAAGCTGTCGAAGAGCCTATGGCTGGGTGGAACGTTGCAGCGACATAGCTAGTTGCTTGGGCAATTGCAAAAATGAAGATAGGTGTTTTGATATCTATGTATTTACTTCTGCATTGTTTAATTAATTGATGACTGATATTGATATACTGAGTGCATATGAAAATATGTGTGTGGATGAATTTGTTTCCGCTGTGCATATTTGTTTGATTTACATCTGCACACTTTGTTTTTAACTGTATGCCTCTAATGAATGGGTTGAGTTTTATGAAAAGCCCCATAGATTGGTAACATGTTCCCTGCCTTGCATTGGTTCCAAGGGTGGGTACATGACATTTTGTATTAGAGCTGCTGGTTGCAGTATTGGGCCTCTATGGGCCAAATCCAATTACAGTCATCTCTGAAAGAAAGAAAGTTTTCAAATTTTTTCTAAGTCTGTTTGAAAAATTTGTTTTGAAAAATTCGTTTAAGTCTGTTTCGGAGAGAATTCCCGAAGGTTTTCCGCAACTGCGGAAGCATTCGACGAATTGCTCCGAAACTGCGGAAGCATTCTGCGAGTTTTTCCGCAACGCGGAGGAGTTGGGAAGTCGCCCCGAAATTTGCGGAAGGAATTCTCTTCTGAAATTTGCGAAAGGATTCCGTGAGTTTCCCCGCAACGTGGAAAAATTCGGCGAAAAGCTTCGAAAAAGCGGAAATTTTTCTAAGTTTTTGGCGTCGAAAGGAAATTTTCGGAAGGAATTCTCTTCTGAAATTGCGGAAGGAATTTTCTTCCGAACTGCGGAAATATTCCGCAAGTCGTTCTGTAACTGCGGAAGACTTCGCCGAGTCGTCCCGTAACTGCGGAATACTTCGGCGAATCGTTCCGCAACTGCGGAAGGCTTTGGCGAATCGTTCCGCAATTACGAAAGGCTTCCGTGAACCTCCCTGAAACCGCGGAAGACTTCACCAAATCGTCTCGAAATTTCGGAAGCATTCGACGAACCGTTCCGAAACTGCAGAAGCATTCCGCAACTGCAGGAGCATTCGCCGAATCGCTCCGCAACGGAAGCGTTCCGCGAATGGCTCCGCAATTGCGGGAGCGATCGGTGAACCAAAAAAAAAAAAAAAAAAAAAGGTGACCAAAACTTGATTTTTGGATAGCAGGAGCATCCGAACTCAGAATGAAATGATTCTTGTGGGGCTCGGAGGCCATTGACGAAGGCCATGAAAGAACCAGTGAAGACCCCAAGCCCATTACACTCCGATTTGACAGAAAATGTATAATAGTGACTTTCGAAGGACAGAGTCCCGAGGCTTGACGGAAGGTCGGTTTGAGCCGAAATTGATCAGGCATGGCCATGAAGCAGGCATGATGTTAAGTTCAGAATCTTGGAGGCAAAATCCAAGGGATGTGAAGTCGGGGTGAGCAAGAAGGCCAAAAAGCACTGTTCCGGGCCACTTTTTCAGGATTTTGAAAAGCTTGTGGGCAGTAAAAGTGACCCTAGATGCGGGAATCAAAATTTTTACTGAACTAGACATTTCATATTCTCATTAAGACGGACATTTTCCGTTAGACGAAGATTTTCCAGAAATGCACTGTTTGGGAGATAGCCATTTTTGGCCCAAATTTTGGAATTTTGGAAAAATGTGAAAAGTGAGAAGTAGTGAAACCCAGAAATTCATAGAAGATGAATGGTGCATCGGAATTGAAATCCGTGAATTGCTGAGTGTTCCTTGTTATAGGGACTAACTTCGCCCGATAGATAATTTTTTGTGATTTTTCATAGATTTTCTTCCATAGGTGGCTAAAGTTGGCATTCTGGACCAAAATGCAACTATGTAAAATGTGCAGAATTGGACTGAAAGTTGTCATTTTTGAAGAAATGCAGTTTCCGCACCTGATGTCGGAATGGAGCATGAAGACAGGCATTGGAAAGCTTGTCCAGCAGGGAACAATGATGCATGACCAGAGTTTGAATGAGGACTACATATATCATAGATATTTAGTGCAGAAGAGTGCCAGGGGCTGTTTTGACAAACAAATTTTGTTGTCAATATGAGCAATATCTACAATTGCATGATATGGAAGAGGAATTCCATGTTACGATGAGGGATCGAAAAGAGAAGAATTCTTTAAAACCCTATTTGCTAACATACTTATAATTATGAAGTTGTCATATGGCGTAGAAATGTTAAAAATGTAAGGGATTACATAGATGTATATGCACTAGATGGCATCTTAACAACCATCGTATAGTGCATATGGAAATGTTTGTGCCTAAATGGGATATTGCATATGGGTAGAATAATGAAGTCTGCATATGCAATGAACCACTAATGGAGAATATTGTGGTTAATAATCACTATTGATGTTGGTATTGTTTGTAGTACCAAAGATAACAAAGAGCATGGCTAAATGTGCTGAGGATGTTGTTGCATGAAGCCAACAACCTTATGTAGAAAGGATGGTGCAACAAATCTATAAGTTGGCAAAAGGACTGAGCAGCCTTGGTAAGAGGCCAACTTATCAGGTAACATCAGGCGATGTTAATGGTAACCATGCAGGTAATGATTATCGGTGCCAAATTGCATGAATGTTGAAAGAGGATTTGGTAAGATCTCTTCAACCATGTTTGAGCTATGATTGAGTTAGTTTGCATGTGATATTGAATACCGATTGGGACTGTTAACCTACCAATCTTGGTGAGGTGTGGGTAAGTGAAGGAAATGATCTTTACATCCTATGACTGTTTAGAAATCTCAATGCATTCATATGAATTTATATCATGCCATGTGTATGTTGGTTATGTGCCTAATAACCAAAGCAAGTGAGGACTGGTGGTCCTGATTATGGTAATGCAGAATAGTAAGTACATGAAGAGCCAAATCATGATCGATGGGCTGCTAGAATGCTCTGTGGAAGGACAGAGTTGTATGAATGATATGACTATGAAATAATGAGTATTTACGATTTATTTAAGTTGCATGGATAGTGTGACTATGTCTTGAAATTCTCTTGTGGTAATGATGCATATATAGAAATGTATATATATTTCATTGCATTTCAAATGTTAAACAGCTGAAAGTGTTTGAATTATTGAGTATTATAATTCTGAGATCACTTCAGTGACTGTTATGGCAATGAATGATTATGTGCGTAGATACTCACAACGTGTTTGGCTGACTGAAGTTTCAGTTTTTAGGTAGAAAAATCTTGCGTATGGCAATGAGGATAAGTCCATCGTAAAGACCGGGATCTACCATGTGCGAAAGCCAAAGATTATGAGAAGGTTCTCATGGTTGTAAATTTACGCATGAAACGAATCTGAAAATTGTTTGGTTTAAGTTGCAAATCTAATTTCTGTAGGAAAACAGAGTTACAAATTTCAGATTTGAGAATTGCTTATAATTGCTAATGATTGTTTGGCTTATATAGAATTGTGTCAGGAAGACATGCTGTAGGTGGATGTTCAGGTATGGTAGCAAGGGTGAAACCATAATGGGTAGCGTGATACCACTTATAAGGGCCAAACAATATGAGGAGAGACTCATTGCTAAGCAAATCAATTTCTGTAGGAGACAGAATTGTAAATTCATATTGAATTTAATTATTTATGCTATTGATTGGTTATGGAACAATCATATTTGAAGCTTATTGCTAAATGTTGCTGACTGTTTGGCTATTTGATAAAGTGTGCAAGGATGACACATTGCAGGAAAACCATGTGTGATGGCCTGCAGAAGCCAAACTAGATGGGAAGGATCCCATGCTTTGGAAATGGGTTTCGGGTGAAACGCCATTGTAAATGTTGATAATGCCTCAGCCAAACCGCATATCGGTAAACCAGGGAAGTGAAATGGTAAAGCTATGCCCAGAAGGCATGTGAGACACATATGCAAATGAATGAGTATTCTGTGACCCTAGACAAGAACATGCATGTCTAAATTATTAGGGTTAATATGTAGAGCATGCTCTATCTTATTTATATCATTGCAAACTGCTTGAGTATGATTAGGGCCTACATGGCGCACATCGGAAAGGGGGTGCACACCTTTTCTGGTGTTGGGTCATGGTAGGGTTTTCAATATTGACTACACCCTAAGGGAATGGACGCATTCCTGGTGTTTCAATACTTGATAGTGAATGATATGAAATGTGATTACAATTTTTGGGCAGCAATACTGATGAGCCTGCTTATCCTTCTTGTGCTAACAGCTTACACAAATGCAACTTGGTGTTGCACGCAAGAGGCAAATTGAAGAAAGGGTGCTCAAGAGGACTGTATGAGCAATGGTAACCTTTCGACACTCACACTAAAGGACACTAGAAGGGATGGATAGGACCGAGGAGTTGTGTTGCAGAAAAGGGGTATCATCCTTGTGTAGTGTGAGTGGGTATTGTGGGGCCATGCTAGCCTGCAGTCAAATGAGTCACCTATGGAGTTCCTGGAAGGGAACCACTGGTTGCACAAGAGAAGGAGCCACGTAATCATATTATGTTGTTCATATTTCCTGATAAACCCAGTCGATGTACTGGCTTGGCAATGATTGTTGTATGCCTGATAAACCCAGTCGATGTACTGGCTTGGCAATGGTTGTTGTATGCCTGAGAAACCCAGTCGGCGTACTGGCTTGGGATTGGTTATTTGGGAGTTGGGGCGAAAGGTTGCTGGATGCCTGATAAACCTAGTCGGTGTACTAGCTTGGCATGTTGTTAAATTAATGCCTGACAAACCCAGTCGGTGTATTGGCTTGGCATTGGTTACTTGCATGTTGTGGAGGTATTGGTGAAAATGTGTTATTTCCTGACAAACCTAGTCGGAGAACTGGCTTGGAAATGGTTATTGTATGCTTGATAAACCCAGTCGGCGTACTGGCTTAGCATACTGAATTTTGAAATGCTTGATAAACCCAGTCGGCGTACTGGCTTAGCATACTGATTTTTGAAATGCTTGATAAACCCAGTCGGCGTACTGGCTTAGCATACTGATTTTTGAAATGTTTGATAAACCCAGTCGACGTACTGGCTTAGCATACTGATTTTTGAAATGCTTGATAAACCCAGCTGGCGTACTGGCTTAGCATACTGATTTTTGGGATGCCTGATAAACCCAGTCGGCGCATTGGCTTGGCATTGCCTATTCGGATGATGTTGTGGAGCAGCATGTGTGCTGGCCAAGCATCCACCCCACAGGTGATCCAAGGATTGTAAAGAAGAAAATGAAACCTGTGGAGTAGCGAGGAAACGCACAATACAGATAAGCATGTTCATTTTCATTCAATTCTTGTTGGAATAATGAAGATTTCAGGTACGAATCTTATTGCAACCAAGCTAATACATTGTGGTTTCTTTGTTGGAAACCTTGGCCATTACAGGAAACAAGGACCTTGAGAGAGCTATAAATGCTTGGTAAAACCAGAGAGTAACTGGATGAGAGCTATAAATGCTTGGTAAAGCCAGAGAGTAACTGGTTGGAACTATAAAATTCTTGGTAAATTCAGATGGTAGTTGGTGGGAACATTAACCACTTGATGTTGTGGAGCAGCCGACGTGCTGGCCAAACATTCCCTTAAAAAAAAAATTGATAAAATCCAGTCAACGTACTGGCCTGACATTGCTTGTTCGAATGGTTGTGGAGTAGCCTGCGTGCTGGCCCAACCTTCATTGTTGTATCCACGGGAAATCCAATGCCTGGAAAACGAAGAAGGATCCTGTGGGATAAAGTGAAGACATCCTACAAAGATAAGTATTTGGTTATCTTGCAACTCTTGCTTATGAATATACATGTGTATATGATTTAATTATGATTTCTTAAATTTTCATTTGGAGGTAAACCCTATGAAAATACACTAAACATGTGAATTGACTCCATGATTGAGTGTAGGTATTGCTGGAAGCAAGGACTATGAAAGCGTCTGGAGGATGCATGGGGACATGTGACCGTCCCAAAGAGAGCTCAGTACGAGCGGTAATGAAAAGATGGTGCTAGTGGAATTGTGTGGGTCCTAGCAGCCAAAGGTTATGTAAGCAACAATGGGGAAGGGTTCCCTAGTTGAAAGGCATTAGACAGACCTTAGACACTAAAGTGTCATAGCCAATAAAGGGCAAGTCAAGCATTCACATTGAAGTGAAAGAAGCCAAGGAGCATAGAACCACTAGTGATGGTGTGGCTCCGGATTGGAACAAGACTAAGAGGGGGAAAACTCTTACTCTTCTCTTTCTTTTGACTGATGCATCTTAGAAACAAAGGATTGTTGAGTGCATGTCATAAATAAAAACAAATTGTGTTTCATTGCTTGAAATGAATTGTGAAGGCTGAAATAGTTATTTTCTTGTGAAAGGATGAACATGAATGAGTTCATGTGTGTGTGGGAAAACATGAAATGTGTGGAAGTCTCATGAGTAAAGCATGGACGTTCCAAGTCAATTAGGAAAATAATTGACTAATCCTATTATTATGTTATGCTTGTCCTAACAGGAATTGTCATGATAAGTCTCACAGATAGTTTCTGGAACAACAAGAAAGATGAAATCCATGAAATTCCAGACCTGTAGATCAGCTGGAAGATAAACAAACGGAAGGGGGTTGCTGTGGAGCGATGCCCACCTGCAAAACTGGAAGCTAGAGGACTTGATCCTGAAATTTCAAAGTAAAGAGACGAATTGCAGGACAGACCTGCCACCATCTGTGAATTATGAATCACGTGTAAAGTGGGTATATAGTCCGAAGTGTTGAAACACCGAGGACGGTGTTATTCCAAGGGGAGGGGAATGTAATGTCCCCAGTTTGGCCCCATGGCATTAACATTATAAATGATGTAATCTTGTTATGAAATCATGGTGAGGAGCTCAAGGCCAAGGCCCCGCCATCGATTTCGTGATGCATATGGTTTGCGTGCTAGCAGTGCACATTGGAAATTCAAATATCATGCAATATGCATTTTAATAAAAATACCCACAACTAGCTATGCAATGCAACAAAGAGATGGGGGCATGATTTCACAAGGAATTGGGAGGGAAAACATTCGAACCCTTGAGCCAATCAGTTCAAGCCAAGTGTCAATGAGAGAACCCATCAAACCCTCAACTACCCATGTTGACTTTTGTACCCAACCATTGATTTCTCCCAAGAGTTGGTTGGGGAAGTTAATGCCTTGGGAATGGAGAGGTATGGCTGTCCAAAATCGGGTATGGGCAAGCCACCCTTCATGGAAAATCGTGTTGGTCTCCTTGGGCAGAAATAGAGCCACGAAATTGCTCCCGAAGCGATTATTCACCATGGCCTTGCTCTCTCACGCAGCTCTAGCTGCCTGGGCGTTTTCCTCCCTCGGTTTTCTGTGTTTGCCTTCATCTTCTAGCTGGGAAGGGGCGTTTTCGTGTTGGTTACCAGTGGGGAAAGAGAGCAGAACATTTTTGGGTCTTCCTGGAGGTCGTTTAGGCCATTGGAAAGGATCCTAACCAGTGGAGAGAAATCGGTTTTGCTCCCTAGGGTTGAAATCGAAATTCCACAGTTCGTTTGGGTGAACCACGAGTTGGGAGAACCAATGTGGACCCTGTTTTGTGAACACCTCTGTTGTAAATGTGTAACCCTGTCAATAATCGTTTTGCTGTAAGAAGAAAAAGTATGTTGGGGTATGGGTAATGGGTAATCCATTGTTCTGGCTGGAGTTTGAGAATGAGCATCCATTGTTCCATTGTAGCTTGATAAACCCAGTTGGACTGGCTTGGTTGAGATAAAATGGTTAATGGGCCATGGGTGAGCTGGAATGTTCCCTTTCCCTTGTGAGAATCATGCCCAGCTCGGGGGTGGCCTTCGGACGGACTCAGTATAAGCTGTCGAAGAGCCTATGGCTGGGTGGAACGTTGCAGCGACATAGCTAGTTGCTTGGGCAATTGCAAAAATGAAGATAAGTGTTTTGATATCTATGTATTTACTTCTGCATTGTTTAATTAATTGATGACTGATATTGATATACTGAGTGCATATGAAGATATGTGTGTGGATGAATTTGTTTCCGCTGTGCATATTTGTTTGATTTACATCTGCACACTTTGTTTTTAACTGTATGCCTCTAATGAATGGGTTGAGTTTTATGAAAAGCCCCATAGATTGGTAGCATGTTCCCTGCCTTGCATTGGTTCCAATGGTGGGTACATGACAGGTTGATATTGAAAGCATTGATATTTTTGAAAGTTTAAATATTCTTGGAGGCATTTCATGCACTTGATCCAACACATGGCACCAGTTGGATGTGGTTTTTACTAATCCATGGGCGGTAAATGAAATTGGTGTCTATTTTAAACAGATTTTGTAGGAAGAGGAATCCGTGCCATGGCTGCAATTACTGTCGTATATTCTCTATAAAAAGGAATGTGAATCCTTCCTACGAAGAGGGATCCATTCCATGCCTACAATTACTATCATATCTTCTCCACAAGGAGTGCGAATATTCAGCTTGTGTGTGGGTACTTCAACAAGCAAGAGGGAATGTGAATGCTTAGCTTCTGTGCAGGTACTCCAACAAGCCGAACCCTAACTATGTAAAGCCCAAATGAAAAGAACGGGATCGTGCATCATTAACAATCATATTGATAATCGTTTTATAGACATATTATGCCTGGAATCAAAAGTTTCTAGGGTTTTTAGAATTGCACAACTTCACATGGAACACTGACTAACCGCTGAGCTTACATATTTTTTAAGGATGGCGCTCTTTCATTGCCCAACGCATCGAGTAAATGCAAAATTATCTGTGTATATATCAAACCAAAAGCTTATTCATCGAGTGCATGTGGGAATTAAGCCTTCAATAGCCAATATTTATCAAGTCTCAAAGTGCGCCAAGGAGAAAATGCTAGTGCCTTTCGTTGTGTAAATCCGAGGCACTGATAAACGCCAATGTCATGGTAAAGAAATTTAGAGGAAGCGCCCAGGTATGAATTGGTTGATATGTGTACTCGCAGATGATTGAAAGAATGGTCATCCATGCATCCAAGTGTCAAAAAATATGCCAATAGATGTTGGTTGCCTCCACAACTGTATTTGTACAGACGTTTGGGCAAGAAAATGTTGCCTTTATATGCTGTGGTTGACATCTATTATAAGACAAGCAGAGTAGCCAAATTTCCATTTACCATTTCATTGTTAAAGCACTTGGCAGTTACAAGTTTCCAAGATGTCAATTTCAGGTTTGAAGATATAGTTTATTTGAGATAAACGCTGCTTAAAATCTAAAGGTAGCATATTATCTGGTGGTTTCCGAGGCTTCCGCTGGGCATAATCATCATCCATTCAAAGAGAATCGAAGGAAAGAACAGGGGTCTACAACTAATTCTCCATTTTTCCATTTTTTTGAGTTACAGCACACATTTCTTGTTAATCTATTTTAGGTAAAAAGGACATTCGATCCTTTTTAATGTAACTGACTGTTATAACTGTAAAGAAAATAGACCTCTGTGTTATAAATATGATAAAATAGAGATGTAAAAAAAATCTTCCTTCGGGAAGCTGAGAGGATCGAATACTGGATCTTTGGAAGAGTAATGTAAGATCTGAATATTTTTATGAACAAAACTACAGCATTTTGCAATACATTTATGCTATGAGATTAGTGCAGTTGTGAGTAAAATATATTTCTTTTTGCTTGAATATAGAGTTAACTTTGCACTGCATAGTTATTTTGTTGTTTCAGATCGAACAACAATGATGCCTTTATTGTGTGTTGCTTGAAATCAATGAGCTGTATTCCTGTGCATTATTCTGGTTCAAAACACTCTCTTGGAGTAGAATTTCTTTATGCTATTAATGTCTAGCTCACACTCTGTATGCCTCTGAGCTATGAAGTGTTGCAAGTCTGAAATATCTGCTTATCCCTTCTGAACTACCTTTACTCGACCCACCAGTCTAATCAAAACCAAATACTTGTTTAAGATGTGCTAGGGTTGTCTTCCTAGCATTCAAGAGACAACTTCTAGCGGTAACAAAGGTGCTGCCGAATTAAGAGAAATATGGAAAGGACCCGGAGAATCCGCATGGGTGCATGCACAAAGAAGAGATGTATTAATAAAGGTAACATATCCAATCCACAAAGCTCACCAGAAAGAATGGGTCATTCAAGGACTGCTTCCTCTCACAAAGATTTCCTTATCATAACAAGTAATAGACTCTCTCAAGACTACATTGGAGCAAGCAATGGTGATTGAAGCTATGGAAAACTAACCAAACTCAATGGGGATGGGAGGAGGAGCGAAATATTTGTGATCAACTAGTGAAATAGCACAAGTGCATCACAAGCTAGCAAAGATAACTCAGACACTCGAGGAATACACCAAAGGCACAATGTAATGTCCCCATCTTGACCCTATTGCATTAAGATTGTAAATGATGTAAATATCGTTATTAAATCATGGTGAGGAGCTCAAGGCCAAGGCCCCACCATCGATTTATCATTTTATGTATCGGCAATTAAAAATAGATGCCTATGGTTCTTGTGCTAGCCAGGCACAATGTAAATTAAGACATCATGTAAATATGAATTTTAATGAAATACCCACTGTTATCTCTAGGATTGTTCCTAAGATTTACTTAGCCTTTATTTATTTTCTGTATATTTTTCTATCAGTCTAGTCTATACTTTTCCCATTCCTTAAACATTTTTTCCATTAGTTATCTTTTCATAATTTAATTAGGATTTGGCTCTAGTTCATACTTTTTATTTCAAAATAAATTTCATTTTCTTGCATTAACAAACATTACAAATGCTTGTGAAGCTCTAAATATTATAATTTTGATTTAAAATGGTGAACTGACAGCTTCTGCTGTAATTTCAAATTTGAAAATGCTGTCAGTTTCTGAAAAATGCTGTTAGTTTCAGATTTCAAATCATGATTTAATAGGGTTGTAAATGCTTGTAATTTTAATTCGTTGCAATCATGATTCGAAATATTTGGGGGACTTGTAAGTCATATATGCATGAATTTAACATATGGTCGACAACATGACTACCTTCTCCATTCGACAGTTGGCAATCAGGCCAGTACATCGGTCAGGATCATGAGTAGGTTTGTCCAGCATCGAAATTGGTGAATGCTATGGACAGAAATGAAATATCGGGAATGTATCAAGGAAATTAGGGTCTGTTAATCCGGCTAAATTTCCATGCAGATGCAGAGAAGGATTTCGAAATTGAAAAGAGGTTATCAATATTGAGAGTTTATGTATTGTAACAGGATCCAATGGATGAAATTTCCACGTAGAGTCCGAAGAAAAAACCTGGAGGACTCATATGCAGAGTTGAGCCCAACAACATTGAATGGATTTCCCAATTTCCTCTGACAACAAGGTTAATGAAAAATGCTGGATGGTTTATATTTTGTGAAAGGTTACAGGGGTATAACCTTCAGGTGACGAAGGCATTTATAAAAAATTACAAAGAAGGAGTGGTCGATTTCAAGGATTTCAAAATTGTGGTAAATGAGCAGGTTGTTGCAGAAGTCACAGGTATCATTGCTGAAGGCGAACAATGGTTCAAACAACAAGACTTTGAGGGAGATTATGGCAAGTTCATGTAACCAGGGTTTGAAAGTTTGAATTGGAGCAATGGCGTGCACATAAGCAAAATAAAACCTAATTGGCAAATTCCACTCGAGGTAATCCAAATTACATTACCTGTGATGGTCGGTTTGATAAAGTTTTAAGATGCCATGTTAGGTTATTAATGCATTTACAGGGAAGAAATAAGTTAAATCTTCCATATTACTTGTGGAGGAGTCTGCAAAAAATGGTTTTATCAGTTCAAAAACGGCCAAAGCACACCGACTGTTCTATCTTTCACCAAGGGCTTATTAAATTGTTGATTTTACACCATTTGAAGCAAATAGGCAAAGACTGGGACCAGTTTATTCGTGAACAAGGGTTTGAGACTAAAGAAAAGAAGAAATCCACCAAGAAGAAAGGTCAAGAAAGCAAATCGTCAGATGGGCAAGCACAGTGTGAAAATTCTAGAAAAGAGCAAGATACTGTTCAAACCCTGCTGAACATTGCTGAAGATAAACCAATAAACAGTGTAAATTCAGAAAAGATGGATTTGGGGCCGAGGACCAGAGCCAGAGCTCAAGTGGCCGCAGAGATTAGATTGTCAAAACAACCTGTAGGAGAACATCAAATTGTGCCGGTGAATGAGTCCGATGAAGAGATGAATATACAGGAAAACGATACTCTTGTAATTGAAGGTGAGGGTTCTATTGATGTACAGATACATGTAGGGAAAATACCTGAAATATTTGTGGAAAATAAACAAAGGCATACAGAAGGATAATATTGTAGAGGATGCAGAAGAAATTAAAAGAGTCTCGGAATTGGATTTGGTAAAGAGATCTTTGCAATCTTATAAAGAGCAGTGTCGTTACTTGCACAGTATTAATGAAAGTTTGATGTTATCGAACAAAAGATTGCGAGAGGACCTGGAGCAGAGGGATATTGATTATGAGAAGCTAGCAGTGATTGCCAAGGATACTTTGCAGAAAAAGAAACTTATGAATGAAGAATGCAAGCAGATGAAGGCCCAACTAGACCAGTTGAAGGGGCGAGAGCGCAATGAAGATGCAGAATTTGCCAGGTTACAACGAAGATCACAAGTTTTAAATGAAATGGCTGATTTAGCTGAGTCATCAAGAAGTATTTAGTCTGTCTTCTACAATTGAGAGATAAGATATCTTAGGTGTCAAGTTGTTATGATTAAGTTTTCCTGTTGTAACAATTCGATAGACTTAGACTTTATTTTAAAAACTCTATCTTATTTTTTGGAGCGATTAGATCCAATGTAATAGGATCTAGTAACTGTTTTCTATTTTTGAACAAATTTTGTATAAATAACACATAGACAAAGGTAATAAGGGTTGGAACTGGAGGAACATGATAGAAGTTTGATTTTAAGGAGTTGTTTCATGCAGATCTGTATGTATTTCTTATGTTACTTTTTGCTAAAGATGACTGTTATGAATTAAAAATATGATCTTTGAGCCATTTCTTTTTCAATTTATGAAGTGTATGCTTTTGGTACTCTGTCCATATGTGGTCTAAATTCCATATTATGATTCTTCCAAATAGTATATAACTATGCCCTCATCATGAAATATATTTGAGATTTTATATTCATAGCCTTAATATCACAGTCTTTCTTCTGCTTCTATTCATACATTGAAATGTTATACTTTACCTGCCTTTCATTTCCTTTTAAATATTTTAAATAATTCTGTTTTCTGCTTCCACCAAACAAAACTGAAACATTCATTGTGTAGATGCCTTATTCCTACAACCAAGATCTCCTTAAGCTTGATCCCCTGTAGTCTAGGATCAACTTTAGGGATAACATCTTTTGGCGCCGTTGCCGGGGATGGAGAAACGAAAGTATATCTTCCCTGGGTATTGACATTTTTATAGTTGGTTTTGAGAGGTGACATAATCAGTACATTTGTTTACAGACTACATTCACCTGACAGTCAGAAAGTTACAGTGGCTTCAAAGCCGATTGGTACAAGAGGGAATCCTACATCTCCTTTACATGAAGGAGTTTTTGATCCAGAAAAGATTATCAGGGAGGCTAGAAGGAAGTTAAATTTTCCATCATCCAGTAACCTTCAGTTTTCCACTAATGATGCACAATTAGGACCTTCCTCTTCAAATCCTGTCGATATTCAAGAAGAAAATAAGTCAGATCTATCTCTGAAAATCCCAGAGGTGGATGATCTAAATCCAACACAGGTTGGTGAATTCAATGTTTATTCAAGCCCCCTATCTGTAAAACATAAACATGTCCCTGAAGAAGTCTTTACCCTGAAATATTTAACAGTTCCTGAGATTCCTCTCACGAGCAGAATCTTCATTGGCCAGTTGAAGATAGAAGTACCTTCTCCCCCACAAAATGAACCCCATCTCCTTCACAGGTAGCGCATTTTTCACATATAGTGCAACCTTCAGCTCACAACATCAGCCAATTGTTATTCAGACATCTCATTCACCAAATATGGCTGGTCAACCTCATGTTATGTTTGAACGCATGGTAACAGCAAGATATGCCCCATTAGTTATGCCCAGACCCTTAAATCCTTTTCCTGATGGGGATTACCAGAAATACTTGCCCAGATTTGATGGCCAAGGTGGTAGGACTGCAGAAGAACACTGGGACAAGTTTTGTAGTTATGCTGATAATTACAACATTGAAGCTAGGGATGTGTGGATGAGAATGTTCGTACATAGTTTGGATGGAGAGGTGAGAAAGTGGTTCAGGGAACTACCAACAAATTCTATAGATACTATGGAGGAATTACACCATGTTTTTATCAGGCAGTGGGGAGACACAAAACATTATCTCTACTATTATACTGAATTTACAACTTTAAAAAGAAAGCCTGATGAAGCTGTTGCAGACTTTTCCAAAAGGTTTAATAAAATGTATAACAAAATTCCCATAGAAATTAAACCTACTGAAACTGCAGCCAAGTTAACTTATGCCAATGCCTTTGATCATCAGTTTTCCTTGTGGTTAAGAGAGAGAAAAGCAGTGTCATTGATGAACATGCAGGATGCAGCTTTAGAAGTTGAGTCTAACATTTTGGCATCAAATAAGCTCAAAGAAGAGGATGATTATCAAAAGACAGACCGAAAGGGTAAAAAGGAGATGATGCCTTCTTCTTTTGTTACAAAAGATGCAGATAATAAATATGATGAAATGCATAAGACTATAAAAGAATTGTCTGCAAAGATTAATAGAATGGAAATGGAGAAGAAAAATCAGAACAGGCCTGCCTATGATAATGACAATAGAAACCCAAATCAATTTAGGCGCCCTTATCCTCCCAGATTCATGTCCAAAGAGAGAAGGAACAATGATATTGAAAGGGAGAAGAGAGAGAATGAAGATCAAAAGGTACAACCACCTTTTCAGAAGAATTTAATAAGGGAGGATGATCCTTATGAAACAACATTAGAAGAGAATGAAGAGTCAGACCATGATATTAATCAGCTGGATGATGTATATGCTTCTAAATTTATAACTAGGGATGATTACCATGTTACAACATAGATTATTTATGCAGCAATTTGAAATTTGTCAGCAACAACAACAACAAAAATCATATGGACTTAGGTCTGGGGTAAAACAAGCTGCACCATTCAAAAAGAAGGTGAAATTCGTGCCCACTAAAGCAACATTGCCTTCTAGAGAACAGCAAGAACCACAAAAAGATAAAAACAACCCTGTCAAATTAGTAGAAGGAGGTAATATGCTTGGTTTTGATTTGGAGCATGAGATAAATAGAATCAAGGTTCCCATCCCTTTAACTGAATTGATAAGGAGCAGATCTTATAGAGAACCTACCATGAAAATCTTGAACTCATCACCTGTTCATGCCTTAGAAGATGTGATAAATTTGCAAGAGAAAGATCCCACCATTATCACTGGTTCGAAAGTCTCTGACCAGTCAGAAATAAAAGCCTGTTATCCCCCACCTTTTTATATTACACTTACCATACATGATCAGATGTTGCATAATTGTCTTTTGGATTCAGGTGCTTCGCACAATCTTATGCCAAAAGAGGTTATGGAAGCCTTAGGATTATCTGTCACAAAACCTTATCATGACTTATATACTTTTGATTCCCGAGCTGTCAAGTGTTTAGGAGTCATAAAAGACGTTGTAGTCAACCTTACTCAGTTACCTATGAAAAGTGTTCTCATGGATGTTGTAGTGGCTGATATCTCTCCTAAGTTTGGCATGTTGCTGTCAAGATCATGGGCTAAAAAGATAGGAGGCACTCTCCAAATGGATCTATCATATGCTTCAATTCCTATATTTGGAGGTGAATATAGAAGGTTATACAGAGAGGTGCAGTTGGCATTTCTGGTAAGTGATGATAGAAATCCTACAAATCATCCTATTTATACAGTACAAGAGGATATGGGTTCATGCATGTTACAGGTAAATGATGATGATGCTAGGGTTTTGCAAGTTCGAAAAGACAGTCCAGTTCAATGTGACACATAAGAAAAGGAAGGGATTTGGCAGATGTACTTTTATGGGTCATCAAACAAAGATGGAGCAGGGGCTGGTGTGTTGTTAATTTCTCCTGGAGGTGAGATGATTTCATTAATGTATAAATTGGAATTCCAAACCACAAATAATACTGCTAAGTATGAAGCACTAATCCTTGGATCGAGGGCTGCAAAAGATATGAATATTCAAAATCTTGCAGTGTTTGGCGACTCCGAATTGATAATTCGGCAAGTGAAAAGAATTTACCAGGTAAAGCAGTCATTATTGAAAGTTTACAGAAATGAAGTGTGGGATATGATAGATAATTTTCTCTGTGCTTTTAATATAACATATATTCCAAGAGATTGTAATTAGACTGCAGATTCATTGGCATTAGCAGCAGCATATTTTATAATTCCGAAATTGACACACTTAAAGTATCCCATTGATGTGAGGTATAGGCCAACAGTCCCAAATGATATTAAACATTGGAGGGTTTTCCAAGATGAGCAGGAAATAAAAGAGTTTTTAGAATTAACTGAAGAGTTTGCAGATGACCAGGTTGACCTAGATGAAGACTTAGATATGGCTGAAATGTCTACTCATGCAAAACAGTCAATTGCTGATCAAAAAATTTTGGATTTAAAGAGAAATTTTATCCCTAAGGGACTTGTTCCATTAGAGAGGCTGTTTTCAAAAAATGATACACTGTTGAAAAATAATTTTCAGACCACTGAAGAGAGTGTAATCAGCTGTAATATTGGGTCTGTGGCAGAACCAAGGATGGTTAAGATATCTAAACAATTATCAGAAAAGGACAGAAACAAATACATCATTTTGTTGAAGGAATTTATAGATATTTTTGCATGGTCATATGAGGATCTTAAAACCTATGACACGAATGTCATTCAGCATAAGATCCCATTAAAGCCTAATACTAAGCCTTTTAAACAAAAATTAAGAAGGCTTAATCCAACACTTTTACCAGTCATTGAAAAAGAGGTGAAGAAATTACTGGATGCCAAGATTATTGTTCCTCTTAGGTACTCCTCTTGGGTAGCTAACCTTGTTCCAGTACGCAAGAAAAATGGGGAAATAAGGTTATGTGTAGATTTTCGAAATTTAAACAGATCATGCCTTAAAGATAACTATTCATTGCCTAAGATAGATTAGATTTTGCAGAGAGTAGTTGGTGCAGAAAGAATTTCAATGATTGATGGTTTCTCTGGTTATAACCAGATTGCGCTTCAGCCGGAGGATAGAGAGAAAACAACTTTTACAACCCCCTGGGGTACATTCATGTATGACAACATGCCTTTTGGGCTAATGAATGCAGGTGCCACATTTCAAAGGGCTATGGATATAGCATTCATAGGTGAGAATGAAAAGTTTGTGGTCATTTATCTAGATGATATCACGATCTTTTCTAAATCTGATGAAGAGCATTTGAAACATCTGAAGCAAAATTTTATGAAATGCAGAAGATTTGGGCTGTCATTGAACCCAAAAAAGTCTCACTTTGCTATGATAGAAGGTAAGTTATTGGGTTATTGGGTCACATAGTTTCTGCGGATGGGATTAAAATAGACCCTGAGAGAGTGAAAGCTATTTTAAAGATTGCTATTCCCAGAAATAAAAAAGAAATCCAGTCTTTCATAGGAAAAATTAATTTTTTGAGGTGGTTTATTCCTAACTTTGCTGAAACTATTAAGTATATTACTGATATGGTTAAGAAGGATAGGGAGGTAAGATGGTCTCAGCAAGCCAAACAATCATTTGAAAAAATTAAGCAGGAACTGGTAGAAGAACCTATGTTGGTAGCCCCTGATTACAACAAAGATTTTGCAGTGTTTTCATTTGCATCAGAAGAAACAATTGCAGCTGTGTTGTTGCAAAAAAATTCTGAGGGATTAGAGAAGCCCATATCCTTTTTTAGTAAAACATTAAGGGATTCAGAGTTGAAATATACAAGTATGGAGAAATAGGCCTATGCTTTGGTAAAGGCACTTAAATTTTTTAGAATATATGTACTCCATTCTAAAGTTTTAGCCTATGTGCCTAATTCTGCTGTTAAGGAAATCCTAGTACAGCCGGACAGTGAAGGAAAAAGGGGTAGATGGATTGCAAAAGTAATGGAATATGATGTGGAGATCAAGCCCACTAAGTTGGTGAAAGGGCAGGGCCTAGCAAAGCTTCTCTCAGAATCAAATTGTAAAATATTGGATTTGCATATGATGGCAGAAGGTGCAGAAGAGATTGAAGAACAAGTCTATAGCAACATGTATGATGACAGTCCTTGGTATGCTGAAATTGTATATTTCCTGTTACATTTACAGTGTCCCCAGGAGTTAAGTAAAAATGAATGTCGATCAATAAAATTGAAAGCTCTCAAATATGTGTTGATTGACCAAGTATTGTACTCGAAGGATCCTGGAGGAATACTTCTGAGATGTTTGGATAAATCAGAAGCAAATAATGTCATTGAGGAGATGCATGTTGGTGTGTGTGGTGGACACAAATACTGGAAGGCCACAACCTTCAAAATATTAAGAGCAGGGTATTATTGGCCCACTCTTTTCTCAGATGTATACCAACAGATTAGGGCTTGTGAAAAATGTCAAAAGTTTGCAGGTAAACATCAGTTACAGTCATTAGCCTTGAAACCTATTTCAGTAGATGCTCCTTTCCAACAGTGGGGTTTGGATTTTATAGGTGAAATTCATCCTCCGTCTAGTGGCCAACATAGATGGATCTTAACTGCAACATATTTTTTCACCAAATGGGTAGAAGCCATTCCTACCAGAAGAGCCACAGACCAAATTATCATTAATTTCCTGCAAGAAAATATTCTCAGTAGATTTGGGTTCCCTAGAAAACTCCTTACTGATAATGCCCCTGCATTCAAATCCAAAAAAATGATAAAATTTGCTGAAGACCATAACATTTCCTTGAGACAATCTACACCCTATTATCCCCAGGGCAATGGACTAGCAGAGTCCAACAATAAAAGCATTATAAACACTATCAAGAAAATGTTATCAGAGAATAAGAAAAATTGGGATACTAAATTAAAATTTGCATTATGGGCAGACAAAGTTACTTTAAAGAAAGCTATCGGAACCAATCCATTTCAAATAGTGCATGGAACTGAAGCAGTATTCCCAATTCAATTGATCACTCCAGTAATTAAGTTTGTGCAGGAAGCTGAAGAAGAACTAGAAATAAAGAAAAGGAGAACATTTCAAATAATTCAGTTACAACAAGAAAGGGAAGCTCTCATAGACAAAGCTGAAATACACAGAAATAGGATGAAAGAACACTTTGATAAAAAGGTAAAAAAGAATATGTTTGCAGTGGGTGATCAAGTGTTGAGATGGGATTCCAGATATGAGGATAAAGGAAAACATGGTAAGTTTGATGCTCTGTGGTTTGGACCATTCATAGTGATGAAAAGTTTGGGAAACAACACCTTTGTTCTACAAACTTTGGGAGGTAATGAGATTCCAGGTCCAGTTAATGGATGTTTTTTAAAGTTGTTTCATACTTGATTGAGATGACGGGATTTTGTATATATTCATTGTACATATCAGTTCAAATAAGTTCAGTAGACTCCAGCCCAATAAGACAAGTTTAAGAAGGCATAGGTCATAATGTTCTTAAGATCTTACAGAGAAGACCTTATCCCCAGACGGAGCCAGATGTTATCTCTAGGATTGTTCCTAAGATTTACTTAGCCTTTATTTATTTTCTGTATATTTTTCTATCAGTCTAGTCTATACTTTTCCCATTCCTTAAACATTTTTGCCATTAGTTATCTTTTCATAATTTAATTAGGATTTGGCTCTAGTTCATACTTTTTATTTCAAAACAAATTTCATTTTCTTGCATTAACAAACATTACAAATGCTTGTGAAGCTCTAAATATTATAATTTTGATTTAAAATGGTGAACTGACAGCTTCTGCTGTAATTTCAAATTTGAAAATGCTGTCAGTTTATGAAAAATGCTGTCAGTTTCAAATTTCAAATCATGATTTAATAGGGTTGTAAATGCTTGTAATTTTAATTCGTTGCAATCATGATTCGAAATATTTGGGGGACCTGTAAGTCATATATGCATGAATTTAACATATGGTCGACAGCATGACTACCTTCTCCATTCGACAGTTGGCAATCAGGCCAGTACACCGGTCAGGATCATGAGTAGGTTTGTCCAGCATCGAAATTGGTGAATACTATGGAGAGAAATGAAATATCGGGAATGTATCAAGCAAATTAGGGTCTGTTAATCCAGCTAAATTTCCATGCAGATGCAGAGAAGGATTTCGAAATTGAAAAGAGGTTATCAATATTGAGAGTTTATGTATTGTAACAGGATCCAATGGATGAAATTTCCATGCAGAGCCCGAAGAAAAAACCTGAAGGACTCATATGCAGAGTTGAGCCCAGCAACATTGAATGGATTTCCCAATTTCCTCTGACAACAAGGTTAATGAAAAATGCTGGATGGTTTATATTTTGTGAAAGGTTACAGGGGTATAACCTTCAGGCGACGAAGGCATTTATAAAAAATTACAAAGAAGGAGTGGTCGATTTCAAGGATTTCAAAATTGTGGTAAATGAGCAGGTTGTTGTAGAAGTCACAGGTATCATTGCTGAAGGCGAACAATGGTTCAAACAACAAGACTTTGAGGGAGATTATGGCGAGTTCATGTTACCAGGGTTTGAAAGTTTGAATTGGAGCAATGGCGTGCACATAAGCAAAATAAAACCTAATTGGCAAATTCCACTCGAGGTAATCCAAAATTACATTACTTGTGATGGTCGGTTTGATAAGGTTTTAAGATGCCATGTTAGGTTATTAATGCATTTACAGGGAAGAAAGAAGTTAAATCTTCCATATTACTTATGGAGGAGTCTGCAAAAAATGGTTTTATCAGTTCAAAAATGGCCAAAGCAGACCGACCGTTCTATTTTTCACCAAGGGCTTATTAAATTGTTGATTTTACACCATTTGAAGCAAATAGGCAAAGACTGGGACCAATTTATTCGTGAACAAAGGGTTTGAGACTAAAGAAAATAAGAAATCCACCAAGAAGAAAGGTCAAGAAAGCAAATCGTCAGATGGGCAAGCACAGTGTGAAAATTCTGGAAAAGAGCAAGATACTGTTCAAACCTTGCTGAACATTGTTGAAGATAAACCAATAAACAATGTAAATTCAGAAAAGATGGATTTGGGGCCGAGGACCAGAGCCAGAGCTCAAGTGGCCGCAGAGATTAGATTGTCAAAACAACCTGTAGGAGAACATCAAATTGTGTCGGTGAATGAGTCCGATGAAGAGATGAATATACAGGAAAAAGATACTCTTGTAATTGAAGGTGAGGGTTCTATTGATGTACAGATACATGTAGGGAAAATACATGAAATATTTGTGAAAAATAAACAAAGGCATATAAAAAATCAAGCTTCAAGCTCTGGCATACAGAAGGAAAATATTGTAGTGGATGCAGAAGAAATTAAAAGAGTCACGGAATTGGATTTGGTAAAGAGATCTTTGCAATCTTATAAAGAGCAGTGTCGTTACTTGCACAGTATTAATGAAAGTTTGATGTTATCGAACAAAAGATTGCGAGAGGACCTGGAGAAGAGGGATATTGATTATGAGAAGCTAGCAATGATTGCCAAGGATACTTTGCAGAAAAAGAAAGTTATGAATGAAGAATGCAAGCAGATGAAGGCCCAGCTAGACCAGTTGAAGGGGCGAGAGCACAATGAAGATGCAGAATTTGCCAGGTTACGACGAAGATCACAAGTTTTAAATGAAATGGCTGATTTAGATGAGTCATCAAGAAGTCTTTAGTCTGTCTTCTACAATTAAGAGATAAGATATCTTAGGTGTCAAGTTGTTATGATTAAGTTTTCCTGTTGTAACAATTCGATAGACTTAGACTTTATTTTAAAAACTCTATCTTATTTTTTGGAGCGATTAGATCCAATGTAATAGGATCTAGTAACTGTTTTCTATTTTTGAACAAATTTTGTATAAATAGCACATAGACAGAGGTAATAAGGGTTGGAACTGGAGGAACATGATAGAAGTTTGATTTTAAGGAGCTGTTTCATGCAGATCTGTATGTATTTCTTATGTTACTTTTTGCAGAAGATGACTGTTATGAATTAAAAATATGATCTTTGAGCCATTTCTTTTTCAATTTATGAAGTGTATGCTTTTGGTACTCTGTCCATATGTGGTCTACATTCCATATTATGATTCTTCCAAATAGTATATAAATATGCCCTCATCATGAAATATATTTGAGCTTTTATATTCATAGCCTTAAGATCACAGTCTTTCTTCTGCTTCTATTCATACATTGAAATATTATACTGTACCTGCCTTTCATTTCCTTTTAAATATTTTAAATAATTCTGTTTTCTGCTTCCACCAAAGAAAATTGAAACAGTCATTGTGTAGATGCCTTATTCCTACAACCAAGATCTCCTTACGCTTGATCCCCTGTAGTCTAGGATCAACTTTAGGGATAACACCCACAACTAGCTATGGAATGCAACAAAGAGATGGGGGCATGATTTTTATAAGGAATAGGGAGGGAAATTATTCAAACCCTTGAGCCAATAGTGTTAAGCCAAATTTCATGAGAAAACCCATAAACCACCAACTACCCATTTTGGGTTATGCACCCAATCATTTAATTCTTCCAAGAGTTGGTTGAGGCAGTTAATGCCTTGGGAATGGAGAGGTATGGCAGTCGATTTCGTGTATGGGAAAGCCATCAATCTGGAAAATCGTATTTTTTTGTTCCTTGGGCAAGAAAACACCCATGAAATGGTGCCCAAAGCCATCTTTCACCGATGGACTTTTCTCTTTCACGCAATCTGAGCTAGCTGGGATTTTCTCCATCACGTTTTTCATCATTTTCCTGCATTTTCCATGCCTGGGAACTCATTTTTGTATTGTACAATGGCTGGGAAGAAGGGAGTCACGATTTTGGGGTTTATGGAGGCCATTTTTGTCCCTTGAATGCCCATAAACGTTTTTCTGAAAACGATTTGCTCTCCCAGGGTTGTTTTCCCCTTCTCCCATTTCGTTTTGGCTGCCCACATTTTTCTGAATTGGTAGAAACCCCATTTTGGGCATACCACTGTAAAAACTCTTTTCTACATGCCCATCACTTGTGATTTTGCTGTTATGTGCATCCCTGTTTTGGTTTGAACCTGTGAGCAAGAAATTTGGAGTGGTAGTGGACAGAATTGGCTTGATAAACCTAGTGAGGGGAGTAACCTCTTAGAAAGATCAAAAGGGCTGGCTACTCTTCTATGCACACCTTGGACAACTCTAGATTGGAAGGTATGGCCTAAGGGACTGTGTATTGGTGAAGGGAATACTTTCTTGAGTGGGGTGTGTAGGCATTGTGGGTTCCAAGCTAGATAGATCTTGTAGAGGTATCCATGGCTCTGTGCTTGAGCTCACTAGCTTAGCAATTCATTCCCTCCCTTTGGCTTAGCAGCCTGATAAACCCAACTATGGATTGGCTTGGTTGATTTTGGTGTATTTTGGGCTATGTGTGAGTTTGCTGTTCCCTTTTTCCTTGTAGAAATCATGCCCAACTTGGTGGTGGTAGTTGTATCAAGAGATTGATAAGCACAACTGGCCTATGGTTGGGTGGAACGTTGCAGTTGCATAGCTGGTTGCTTGAGACTACTTTTTTTTAAGATAAGTACTCTCATGTGATAAATTATGCAATGTATTTATTTAATGTCTATCATGAAAATATTTGAATCTATGTTAGATATGTAGATGATTTTAATTCCGCTGTGTTTAATGACAATGTGCATATGTATATGTCTTTTATTATCAATGATTTTTTACTTAATGGTTATGGGGCTATATGCCCAATTTTAGCATCATGTTCTCTCCATCACATTGGTATGATGGAGGGGACATTACATTTTAGTATAAGAGCCATAGGCTACAGTATTGGGCCTCTATGGTCCAAATATGATCACAGTTACAAGGGAAGACCTCTTTCTGATCACCACAGGTTGCAACATTGGGCCTAAATGGGCTAAGTTGAATAGTTTGCAGAGAAAAAGTCGCCTTCTATTGAGCAATAATCATCACAGAAAGAAAGGAAAAATTTTGAATTCTTCTAATTGTTTTCGAAATTTTGCCTTAGGGTTGTGGCGGCGAAAATTGGGCTAACTTTCTACGATGCGGCGGTGAAATTGATGTTAATTTCTGCGATGCGGTTTGCGAGTTTAGCGCTAACTTTGGCGACTCTGTCGGCGATTTTAGCGTTAATTTTTGCGACGCGCGGCGGCGGAATTAACGTTAAGTTTTGCGACGCGTGGCGAAGAAATTAAGGTTAAGTTTTGCGATGTGTGGCGGAGAAATTAATGTTAAGTTTTGCAACGCGCGGCGGTGGAATTAACATTAAATTTTGCGACGCGGCGACGAACTTAATGTTAATTTCTGCGACACAGTGGCGAAGTTAATGAAAAATTTTGCGACGCGTGCACGGTGAAATTAACGTTAAGATCCGCGAACGCTGGCGGCAATTTTAATGTTAAAATCTGCGACGTGCGCGGCAAAAATAACCTTAAGATCCGCGACAAGGGCGACAATTTTTATCTTAAAATTCCGCGACACAGGCGGCGCTTTTTAAGATAAATATTCGCGACACCGACGGCCATTTTACCCTTAATATTTGCAACACGGGCAGAGGAGAATTTGATAAGTCCACCAAACGGGGAAAATACAACAGCTTTTCCCTGATATTTTTAGGTGCTGAAAATGGAAAATCGCCATGAAAGTTATGCGCTAGATTGCGTGAAATCAAAGGAATTACAAAAAAAAAAACGAGGGCGCTCCCTCGACCCGCCCTGTAGTGGGAAGCCACAAGGGGGAAATCCCCCTTGACCCCTATCGTCCCCTTGAGACTGTCGTTGATTGTGAGAAAGTCTATTATTGGAAAAATTTGTCAATATAGGATTTCCCCACATACATGCAAATAATTTATGGTATTATAATGCAGCTACCAGTTGTGTTTATAAAAACATTTTTGCAGAATTATAGTCACATCAAAGCAACATTCCATATAAGTGTAGTTGGAAAGTTTTGGTCTTGGTTGGGCCAAGAATATCAACATCATGGCTGATGCATAGGATCCCTATGAGCCTGAGACAGATGCCATGGGGGAAAACATACATGTTGAGAATGCTGAAACAAACTCTAATGGGAGGAGAAATCGAGAGACTCCCCCAAATATTGCAGCCACCATGAGGAGCCTAAGGGTGGAGTTGCAAAGCTGTAGAGAAGATAATGAGAGGATGATTAAAGCTCAGGGAGAACAAAATCAGTTGAATGCAGCCATGCTGCAGAGTTTGAAAGATATCCAGAGGCAAATTAACCCTAGACATCAATCAAAAAATCCAGAAGGGAGTCAGGGTAGTTCAAGGAGAAATTCCCTTAAGAGGTCCAATATCTCAAGAAGAGTTTCTAGAGACAGAACCTATACTCTAGAAATATCTTCTAGTAGATCATCTGACTCTGAAGGATCCATTGAGGGTTCAAGCTCTTCATCTCGCAAGAATAAGAGAAAGAGGCATTACAAGAACAATTCACACGGGGAATTTAAGAAGGAAAAACCTCCTACATTTGATGGAGAGGTAAAATCCAGTCAAGAAGCTGAAGCTTGGCTTCTTGGGATGAGAAAGTATTTCCAAGTCCAAGACTACTTTGGAAATATGAAGGCAAGGGTCACCATCTTCAACTTGAATGGAAGAGCATCTATATGGTGGGATCACATCCGGAAAGTGAGGAAGATCAATGAAATAAAGATTATGTGGAAGCAGTTCAAGAAATACTTTAAGCAGAAGTACCTCTCTGATAGGTACCATGATGACAAGATCAAAGAGTTCCATGAGCTGAGATTGGGACAATTGACCATGGAAGAGTATGAAAACAAGTTCTCGGAGTTGCTGAGGTATGTCAGGTATATTTGAGATGACAAGGTGAAAATTCAGCGTTTCCTAAGTGGGCTACCTCAGTCATATAAAGATATGATTGAATTTGATGAGCCTCGAACTCTAGAGGAGACAATGAGGAAGGCCAAGTATTGCTATGATCAAAACAAAAGAAAACCTGATTTCCATAAGGCATGGAAGGACAAGAAGAATGAGAAGTTTGACCAAATGAAGAAATGTTTCAAACCTCCTCATATTAGAAATAATCAAAGGCATCCATCACAGGTTGTGACTAAGCCAACTAGAATGATGGGAGACAAGCCAAGAGATCCAAAGGAGCCAAGAGAACCACTTCAATGTTGGGGCTGTGAAGGAGACCACATGCTTAGGAACTGTCCACATTGGAATGGGAATGCAAATCAAGTTCACAACATCCAAGGAGTTGAAACTATGGGTCAAGTGGCGAGGACAATCCCTAGAATCTATGCAGCACTAGACGACCGCCAGGCAGATCATCAATCAACTGTGGTTGAAGTTGAAGGTAAGATTGCTGAGCAATCTGTTTCTATTTTGATTGATCCTGGATCCACTCACAGTTATGTCACTCCTAGAATTGTTCAACTAGCCACTGGAACCAAGAGAAAGGTTAGTGAAATTGTAGAGAAATGTCCATTAGAGATGGACGGGCTATTCACTTATGCAAATATGAATGTTTTTCCACTTGGATCCTATGATATTCTCATCGGAATGGATTGGTTAGAAGCACACAGGGTTAAACTTGACTGCTACAATAAAACTTTTGAATGCATGGACGAAGAAGGAGACCCAAGGGTTGTAAAAGGCATTCCAAAGGTGACTTCTGTTAGGTAGGTTTCAGCCATGCAGTTGAAGAAGTTCTGTAGGAAAGGTTGTCAATTGTATGCAACCCATGTTTTGGAGGCAACATAGAATGAAACTCTTAAGTTGGAGGACTACCATGTATTGCAAGAATTCAGGGATGTTTTTCCCGATGAGATTCTGGGACTTCCTCCAAAGAGAGACATTGATTTTACAATTGAGCTTGTGCTAGGAGATGCACCAGTGTCTAAGACACCCTACAGGATGAGTACACCGGAATTGCTAGAATTGAAAATGAAATTACAAGAGTTGTTGGAAAAGAAATATATCACGACAATTGTGTCCCCATGGGGAGCACCTGTTCTATTTGGGAAAAAGAAAGATGGAACACTTAGGTTATGTATTGACTACAGGCAGTTGAACAAGGTCACTATGAAGAACAAATACCCATTGCCTCGAATTGATGAACTTTTTGATCAAATGTAAGGGGCAAAGGTATTTTCAAAGATCGATTTGAGGTCTGGTTACCATCAAGTAAGAATCAAAGAAGAAGATATTCATAAGAAAACCTTTAGAACGAGGTATGGACACTATGAGTTTGTGGTGGTACCATTTGGTCTCACAAATGCACCAGCTACATTCATGTGTCTCATGAATAGTGTTTTTAGCAAGTATTTGGACAAGTTCATTCTTGTATTTCTAGATGACATTCTTATCTATTCTAAGAATGAAGAAGAGCATGAATAACATTTGAGAATGACATTGCAATTGCTAAGGGAGCATAAGCTGTATGCAAAGTTGAGCAAATGTGACTTTTATAAAGATAGAATTCATTATTTGGGTCACATTATCTCAAATGAAGGAATATCTGTGGACCCTGAGAAGATTGAAGCCATTATGAATTGGCAAACTCCAAGAAATGTGATAGCTGTGAGATCTTTTATGGGCCTTGCTGGTTATTACAGGAGGTTCATTGAAGGATTCTCCAAGGTCGGAAACTCGATCATTTCTTTGCAAAAGAAGGGGATAAAGTTTGAATGGTCACCAAGATGTGAGGAAAGTTTCCAACGGTTGAAGAATATTCTTACGAGTGCACCAATTTTGAAAATTGCAGACCCAGAAAAAGAATTTGTGGTATGTACCGATGCATGCAATCAAGGACTTGGAGGAGTTCTTATGCAAGACAACCACGTGGTATGCTACGAGTCAAGAAAGTTGAAGGAGCATGAGAAGAACTATGCTACTCATGATATAGAACTTGCAGCCATAGTACATGCTTTGAAGATGTGGAGGCATTACTTAATGGGAAGGAAATTTGAGTCAAGGACAGACCATTGTGGTCTGAAATAGTTGTTTGATCATCCAAGTTTAAATGCTAGGCAAGCTAGATGGTTGGAATTTTTGTGTGAATTTGATTTTGAGATCAAACACATAAAAGGGAAAGAAAACAAAGTGGCTGATGCACTCAACAGGAAAGTACATGAAATGCATGTGGTAGCGCTTAGCACTTGCAAACCAGATTTGAGGCAGCAGATTGTTAACCATGTTGTTGAGGATGAAGCATATGTGCAGATAAAGGACAAACTGCAGCAACAAGACCTTGAAATGAAGTATGAAGGATACCATTTGGAAGAAGAAGAACTCCTTACTTATAAGAATAGAGCCTATATTCCAAATGTGGCATATTTGAGGAGGATTGTTATGGATGAAATCCATAAAACTCCATACTCCGATCACCTAGGATATCAGAAAACAATTGCTACAGCAAGAAAATATAATTTCTGACAGGGATACCAAGTTCACTTCCAATTTTTGGAAGGGTCTCTTTACAGATTTCGGTACACAGTTGAACTTTAGTATCGCGTACCATCCTCAAACAGATGGGAAAACATAAAGAGTAAATCAGGTGCTTGAAGACATGCTTTCCATGCATGTTATGGACAAACCATCCAAGTGGGAGAATTATCTACACTTGGTAGAGTTTGCATATAACAATGGGAAACAAGCATCATTGGGAATAAGTCCATATGAGGATTTGTATGGTAGAAGGTGTAGGACACTAGTGACTTGGGATAATCCAGTGAACAGAATTGTACTTGGGTCGGAATTGCTTAAGGAAATGGAACAAGAGGTTGCAAAGATCAGGCAGAACTTAAAAGCAGCCTAGGATAGATAGAAAAGCTATGCAGATAAGCTTAGAGTGCATAGGGAATTCAATGTTGGGGATCATGTGTATCTTAGAGTGAGGCCAAGGAAGAGTTCCTTGAAGCTTGGGGGTTGTGCCAAGCTCTCACCTAGATATTGTGGGCCATTTGAAGTGCTTGAAAGAATAGGGCCAGTTGCATATAGACTTGCATTTCCTGCTAGCACTAAAGATCATAATGTTTTTCATGTCTCTTTGCTTAAGAAATATGTACATGATCCTAACCATGTGATTAATTGGGATGTGATCCAGGTGTAACCCGAGGGAGAGTTCCAAACCGACCCATTGCGCATCCTAGACAAGAAGGTAACATTGCTCTGGAACCGAGCGATCGGACAGGTAAAGGTGCAATGGAAGCACTACGGTCCCGATGAGGCTACATGGGAGCTGGAGGATGCCATGAGAGCGGCATATCCATTTTTGTTCAATTTTGATGAGCATTGAGGACAATGCTAATGTAAGGGGAGGGGAATGTAATGTCCCTATCTTGACCCTATTGCATTAAGATTGTAAATGATGTAAATATCGTTATTAAATCATGGTGAGGAGCTCAAGGCCAAGGCCCCACCATCGATTTATTGTTTTATGTATCGGCAATTAAAAATAGATGCCTATGGATCTTGTGCTAGTCATGCACAATGTAAATTAAGACATCATGTAAATATGAATTTTAATGAAATACCCACAACTAGCTATGCAATGCAACAAAGAGATGGGGGCATGATTTTTATAAGGAATAGGGAGGGAAATTATTCAAACCCTTGAGCCAATAGTGTTAAGCCAAATTTCATGAGAAAACCCATAAACCACCAACTACCCATTTTGGGTTATGCACCCAATCATTTAATTCTTCCAAGAGTTGGTTGAGGCAGTTAATGCCTTGGGAATGGAGAGGTCTGGTAGTCAATTTTGTGTATGGGCAAGCCATCAATCTGGAAAATCGTATTTTTTTTGTTTCTTGGGCAAGAAAACACCCACGCAATGGTGCCCAAAGCCATCTTTCACCGATGGAATTTTCTCTCTCACGCAGTCTGAACTAGCTGGGACTTTCTCCATCACGTTTTTCATCATTTTCCCGCATTTTCCATGCTCGGGAACTCATTTTTGTATTGCACAATGGCTGGGAAGAATGGAGTCACGATTTTGGGGTTTATGGAGGCCGTTTTTGTCCCTTGAATGCCCATAAACGTTTTTCTGAAAACGATTTTCTCTCCCAGGGTTGTTTTCCCCTTCTCCCATTTCGTTTTGGCTGCCCACGTTTTTCTGAACTGGTAGAAACCCCATTTTGGGCATCCCACTGTAAAAATGCTTTTCTACATGCCCACCACTTGTGATTTTGCTGTTATGTGCATCCTTGTTTTGGTTTGAACCTGTGAGCAAGAAATTTGGAGTGGTAGTGGACAGAATTGGCTTGATAAACCTAGTGAGGGGAGTAACCTCTCAGAAAGATCAAAAGGGCTAGCTACTCTTCTATGCACACCTTGGACAACTCTAGATTGGAAGGTATGGCCTGATGGACTGTGTATTGGTGAAGGGAATACTTCCTTGAGTGGGGTGTGTAGGAATTGTGGGTGCCAAGCTAGATAGATCTTGTAGAGGTATCCCTGGATATGTGCTTGAGCTCACTAACTTAGCAATTCATTCCCTCCCTTAGCAGCCTGATTTTGGTGTATTTTGGGCTATGTGTGAGTATGCTGTTCCCTTTTTCCTTGTAGAAATCATGCCCAGCTCGGGCGTGATGGTTGTATCAAGAGATTGATAAGCACAACTGTCCTATGGTTGGGTGGAACGTTGCAGTTGCATAGCTGGTTGCTCGAGACTACTTTGTTTTAAGATAAGTACTCTCATGTGATAAATTCTGCAATGTATTTATTTAATGTCCATCATGAAAATATTTGAATGTATGTTAGATATGTAGATGATTTTAATTCCGCTGTGTTTAATGACAATGTGCATATGTATATGTATTTTATTATCAATGAGTTTTTACTTAATGGTTATGGGGCTATATGCCCAGTTTTAGCATCACGTTCTCTCCATCACATTGGTATGATGGAGGGGACATTACACACAATGAACACAAGTATCGTGCACTGGTTGTATGATAGAAGGACATCATCCCTCAGAATGTCCATGGGAGTGAGGAGGATAAGTTTCGCCAGGAGGACCATGCAACATTGGACCTAGTGCAATAGCTGTGCAAGTCACCATGGAAAATCCATCACATTCCGTAGGATGACCTTCATATCTAGAACCTCGAACAGAGTTTCCTAATGACTACTAAAAAATTTGTAACTCATTCGGTCATCAATCATGACTCTATCCTCTGTTCCAGAAGTACTCAACAATTCCTAACATGGTCTACTGTGAATTTTGTGGATTTAATACACACAGTACTGAGAAATGTAGAGCTTTAGAATCCCTTATAGAGAGGCTAGACAAATTTATCTTTTGAATGGCCGATCAACCCCAAGGTATAGGAGGAGAGGGATGAGGAGTAGGCTTTGGGGCTTGAAGAGGAGGAGGTTTTGGAGTTGGATGAGGAGGAGGTCCAGGTTATTTTTTAAGGATTCTAATACTCTACCTAGGTATAGTATTAGGCGATTATTTTGAATTGAAAAAATCATATATATAGATAGGTATGCGAAAATTAAATATGAAACATACAATTTACTACTCAAAATTGTAAAATTTGGCGCATATTACAATAAAACACATATTTGATTGAATATAGGTGATATTAGACATTAAAAATGACCAAATAACAAATTTCTTTTTTGAAAAAAAATCCCCAAAAATAGCTAATTGGAAAAAATTTGCTTGTAAAAATTACCCTAAGGAGGTCGCATAGAACTATTGCGATGCTAAAATTGTAATGAAGTGGGTCATCTGGTTTGTGATTATCCTTTTCCAAAAATACTATGGTGTACCTATTTGCACACCAACACTCACATAATAGAATAATTCCTTGACCTCAATGCGAAGTGGGAGATTGTGTAAGGAGGCTAGCCAATTTCATATACTATGGATCCCAAGAAGAGCGAACATCAGGAAGTTTGTGGTCACTCAGGAAGGTGCAAAAGTTGGGGTAGATTAGATACGACCAAACTCCCCAGTGATCCAGAAGGAGACCACTAAAAGGACTAAATATGTTCAAGTGTAGAAGAAAGTGATATACAAGAAAGCTATGGATATGTTTGGTCGAATACAAACATCGCCATCCCGAGAGGGACCAAGATCGCATCAACAGTACCTACCGAATAACAGTAAAGCTGACGGGAGTGGGATCAGGTATTGATCAAACAAAATATTCTATTTTTTTTGGTTTCAATTGCTTAAATGTATTTTGGCATATGAGAAAGATACCCAGAAACTGTGAGGTACACTTCATAGCTTGATCGATGTAGCAGAAAATGATGAAGAAATATATGCACCTCTCACAGAGTGGAATATCCAGTTGGTGTGACAATAATGAAGGAAGTGAACGGGCCGATAGTTCCATCCGAATGTGAAAGTACATAGTTAATATATCAAAAATGTGATGTTGGACCTCGGTTCCAAAGTGAACATCTTACCAAAGAAGTCATGGGAAGTAATTGGTTTCCCCAAGCTTGTCTATTCCCTAATTCAATTGCATATGGCCAACTAGTACTATATTTTCTCCATTGGTCCATTAGAGAATGATAAAGTGGATTTAGGTGGTGTCAAGAAACCCACAAATTTTGAAGTCACCAAGATTATGGGAGAAATAGACCCTTATCCAACATTTATCAGTATTGATTGGGCCAATGAGAACTATGGCATAATTGATCTAAAGAACATAATGATGAACTTCGAGACAAATGTCATGAAGGTGGCCCAACCATTAGATCCACACCAACGTCTGAGGTACACCAAACCAATTTAGGATAACTTGGACCGAGATGTTCTTGATTGGATTTATTCTCTGACTGTAGGACCAAGAAAAATAGATGACATGAGATCTCATCCAGATATTGTGCAATGGCGAAGTCTGTCAAGTGGATCCGTGTAGAATTCAATCAAGCACCAAATGTGATTGACCTAATCGACTAGATATATTCTTATAGGAGATGGAATCCATGGTAGAGGAAAAATACCATATGGATGTATTGGAAACAAATCTTAAAGGAACCCTCACGAAATGGTGGGAAACACATAGAGATGATTTTCCTGACTGATATACCACACAACTTACCATGATGATCAGGTTTAATCCATCCTTGCATACTAACATGGTCAAAGAAGTATACATGGGGGAATATAATCCATATCAACATATAGAGCACTATGAGCACCAATGGGAATAAAAAAGATTACAACCGTATTTCTGGGTCCACCAATTCTTCCATCATCTTGGCCCTATCCCGAAGGATTGGTATCTGTACAAAGAGACGAGAAGGTGAACTGATTGTTGGAAGAAGTTGCATTCAAAGTTTTGTTAAGATTTTTACCTCCACAACAAGCGACATGATAATATAGGCATTAACTTCCATCAAGGGTACATTGTTTACTGACCGGTTCCACTCATACATATTCCCAATACATTAAGAATTGGTGGAATTCCAGGTAGGAATGACACAACCTGTCTTTTTTGAAAAAGTAGAGGAGGGAGAGCCATAACTAGATGAAGTCGAATAACTATGGCATATCAAATTTAAGGAATTAGAAAGCTCCCGACAAGTTCAATACACCAAACCTAAGGACACCAGATCAATCTAAACCAAATATCTATAGTTGAAGAAGATCAATATTGGCACTGAAGATAAACCGACGATGGAAGCAATTTGGGATTACTAGGATGATCAGGTAGTCTAAGAAATTGCATCTCTTCTTGAAGAGTATGAATACTTGTTTATGCAAATCTTCATGGAACTCAAGGGAATTCATGGAGACCTAGGAGAGATTAAGATTGTATTGAAGCTGGATGTGAAGCCTCTCAAGAATCATCCATATCGATTGAACCCTCGATTCAAACAAAATGTTAAAAAGGAAATTGATTGTATGTTGAATGTAGGCTTAATTTCACTAGTTGATGAAATTGAAAATATGCTGAATGAATTTTCCTAGATCGCTCATGCATTAAAATCTTCATTGAATTCACCAAATCATAATGAGTGCCCGTTCCCATGCAATTACCAACTGATTTCCACGTAGTGGGAGGAAATACAATGCTAAAGAAGAGGGAATCTCATAGGGAACTGACCAAGACTCTGGAGGATTTTTTCAAATGCTTAGGTCATATGTGCATTCCTCTACTCCAATCAATACATATCCTGATTTGATTCAAACAATTCTATTGACATATTTGTATTTTTTATTAAAAGTTCAAGCTATCTTTCGTGGAAAATTTTGAATATAATCATGACACAAACAAAGGATGGTGTCCTGATGATATAGTAGCCCCACTCGTATTTGGTCAACATCAGTAAATATTAAATGGCGAAAGAACACTGAATAATTCTTTAGTAGAGATATGTTAGACAATTCTCTCTTCTGGAAAACTATTCCAGGTAGTATGGGAATTCATGGCCAGCATTGGAAGAGGTTGTTCATAAGTATGTGGTCGTATGTAATGGAAATGCTATCCTACCTAGTTTTTTTCTTCACTGACATAAGTGGTTTCATTATCCATAGTTGCAAAAATGTTCCAACAATCTTTGTTTGACCATGTTACTTCTGTAAAAACAATCCCAACCTAACCTAAATGATCATGCTCCCAAAAGTTGTTTATCATTTATGTCCAAGGGTGAGAATCGATTACTATGGATCACCCTATTCATGACACACCGAGAAAACGAAATGACAATGACTTTTGAGCTTGGTAGCTGAAGCACTTCACTTCCCTTGCCTCATCCTTTAAAAATCTCAATGAAGCTACCAAAACAATCACCTCACACTGGAAGTAAGAGGTGTGTACAACTAGGTTCTGCAATGCATTTTTTCCCTTTCATACTCAGTTGTCCATGATCGTAACAAGTGGAAATTGTAGGTAAGACTATGTTTCAGGTCCATCCATTAGGGTGAAGGTAGTGTGTCCTTCTACTAGAGGTATGTTCTCTTTTACAACACTCATTTGTACTTTCCTGCTTAGCTTCAATGGTAGAAAATTCTCCCTACAGATAGGTAGAACTTCTCTTGGATATAAAATGGTTCCCTAATCCAAGACATAGGTCAAAAAATGGACACTAACATCCTCCTAGATCTAACTTTCATGCATGCAACAAGACAAGAAGAGAAAATGGTAAGAAATGATAGATGACCTACCTCTTTTTGGATGGTTGTCATCATTGCTTCAACCTTTGAAGTAGATTCCCAAAGCTCCAAAGCATATAAGAATACTACACATACAACAAAAGACTTCCTTGATTTCCACAAATTATTGTTAATAAAAAAGAGATCTATCTACTTTGAATGCAATAAAGTAAAACATACATGCCGTTTAACACAAGTATGGGAGAAATAGTCTAAGTTTATATTAAATGGAAAGCCACAAAGAAGTACATATAAGCATATACTTGATTTAGTTGCAACATATCCTCGAATCTATCCTTTCAGACCCCCTGAGAATTAGAATAGCATAAGGATGTCATCTTCAAGATTTGTTTACATGTTTGAAATCCAAAGAGTGAGCTTAATTTATAGGATTTGGGAGGCCAAACTACTTGGAGAAAGGATTGGATCAAGAGAGGATATGTTGGATCAAGGGACATTGCACTTTCTTGGAATAGAAAAGGGAGTGATACTCGAAGGATAGACCCATACACTCAAGATATTATCCACATATCATTCCTAGATTCATGCCCAAGTAGTTGTAACATGATTATCACTCCCCAAATGAAGGCCACAAGCAGATAAAGTGGGAGATTATTTCTCGCCTAACACGAGAAGTTGGAGTTTATCCCTCCCTGCACAAGGGGAAGGGAGTGATAATCCTTAACCACAACTCATTCTAGGGTTTAGGAAGGTGGGTTTCAAACCCCTAATGATAGGTTTCCATTCCAAACATGGCTAGGGAGTGGAATAGCCATATGATGATGGGCCCTAACACACCTAGGGAGAATTCCAATCATGCTTCTCATTGTGACACATGAGGGTGACATTTTGAGGTGTAACATGGTTATATTTTTATGACTGACGTCCTCATGAGTGTAGGTTACCATCAACACCATCTGAATGAAGAGTACTCCCACTCTCTCGGTTTCACCTAGGTGAACCTGGAATGCTGAGAGTTTTTTAGGGTCATGTAAACATCCTATTCTCAGGGGTTGAACCATATGCAACCTATTGTACTAGATGTCTAAAAAATTTCATTATGTTAATAAAAATATTATTTGAGCATATCCGAACCTTTCCTCCACCTTATTTTTCATCCTTGTGCCTTGCTTCTCTTTAATTATTTACATTTTGTAGATTGAACTATATGTATAAATTGGATTGTAATGTTTCCTTTTTATTTATGTTTACTGGCATGTACACTATTATTTCATTTTTATTTTACTATACATAAAAATCTAATTTTCACTCTCTAGTATTTAGTGTTTCTGGAAATTAATTTTTCAATTTAAAGTAGCTTCCATGCACAACTTTTAATGATCTTTCATTTCATACAACCAGTCATAGAAATCAGATTTTTTTATTGTGTTTAAAAATATGAAATTAAATAAAATTCACAGATTTCTTTCTATGTACTGAAAGAAACTATTGGAATAATATGTTTAAGCATCAAATAAATACAATTTATTGTTATATTTTTAAGTGTAATAACAATAAGGATCACTGAAAGATAAACAAGCACATCATGAAAAATAGTACACAACAAATTTATCATGGGAAAACCCTCTCGGGGCAGAAAAACCCAACAAGCTTCTTCTATATAGATTTTGCAGAATGTATAATAGTATCCCTCATGCAAAGACCCAAAACAACAAGTATCCACAAGAATCTACTCTGAACGACTCTCTCTCTACTCATACAAATTAGATGAGTGAGTGAAGTGTGCAAATGAGGAGGGAAAACTCCTCATTTATACTAGACAAAACACTTGACCTTTTTACTAATTATGTCAGCTTGAATCTCTTAACTGGGGCTGACCTATACACTTTACAATAAAATATTCTTTTCTAGAATTTTCCAGGAAGACCTAACAGTTAGGGTTTACATTGACTCTTTCAATGAATTTTACATAATCAAATACATCAATAATAATTCCCATAGGGTGTACAATACAAATAATACAAATGAATCAAATAATACAACTAAGAATATCTTCCGAAGTTACATTCTTCAACACTCCCTCTTAACAAGGAAGGTATTCTTCAGTCTTCGTCCGAATCTATATATCATAAGAAGTTCCACAGAGACAACCCTTTTTCATGATGGATGCAACCTAGACCATGTATAGGGTTTTCACACACAAATCCAACCCTCTTTCATGCTGGATGTGACCTAGACCGAGTCTAGGACTTTCCCACTGTAAGTGATCTCCCGCAGCTAAGCATACCAGTAGCATCATTACTGGACCTGCGAATGATATTCCACATCTAGGCATACCAGGAGCATCATTCCAATACTTTTCACCACAGAGCCATCCCTCTTTCATGCTAGATGTGACCTTTATCAAGTCTATGAATTTTCCACTGTAAATGATATCCCGCAGCTAAGTAGACCAAGAGAATCATTACAGGACTTGTGAATGATCTTCCGCATCTAGGAATACCAGAAGCATCATTCTGGGACTTTCCATAGTGCCTTTCCTTTTTCATACTGGATGCGACCTAGACCAAATCTATGATTTTGCACCACATTGCCGATCCTTTTTCATATTGGATGTGACCTAGATCAAATCTAGTATTTTCCACCACAGTGCCAATCCTTTTTCATACTAGATGTGACCTAGATCAAATCTAGGATTTTCCACCACAGTGCCTGTCCTTTTTCATACTGGATGTGACCTAGATCAAATCTAGGATTTTTTGTAGAGCTGGTCCTCTTTCACACCAGATGCAACTATCCTCATACACGAACCAATCAAGCCATTTGGTGGGTCCATACAAGGAGCGTCCATTACGTTGCACACCGCAACCACCTGCATTACGTCACCATTCGTCTAGATCCTATCGCAGCCTAGGAGACTCAATTACGTCACATGAACCGTGACTACCTGCTACCTCAACCAAGCTCATCGCTCCCTCTTGATATGAACCACTCCAAGATTATCCTTGAAGTATTCAAACTTCCCTCTTGACAGAGGCTTGGTCAACACATATGCTATCTGCTCCTCTGTTGCTATATATTGTAGCTTCACTGCTCCCTTCTGCACCATATCTAGGATATAGTGATACCTGATCTTGATGTGCTTCAACTTGTCATGGAACACAGGGTTCTCCGACAACTTCACACAATTCTGGTTGTCACAAAAGATACAAGTCCCCTTTAAATCGAGATAAAATAGTCCTCATAGCAAATTCTGAAGCCACACTGCCTTGCATCTTGCCGAACAAGCTACCATATACTTGGCCTCGGCTGTACTGAGTGCCACACTCATTTGCTTCCTACTAAACCATGAGATCATGCCTGATCCAAAATTGAACTAGCATCCTAATGTGCTCTTTCTATCCATGACACTCCCATCCCAATCCACATCAACAACACCCTGTAGGTTAATCTTCTGATCCGATGCATACGTGAGGCCATAATCAACTGTACCCTTTAGGTACCTCAGCACATTCTTTGCCACAACATGTCTCAGCTCTACCATATACTGAATCAGATTGTTCACCACAAATCATAAGTCTGGCCTCGTGTTCGTCAAATACATCAACGAACCAATGTTATGCTAATACATTGTGGCATCCACCAATTCTGATGTAGTATCACTAACAACTTTAGATTCGATGCCATAGGTGTGGCCACGGCCTTACAATCCATCATCCCAAATATCTTCAGGATCTCTGCCACATACTTTCATTGACCTAGGAAAAGTTCCTCTAGATTCTGCCACACCTCAATACCTAAGAGGTAATGCATCATACCTATGTCTTTCATCTCGAACTCAGCAACAAGATTTTTTTTTTGATATGAGCTTCTCTTCACTTGCCAAAAAAAAATCATCTACATACAATAGTAGAATCACATGATTTCCTTCTTCAACCTTGTAGTAAAGGTTGAAATACGATTTACTCTTGGTAAATCCCAAGCTCTTCAAAAACCCATCAATTCTGTCATACCATGTCCTGGGTGCATGTGTCAAACTGCACCACATATGCTTACACTTCATGAGGGGAGACATCCTCTATCACTCTGAGCATATCCTTGAGATAATGGGGCAACAAACCTTTTCCACATATAGAGACTAAGTGATAATTTCTCTCCATCTGTACTTTAGTCACTCCCTCTAAAGAAAATATTTCCTACTTCCTTTATAACTGAGCACTATCCTCCCTCTGCATATTTTACTCTCTACATTGGGATGTTCTAAACTGGAGTGACTGGAAGCCTTCTCTTCTGATGATCTTCTTTGTATCCATATATGTCATCAATGGATACCAAGATATCGAACTCTGTTGCAAGTTATCTCTTGCACCCATCTATGAGCTCTTCATCTTCAACCTTTTAGCAAAGATTGATATCTCATCACTCTAGGTGATCCTCAAGCTCATCATGCTATCACATGGGTGCCTACTGAGCCCGTACAAATCCTTCTTCAATCCGTGCACATGTGGTTCTCTGTAGAGAGTCCTGAATCGTGGTAGTTGCTCGATAGACACTTCTACTTCGATTACACCATCTATCTAGTTTAATATCCACCACTGAGGAAGTGTGTTTGGCCACTAGAGAAATGTCTCATCATTTTTGATTCCCTCTTTCTAAGAGAACCATCACTTTTTACATCTATATTATGCTTGATTTCTTAAATATTCTTGAACTCCATAGTTGAACTGTCATCACTTGTTCTTCATAACAAGCCTTATCATTACTCTCTTTTAGGTGATGGTGCACGATCTTTCAGGGATTACTGGAGTCTCTAATAGTGTGCTCTGCTTCATTATCTGATTCTGAGGACCTGTGCCTTTCTTGCTTATGATTGAAAAGTATTCTATATAACATGGAACTGTGTACTGATGTTGAATCTATGTTTTCCTTCTTCATCACCAATCACAACTGCATCCCTTCTTATCCGACGTTGAAATGGATAAGAGGTTCTTCCATCTTTCTGGTTTGGATTAAAGTACATATTCCTCATCACTGGAGGAATCTTATTTAGGCTTATTCCTAGTTGGTTCATCATCCTCCGCAGTATGAGCATGTTCCCTTGATTCTTGGTACAATTCCTAGCAATGTGTCCCATCTCATCACCTAAAGCTTGAATAGTATTTAGGAGGTCTTTTACCATTGTGGAATCTCTTGTGATGATAGTCTTATTTCTTGCCTCTCTTGGCATGAGCTTCCATAGTTTTATTGTCTTCATCACCTAGCTTCTCTTCTCTGGCTGCAATCATTGCTTCTTCTTGAGTGCAAGGTTCCAAAAGTGCACAGAACAAGATGAGTTTCTTCCTTGAGCATATTCCTTGAATATATGACTCCCATGATCTTGGAAGACTATTTAGGGTAGTCATCACTAGTTCTGTATTTTCAACTTCATCTCCAATTGAATCCAATTGATCTCTAATGTTGGAAACCCTTGTGAAGTAGGATTGGATACTTTCACAACCTTGAGTTGAGTCCTCAAGGTCATCTTCCTATTGCTGTTGGTTCCTTCAAATAATACCTTTAGAGGATAAAGACATCTCTTTCAAAGTATTCAAAGAAGAGATGTGTGGGATCAAGTGATTCTTAATGGAGTTAGATATGATACTCTTAGATTTGATTAGGTTCTTCTTGTGCTTTTCCTTCTCCTCATCTCCCTCTAGCTCCGCAACTACCTCTGTAACATACTTGTCCAAATTATGCTCTTCTAGGATGAGCATCACCCTATACTTACAAGCTAGGAAGTTCTATGCTCCTTAAATCTTATCCTCAAGCTTGGTATTGTTTGAAATCTTTATAAAATTGATAAATGAGAACCTCAAATGGAAATAGATAAAGTATAACTTACCAAATGAGATGCTCCAACCAAAGGTTGACTTCTGAAAAACTGGCTGCAGGGTGATCTAGGGTTTGACAGAGAAACTCTATTTTTTCAACTTCTGGATCTTGGAAATATGAGAGGATGAAAATATGCACTTCGACAAGGTGAGCTGATCAATGTACCCCTTTTCCCAAATCTGTGGACAAGACTGCAAAATATTTGATTCCCTAGTTTCTTCAATTTTTACTACAAATTTGTCCGGTATTAATTCTGATGTATCTCAGAATTTTATGCTCATCAAGGTCTGAAACTTTGTTCTACGATATTATGATCTGTCCTCTATCCATCCCCACAGGTTAGAGCAGTATTGGATTCACCAAGTGGGACTTATGCTAAGTTTTCCAAGGTGTCCTGTTTATGTACTGTTTCAGTATATCTATCTTGTACGGACTACCACGTGTCACTGTTTAAACTTTGGTTTTGAAAACTCGCACCAGAGAAAATAAAGTCCATGATGTTTCTGGAACATCTCACAAAATTCAATTTGGATATTCCTAGACTGAGATATAACATTTATCCCTAGGTCACCTATTTAAAATGGAATTATGGAAGAGGTTGAAACCCTAATTTGCATGGAGAATATCTCCTAAATTACATCGAATATGAGGCTGAAACTCGCAAAAAAAGTACATGAATATTTCATATTCGACCTTTCTAAGTTTCAGATCCTGAACCTTCCCCAAAAGTGATTTATAGCGAACATTCCAATATGATTAGTTTCGGGGAATGGAAACCCTAGTTCTACAGTTGTAGCAGCTCCACAATGTTCTCTTTCAGGCTAGCTCTGATACCATGTTAGATTTGTAAGTGTAATAACAATAAGGATCACTGAAAGATAAAAAAGCACATCATGAACAATAGTACACAACAAATTCACCTTGGGAAAACCCTCTCGAGGCAGAAACAACCCACACAAATCTTCTATATAGATTCTGCAGAATGTACAATAGTATCCCTCATGAAAAGACCCAAAACATGAAGACTCCACAAGCAACTACTTCGAACAACTCTCTGTCTATACTCATGCGAATTAGATGAGTGAGTGAAGTGTGAAAATGAGGAGGGAGAACTCCTCATTTATACTAGACAAAACACTTGACCTTTGTACTAATTAGGTCGGCTTGACTCTCCTAACTAGGCCGTAACTTTACAATAAAATATTCTTTTCTAGAATTTTCTAGGCCGACCTAACAATTAGGGTTTACATTGACTCTTTCAACGACTATTACATAATCAAATACATCAATAATAATCCTCGTAGGGTGTACAATACAAATAATACAAATTACTCAAATAATACAAATAAGAATATCTTCCGAAGTTACATTCTTCAACAATCATTGCTACATTTTTATTCTAACACCTAAAACACAAAGTTCCTACGTATTTAGCGAAATTATTTCATAAAATAACTAATACTTTTGAATTAATTTATAAATCTGAATTTTCAACTTCATAGAAAATTTATTCTTGCAATTTTGAAGCAGCTTATTAAATTGACATCAGTGTCATATTATTTATCCATTTACGAACTAACGACTAATGTTTACTTTCTAATTAAAATTTACTTCATATTTTTTTTAATGTACTTGTAAGTATTTTGTCATTAAGTTCCCTATATTTTTACTAATTAATAATTTAGGTATTAGAATCACATGCACACATGTTTAGATAGTTGCACTTAGTTGGGTATGTACTAACACATTTGATTTTCATGATGAATATCACATTGTATTATGAGCACTTTGTACTTCTATCATTCATTCATTCTTTGTTTTATAACCTACCCCGTGAATCCTATCTATCCGAAGGCTCTAAATGAAACCCGAGCTTCCATCCCCATCCTCCCATTGAAAAACCCTCCAAGGGTGTTTACTGTGTCGTTTCTTGAACCATGTCGTTTTGCGCATTAACATAAGGTTCATTCATGATATAAAGGATGTACTATAGCTTTGCAAATAAAAAAATAGAGCAAAACTAAAAGAAAATTCAAATTTTAAGCCAAAGAGGGATCAAATTTCAACATTCTACGCTAATGCGTAGAAGATTGGGTTCTAATGGACCCAAAGATGGATTAATGGGGCTAAAAACTCTAGAAATTGAAATAAAATGAGATATTAAATGGGTAAAATGACTCTAAATGGACACAACACTTTCCCAATCATTCCTAGAAGGATTCTAAACTGAATTAAAACAATATTTAACAGGGAATAAGTGCAAGAGAACCAAATTTTGAGTGAGGAAGAGATAGAAATAGAGTCCACTCCCCAGCGGAGTCATCATTCTAATAGGTGGAGAATAAAAAATAGATCTAGAAAGCTAGGTTGAGATCTCCTTCCTATATTGATGGTCTGGTGAATTCCATTGTCAACAATATGAAAGAATTGATTGCAATTTCCCTAAAACCAAAGCATAATTTCCTAAGAGTTTGAGTCAAGGTAGGAAGAATGAGGATTACCTATTTCAACATGTAGTTTGGAGAAGCCTTTCCTTTACTGGTCTTTGCTATTTGTATCTCCTTAAGTTCTCCATGAAACTTGCGCATGAAACCTGAACATGCCTTCCTACTCTTCCAATAACAAAACTTGAAGGAATTAGACCTAAATATAGTTTGCTACAAATTAATTAACACAATAAATTGGGGGAAAACTGAATACATTTGAATTATATCAAAGAATGAAATACTTAAAACCCTTGCCATTGAGATAATTTATTCCTCCTTTGTCCTATGTTCCCTCCTTCTCTTTCCAAGCCTTTGATCACCAAAACTGTGAAGCAAAATAGTCTCTCACCAATTCACTATAATAACTTTTATCTTCAATTATTCCTCCCAATCCTCCCCAAATGCCTCTTATATAGATTTCGGATTTGGGTGTTGAGAGGGAACTTTCAATGTGGGATGGGAATCTCAACTTAGTTTCCTCCATTTACCCTCATTTCCATAGTTTTGGGATTTTTTCATGAATAATGGAGAATTTAATGCAAAAAACACATATTCCATGTATTTTCCTTCCACTTTCACTTTGTGGATACTTGATATTAGCTTTTGGTAGGAAATTCAATCACTGAAGTTTCCCCTTTCGGGCTACATTGGTCTTCATTCACACTTTCCCTTTCATAAAGTAGTGGTTGGATTAAGAGATTATGACTCTTTTAGTTCTTCATCTATGTCTTCATGTTGCAGGTGAAAATCAAATCATGCTTTCGGCCTACACTATTGAGGGTGTTAAATTATGCATTAACAGGGTGAAGCAACATGGGTGCCATGATACAAGAGGTTATAACGGTGCGTGCATTCATGATGGTAGAATACTACTACATCACAAAATCATGTTGTAATGAAAGCTATGATGTATGTTGTCAAGAGAGGATGACCTTAAGGATTTCATGGGGATTATTGGATATAAGCAATGTACATGGAGGGAATACGAATTTTATATGAAAGGTTAAGTCGGTATAGGGTGAATCCATGAATGTGGTTCACCATTTTTGGCGGATCGCATGGGGAAAATTTGTTTTTTCGGACCCTCGATTGAGGTTTTAAATGCTCGATCGAGGGTTTAAAAATACCTCAATTGAGGGCTCTAACATACCTCGATCAAGGGTCTAACCAAACCCTCGATTGAGGGTTTGGTTAGACCCTCAATCGAGGGTTTGCTCGATTCGACAGGGAAAAAAAACAAAACAGGGCCCGACCGGTTGTGCAGTGGCTTGACAGACCCTCGATCGAGCGTTTGGTTTGCTCTATCCGACAGGGAAAAAAAACAAAACAGGGCCCGAAAGTTGTGTGGTGGCTTGACAGATCCTCGATCGAGGGTATGCGACAGGGAAAAAAAAACAAAACAGGGCTCGGCCAGCCCTGGTTTGTGCAGTGGCTTGACAGAGACTGAAAGAGCAGCTACCGGGGACCTCGAATGAGCACACGCTCGACGCCACCTCCCCACAACGACGCCACCTCCCCACATGGACGCCATCATGTCATCTATTCCACCAGGTGGGTAGAATTCCACCATTGTTTTTGTTATTTAAAAAAATATATATTTTGTATTTGTTGTATAAATTTGTGTTTTTGATCAAATCTAGTTTTAATTTGGTTTTCTAGAAATGGTTAGGATGTAGGCATTGAAACTAAACCAAGATTGAAACCAAAAACCACCATTGAAACCAAACTAATTGAAAAAAAAAACATTTGATTTAACCAAAACAAAAACCCATTTCAAACCAAAACAAAAACCAAAACCATTTGAAATTTGAAATAGATTTAGGGTTTTAGATATTTTGCAGTTATTTGATTTATTTTTGTTTATATATCAACCAGTAGCATTTCACCGCATAAATGCTACCGGTTTTATTTTAAAATGTGTTTTTACAAGCAAAAATGCTGCCCATTTTTTTTCCATCCTCCGAGAATGCCAAGAGGATTGAAAAAAAAAACCATTTGAACCTAAAACAAAAACCAATACTATTTGAAATTTGAAATAGGTTTAGGATTTTAAATTTATTTTGCATTTATTTGTTAAAATCATATATTAATATTAATATTATAATATAAAAAATTAAAAAATGAATATTAATAATATATATAATCATATATTATTTATTAATTTTTATTTAATTTATTTAAAAAAATATATTTAATATTAATAATATAATATAAAAAATTAAAAAGTGAATATTAATAATATATAATCATATATTATTAATCATAACCATAACCAACTTGCGAAATTGTCCTAAATAGGATCCCCTCTTAGGCCATGAAAAGTATGTCCACAATGTGAGCATCAATGAAGATAAACTGGCCTGGAACCATAATGGATAGCTTAGAAAAATTCCCAACATCAGGTGGCCTAACATCATTAGATGATGTCTCTGAATGATATAAGCCACTACAAATGCATTTTGCTGGACTAGACTACATGTGTTTGGATTAGATTTTTCCACCATCTTTGTGGAATACAAACTACAATTCAACAATAAAAACACCTTTTTAAAAATATGGACATTTCTAAAATGTAAAAATTATAAAAATGGCTAGACAAATAAAAATTACGGAAATGCTCCTTGGAAATTGGCAATGGATGCTATAGGTCCTCTTAGAACAAGCTCATATTACCTAACATTACTTTGTCAAACTTATTATTTATAAGGAAAATACAATGAAAGAATATTATTTTATTTCTATCCTTTAAGTCCCTTGACCATAGCTTTATGATTGTTATTAAAAAATATTGGGACTAGTGGTCAAAGAGGGATACATGGATTTCTCATGAAGGCATGTGGTCTATCCTTTGCAAGAAAATAAAATTCCTGAATTTTGGGCATGCACATGATTATTTGAAATTCATTCTTACTAGATTTGGGATCATAGCCTAGGCCGCCATAGTTTTTACAAACATAGAAATTATTCAAACAAGTACAATCATTATGAGAAAATTATTTACAAAAAAATGGTCATGAACAATACAAAATAATTCCTCCATTATTTAGTGAACTAGAAAATAATTATTGCTAGAACTACAAACTTTTCCCATTCGATCCGCCCAAAATGGTGAACCACATTTGTGGATTCACCCCCTTCTAAACATCCTATATTTAGCCTCTTTTCTTCAATCGAAAGTGTTGATATCATCTCATACAAAGTGTGTGAAAACATTTGAGTTAAGGTAAAAACAATATTATTAAGAGTTGAAGGAAAACTATTTAATAAAATAGCTTTTTCATCTTTGTCTTCTACCTATGTACCAATCTTTGTTAACTATCTTTGAATTTTCACCTTCCATCCGTGGAAATTAAGACCATTAAAACTTATTTCATTGAAGAATTTTCAAAAACAAACAATGACACTTTGTATTATGGGGGTAATTTTTTTACCTAATTCTAGTCTTATAGAAAATACCTTTGTAAGAGCTTGGCATTGGGCATATGTGATCTATTGTTATTTCTATTGTTCTCAAAAATGATTTTCCCCCTCTTCTTCTTTGAATATGAAAATTCTTCTCTTTCACACTTCTCTACAAAACGACGATTGCTCTCTATTTCCAACCAACGGCTCTATTTAAATTGTCTTCTACATTAGAGTGACAACCCTTTATCAACCAATTTGACAACTTCTCACACTCTCATGTCCTTTTTCTTTCCATAATGTTGGAATGACTATCTCCTTCATTGTAGCTTTGATACCAAATTATATTTCTAGGCATATAAGAAAGATATATATACATGATTAAAAAACTACCACAATGGACTCATGTAAAATTTAAATGATATGCTTTTATGACAAAGAAATCAAATAATGCAATGATCTTGATCTCCTTTTATGCCATTGGCAAGGTAGTTGTGTTATCATTACATATTAACTACTTTATTAACTAATTACCACCTTAATAATTTTATTAAATAAGCCTTATAATAGATTTCAATAGATAAGAAACCTATTTTTTTTAATTAAAATAGCCTTACTACTAAGTTAGCAATTTTCTTGGCAATCTAGTTAATGATGCCTCTACTCTCAAATTTTCTTCTTTGAAGAGTTAACAAGAGATCCAACTCCAACAAAAGTTAACATCACTAACTACCTAGGTGATACCAACCAATTTTGAATATGAGAAGGCACATTCTTTCCGCTACCAAAACCACTTTCTAATATTATATATCTACTTATATTCTTCAAATCATCTCTATTTTAGAAAAATTACTTTCAATCTAGAGCTACCAATGGGCATAGTTTAAAGCCTATAGCATACCCTTCTATTCCAATTCCTATTTCAAAGCTTATAGCATACCCTCCTATTCCAATTCTTTCTATTTGAGAGTCCCTAGTTATATTTGCATTTTAAGGTCTAATTGCACCGAAAGTAGTGAGGTGCTCTACGATACCATATGGGGGAGATGTTGTCACGTTACGTAATGTAACTTTCCAAAAACTAATAAGAATTTTAAAAAGATCACGTAACCTCATAACTTAACAAAAATAAAAAGTAATTAAAACAATTCATGGTAGGTCATAAAATAAAATTAAAAAAAAAACCAACATAGATCCATCTTAAACCCATATCCATAAGCACTAAGAGGGATCCAATTTCTTAAGGTGTAATTTTTTGTTATCTTAAATCTTTCTACACTTTAATAAAAAAATTACACCTCAAAAAATTGGATCCCGTAAATGCTTAATAGATTCGAGATGAATCTATACTAGTATATCCAATTCCATGTATCTATAAATACGAAGTGTAGAATCAAATTCAAATTCATATCCAAAGCCTTCGAGAACTTGCATCACAACCAATATTGGGAAATGAGTTCATGTTTTCCCAAAAACAACTTAAGAAATTATTCATTTTTAGGGAAACGGTTTGCTAGCTTAAAAAAACGTGAACAACCATAAAAAACTACATGCAGTTAAGGAGGCTATGCATATAACTACTACCCAACTAACAACCCAATATTTTGAAAAAATTAAGGAGGATATGCATATAACTACCACTTTTTCAATAGCTAACTTCACAAAAACCTTCATTGTGGAGTGTGACTCCTTAAAGCAAGGTCTTGATGTAGTTTTAATCTAGGAAGGAAGGAAACCTTCTTTCGAAAGTCACCAACTTTAAAATCATAGTAGAAAAAAATTCACCTCGTATGCAGACCTCAGACTTTTAGCTCCTGAAACTCTACTTGTTTTTCCTCCTTCATATGCATCCCTTCATAATTTATCCTTCCAATGGTTAGTGGATGGGATGGTTCTTACTGCACCACCAAATGAAATTGAAATAATTAAAAACTACTCTACCATTTATATTCAAATGAAATAAATCTATAGAAAACACACCCTACTTAGAAAATTCCAATGCAAAACTAATCATGTATTTGTATGCCTTCATGCTACTAAGACCATGTTGCCACTGGTGTCGGAAGTAGGAGAGATAGTGTGTCGGTTCATCCTGACGACATACATGTGGATCCCCAGGAGGAGGATGTGCAACAAGACACGAGTGCATCAGGTGCGTATTTTTTGTTAGCACATTTTCAGTAAATGTTTAGTATATAATGCATTGAATTTCAGCTGCAAGTTATAATATATATTTTTAGTAACATTTTTGTTTTGGTTTGGATCGCAGGTGCCCCATCAGGGGGATCGTACGATGATGAGGTCGCACAGATCACTCTCACTAACATCATTTCCTAGCGAGAGTGGGTGAGCTCATGTGTGTGCACTTTGAGGGAGGATTCTCCCACATGGCGATCTTTGTCGATGATGTTATCAACAATTGATGAGATGTTGGCCCTCTACAGGAGGGTAGGACCTCTCAGTGACATTTGGTGACATTCATGCCAGAGGAGACATGGTGTCATTGGGATCCACAAATGGGAGGATGCCAAAGTCGCCATAAGAGGGCATGGCATCAAGGGTGCTTTATTCGACATCCCTCATGACCGCGCCCCCGGTCAACCGCTTAGACTCAGGGAGTTTAAGTTGGAGGTCGCTGCACCACATATATATGATAGATTCATGGGAGTGTGGGGCATGTTCCCCCACCATGACTAGGTCCCATTGTACTTTTCAAAACATGTTTATTCAGAGTTTGTTTTGGACATGCACCCAGATTACACTAGCACAGGGTCCCAGTTCTATGGGGTTGGTAGGGGATGCTCCTACCAACATCCTGGAGCTCGGAGAGACCTTGCCTTCGTGGCACCCACTCTGAGGTTGGTACCGTTTCCAGATAGGACGGTTATCAGGTCGAGGGATGTGGCACAATCATCCCAGCTTGCTGTAGAGTCTAGAAATGACCTTGCAGAGTCGTTGTTCATTGCCATGGGTAGTGCTATTGTTGCTGTGCATGGAGAGGCATATAGACCACCTCCTCCACCTGCAAAGCCAAAGATACAATATGTCTCTAGTGACATACTCAGGAGTTTTGATGGCGAGACCCTACTGCGGTATGCTGAGTTAGCGCGAGATGCATACTTTTAGTTATATCGTAGATGCGTCGCTACAGGACAGGTATACTTTTGTACAATTATGTATATATGTTCTTCATGTTACATCATATCAATGTTGCAAATTGAATGGTCAATAATACTTAAGGGAGTTGTATTCTATTGATCCATGTAGGGGACCCCATTCATGGATCAACTCTTTGGTAGCTAGCCATTGGTTGGTCCATCCACTCGTCCCCACCCGTGGATGACAGTAGTCGAGGTAAGTTATAATTTATGTTCCAATTTAATTTGTGTTTGAATATTATTTCTCAATTTAAATAATTTGTGTTTTATTTCTTAATTTTCGAGATTTTATGTTGTAGATCTTAACTTCAAATGAATTTCAAATTGTATAGGGAAACATAAAGGAGGTAGATCCTGATTATGGACATGAGGACCACGAAGGTCCTGACGAGCCAGGTTTAGAGACACATGTGAGTTTTAATTTATGTTCCAATTCATGTTAGTTAGTCACATTAAGTAATTGATTTTTGTACTTTATGTTTCAATTTTTTACGGATAGCTTTTAAATTATGTTAAATTTAGTTTTAATTTTTAATAAATCTAACTTATTACATGTAATGGCATATTACACAGGCATCGCAACAGGCGGGTGTCAATGCTGCAATGGATTTCACACATGGTTGGGATGTAGCTCGAGTACATGGCCCTGATGAAGGGCCATCTACCCGTATTCCTACCCAGATCCCGGATATCACCATTGACACGATGGATATGGAGGAATTCCTTGAGGGTTTAGAGTCTCAGAGACAGCAGCAGGCTGCTGCACATGATGGCAGTCAGAGGGACGATCACAGGCCTCGTGGGGGTAGTGGCCGATGAGTTGATGATCTATACATTTCCATGTTTTGGATATTTTCATATTTTATATATTTTCATGTGTTTGGATGATCTATGTATACGTTTTCATGTTTTGGATATGGATTTCTATCGTTTATACATGGACTTTTATCATATATGGACTTTTGGATATTTTGTATATTTTATCATATTGATGTCTTGATGTGTATTTTGTATCTGATTTGAAATAGATTGGTTTTTTTATATTAGATCTGGATATAGTTATTACAGTTACAAATTTATGTTTTGTCGTTTCAAATGCAGATTTAATGTGTAGTTACAATTTAGTTCAATTTAAAATGCAAATTTTGACTACATTACAAAACATCTTCGAAAATTTAGAATTAAATACATACATTACGTTTTAAGATTGAAATTACAATTCCAATTCAATTACAATGTAAAATTTCAAATTTAATGTGTAATTTCAATTCCAAATCAATTGCAATTTAAAAGCTCTTTTTCAACTACATTACAATTGCATAAATGAAATCAAAATGTAAAATTAGAATACATTTGAAATTAAAAATTGAAATTGCAATTACATTATGTTGTCTACACATCACAATTCAATTACAATTTACACATTCCAATTCAATTACAATTTAAGATTAAAATCTCAAATTTAATGTGTAATTTCAATTGAAAATTCAATGTGTTTTTGATGCATGTAATCCAAAAATTGAGAAGGTTTGATGGTTAGAAATTATAGTGAATGTTTGTGAAGTTCATCTACTTTGATTATACAAAATGTGAAGTTAATATACATTGATTTATATGAAGGAAGGGAAGATAAACCATTATTTTAATTTATATGTCTCACAAAATAAATACTTAGGAAACAAAAGTAATGAAATGTTTATTAAAAGCAAGCATGTAAAGTAATTAATGTTCACATCAACATACAAAATAACGTTTTATTGAATGCGAGTATGTAAAGTTAATGAATTCATGCTTACATCAACAAACAAAATAATGTTTTGTGAGACTATGCTTCCCAACTGCTTATGACAAAACCTTACAAATCATTTTGATGATATGGACGATGTAATCCTCATCTCATCATGGCTTGCACTTGATGCCATCAAGGACACAGTTCACCATGATACAAGATTATAACAAATGAAGTCAAGAATTATGTGGATGCCATACAAGTGTCAAGCAAAGGGATTTTCAACCACCAAATCACCATAACTAAATGTCAACCACAAATGTAAAAATTCTGCTAGCAAGGTCAATCTAATTATTAATCAGTTGCTTTGGAAGGAAATCAAATTGAAGGAGTGTTTTGGTGCCCTTCATTTCCCTTAGTAAGCAAAATTCAAAACTATGGATTGATTGGGGTCACTTCCCAAAAAATATAGCTAAGGAAGAGTCACATATATACCACACATGGGTATGTATGAGACCTCTGGTTGAAGCTTCAATGATAGACTATGAACAATCAAGGGAAACACAATAGTCCTAAATAGTAAAAATTCTAGGTTATCAATACAATAATGTGTGGTCCAAACAATAATTATAATGCCCAAATTTTTTTAAATTCATATATTAAAGAATGTTGCACAAAATGGTAATCGGCCACCAAATTCAAATTCAAGGTAGGTGACAACATTGAGTATCTATTATATAGAGCATTGTCACATATGAATACAAGGGACATAGAAGAGTCTATAGGTTTAAGGATCAAGTCTAGAGCCATATAAATTTCCCTGAAGATGTGGGGACTCTCAATTGCATAAACAATGTATGCCTTAATCATCATACTCCTAAATTGAATTAAGTGGGCATGCATTGCATGCTAACCACGGTAGTTATCTCTCAATTCCTTTTTGCTTGTGTTTCAATTCCTTTATGCTTGTGTTTCAGTTGTAGAGATTCAAGCACCAATAAAGTAGTGACTTAAGTTATATATTAAAGATTGTATATGAATTTATATATAGCATTCTACAACACCTAAACAGTTTGTATGGAATTTGATATATCACTCTAAATTATGATACTTATGTGTTTTCAAGGTACCCAAACTCATTTCAAATGATTTCCATACTTATAAATATGAAAATACAAATTAAGTTTTGGCCATCATGAATTTTACATAGTTGAAGGAATTATTTAGTGACCTAAAACCTAAAATACATAAGTTTATTGATTTTGGTTTAACATGGATTATAATGTATAAAATTTTGCAAGTTTGGAATCAAAATTTAAAATTAGAATACATTGTACAATTCAAAATTTAAATTTTACAATTCCACATTGTATAGATGTATTTTAAATTCTCAATTACATTACAATTGTATTTGAAATCAAAATTTAAAATTAGAACATGTACATGTTCAAGTGTATTCACATTGGAGCACCATGACCCAAATTTCACAAAAGCCTCCCATCTAGTATTTGTATTCTTGACATTAAAGCATCTACAAAAATACATTTATAAAACAACCTCCACAAAAATCTCCAAAAAAATATTACACAAGACAACATGAAAACTATGCCAATGATACAAGTGGCATACATGTAACTCATTCATCTGGCCAATGGGTTATAGGAATGCAAGTCTTCATAATATGATCATGGCCAGCTTCTGTCATCTTCCATCTCTTTGGATCACCTCTCTTCACCTTGATTTCTGTTAGAGGTATCCGAGCTGCAACCACCAAATGACTGTATTGACATGATATATATTCATGCATAAAGCCTCTGTAAATAATGTGAGCACCCTATTTTTTCACTTTTTCGAAAAAGTGTCCCATTAGAACCATGTCTCCAGTCTGGTATGTGAAGTCCCCATCTTGGTAGGGTCGCACCAACCTACTCTTTATTTGCGTGCACCGCATCAAATAGTATGCAACATTTTCTTGGTTGTGGAGGGGTGCAATGACAACGAATACATCACTTGCAAGGTACATTACAAATATTATTCAAATGTCCTATGTGCAAATTTCTACAACATTTGTATATGTGTAAGATATAATGAACTAATTAACTTAATGAAGACTCTTGTACCTTCCCTAACCATATCGGAAACTCGATCATGATCTAATGAGACCATTGCCTCTTCAGTGTGCATCTCTTGCCATGTTGGAATTGGATGTGGGCCCTTTGGATTAAGAGATACATATTTCCATGGTTTGACATATAAATCATTTTCACAATGATCAAGCCCACATCCATTTGCATCAATGCAAAAATCACAAAAGCAGGCATACTTCCTCGTTTCAATGGAAAATATGTCCCCCATATCTTTACTTCGAACATAATGCAATTCCCTCGTACTAGGGATGGTGTCACAATACCATGGCATGGATCTATTAACATCTCCAATGGCAACATACTAGAAGAACCTACATGGAATTCAGTTTGTCATATGTAAATTCCTATTGAGTACATGTCTTCTTTTGGAAATGATGATATTGAATATTATTAGCTTATTAATTGAGTTTGGAGGTTATTACCTGCACACCGGCCTTGCTTGTTTGCGACCTTGATGTCCCAAATGACGTGTGCACCAATCAACTACTTCAGTGGAGCATTTGAGTCGGGTTGCACCATGACTCATTTGGTACCTCCAAAGTGCTCGTTTCACACATGCACCTGCGCCATCATGTTCACCTTTTCCATGCCCTATCTCAAAAAAGCTCTAGGTGTGTCGGATTCCTGTCTCTTTGTGAAGGCGACTCAACCAATAAAATCAGCATGCAGATTTGAATTTCCCTGCACACCCATCTGACCAAATCCAATGTTCGGTAAATGATTTGCCTCTCTATCTGAATCAATCATAAATAAACCCAAAGCAGTGTTGAACGAACAATGTGTCATGCTCACAATCATCACTAACATAAAAATGGTACTCCTTGATCAGTTCATGTGACTAAGGAGTGCTATCCCTACCATCAATGTTTTCCTGAGCATGTCTATACAATACATGTACGAAGATAGACACCTGGTCGGAGTGATAGTACTCACTTTGTATCTCTCTTTGAGGAGAAAAGGTGTAGTTCTCCACAAAGTCTACCACTGATAAGATTGTGCCTGACTCAAATACCTCATGGGAATGTTTGAATTCTGAAGCTTGCCACCTGGACCTATGGGAGTGCTTTATGTATTTATAAATCTGACTTTGAAACTTCTCCATGAAATCTGAAACAGGAATCTCATCATCGAGCAAGTCGATCCTCTTGGATGGCACAGATGAAGAAGATGTTGGATTCATGGTGATGTACTCGTACCTCTTCCACCTAATGGTGATATCTGAAAATCCATGGTGTGTTGGATCGATAGGAAAGTTCCTATGGAACAATGTCAAATCACCGCATTCATGGAATTTTCTCCCACCTACACACATCTTATTGAAAAACATGTGTTCAGGATTCTTGTTGCATAGTATCATACAAATAAAATCTCGCACTGTGTGAGGAGCTAGTACACTGTTCCAGTGCCTTTTGCAAAAATCCAGAAATGTGTCATAGTATAGTTGAAATTCAACATGGTACCGACAACAACAAGTGTCGCGAATCGTATTTGGCCTAATATACCACGGTTTCAATTTGTTGAACATGCTAAATGATATTTGAACACCAGGATTGGTTTCTTGGAATTCCTCGTAAAGTGCAACTCCTGTCATCTCCATCACATGCTTACAATGCTCCTGATAAATGCCTCTGGATAAACGTTGTCGTAGGACATGCTTTCGATCTGGAATAGCACGAGAATGGTTATCCCAAAACTCTATCACCTTCTCTCTAATGCCTGCTGCCATCCTACCTCGATAGAGTTCCCTACAAATAAGAGCCCAACAAGCAGCTTCATCATTTTCATCTATCCAGACCCTGAATTTAGTATATTTGAGCAATGTTCTTTTTGAAACATTGAGCAATGATGCCATTGTTGATACCATTCGATTTCTTGAGGTGCTTTGTGCCACAACAACCGTTGTAATTTCCCTACGAGCAGCTTGGGTATCATTGTTTCTTGATTTTCCAAATGAAGATAATGCAGTTCTTACATTTTCTATTGCATTCTCGCATGTCTTTTTTGTTTTAACATCTTGAAAACCCAACAACTTTGTGGCACATTTCAATTTTTTTGTGTTTTATCAACCCATGTAGGATTTGAGCTTGTGCCATCGTTGAATGTTGTTCAAAATATGACTTGATTATGTTATTGATATGCTCTCTAACTCTCCGACCAAGGATCGAGTTCCCAATCTTTTCTTGTGCAGAAACATTTGCACAATCCTCTAGAAAATTTCCACCCCTTCTAACCCCACTGCAACTCCCAATTATAATTTCAATGTGAGAGAGAAAGGTGTCATGTGATGGCTGATCAGGATCATGAGGGGGCACAGGGTCATGTGATTCTTGATCACCATGATGTGATGTCTGACCATAATCTCTCCGTACATAACATGTAAATTAACAAACTGAAAATTGGTTACTTGATAGTTGTGCATTGAACTTTAAAATTGCTAGTAACTTGAAATTTGATGTGGAAATTAAAAAATTGCATGTGAATTGAATTTTCCAACTAATACATTTAGCTTGAAAATTGTTCTAAGTAAAAATTGAAATTGCTAGTAACTTGAAATTTGAAATTGCTCAAGTGATTCGAACCGTTACACCAAAATCTCGATGTGTTAGTGAAGACCGCCCAATCTGCGTCGTACGAGCCCTGGACAAACACTGCAATGCCGACGTTGGATCTGAAACGGTGCGGAAGTGATCGACAACAGTTCAGCTGAAAATAGATATGGACCCCAGGTATGTTCGACTTCCTAACAGTTCAGGTGTTTCACTCGGCCACCAATGCTATCTGACGACTTGCGTCTTGGGGAAGTATCTCTCACTCCACGGATTAGGTAAAACTGATAACCGCTTGGCCACAAACGACAGCTCTTAGTTTACCTCACGGGGAAAAACTAGTCAATCAGGTAGGGGTCGTTGCCCTTTTCGCTGGCAGGTCCTCTCAATGGGCCAGCTACTTTGGGGTTCCTGTGGTACTCCTCACAATGAGTTTTAGGGCTTATGCCCAAGTACTTCCCACAGTTAAGCGGACATGGATTATTCCCAGATACGAACTTGCAACAGATGCGAAAAAAAAATGGCAGAAATTTCACCCAACGAGCCTAAGAAAGTGCTCTGATACCAAATGATACGAACCGTTACACCAAAACCCCGAGGTGTTAGTGAAGGCCGCCCACTAGGATCTTAACATCAAGTAACTTGAAATTGCTCAAGTAACTTGAAATTGCTAACTTAATTAAACTTGAGAATTGTTCTAGAAGTAAAGTTTGAAATTCCTAGTAAAATTTGAAATTGCTTGTAACTTGAAATTGGTAGTAACTTGTACATTTAACTTTAAAATTGCTAGTAACTTGAAAATCAACTATATATATTTAAGTCAAGATAATTATTAGTAAATTGATAAAAATTATTGTGGGCATAAAAATTAATATCATTTACAATCATCACATTATATAATTGTGGGCAAATTTTCTTTATGCAATTTATGTCCATTTTACTTTTACATTACAAGAAAAATGTTATTTTAACTTTATGGTATAATTTATAAATAAATAAATATTTAAAATACAAGTTGCAAATCACCATGCAAAGAATAAATGATTACAACACTTCTACCTTAGAATTTCAAGGACAACATCATGCATCCCATGTTGTATATACGTGAAATAAAAATTTGAGATTGATTTTCTACCCATCATAACATACTTATTACAATCTAAATGTGAGGAAAAAAACATTGATTTAGAGATGAATACGATATTTAATTAAAAACATTGTAGTGATATGATTGAGGGGAAATTCATAATTTTTAATGCAAAATAACATTTTCATTAGTTGATGATTTTGCAATTTCAACAATAGACATTTAAATGGAAATTGTAATTTTATCATAAATTGCAATTTAAGGATTTTTTTATCAATAATGCTTCACATATCAATGCAATGTTGCAAACATTGTAAATTTAATTATTTCCAATTTGTCCTAACAAAATATATGATTCTAATCATTAATCTTATCATGGTAATATGCCATATTATGCAAATAAAAATATATGTGATAGATGAATTTTTTTTAAAATTAAACATTATAATTAAATAGCTCTTTGAACATTCATTTGTATTCAAATATTCATTACTATGAAAATATTGCCAACCACCATAACTATGAAAATATTCATTCATTTGTTTTGAAATCGAATTTTCTAACAAAACAAGAATTGAAATTACATTTAACTTGAAATTGTTAGTAATTTAAAAAATTGCAATTAGTTAAATATGTACAATTTAACTTGAAAATATAGTGTCTAAGTGTACATTTAATTTGAAAATTATTCTAATAACATTGAAAATTGTTAGTAAAGTTTAGAAATTTAAAATAGAATCTAAGTGTACATTTCATTTGAAAATTGTTGGATAATAAAATTGAAAATTGTTAGCAAACTTTGAAATAATTTGAAAATTGTTTTAAAGCAACTTTGAAGCATAATTTGAAAATTGTTAGCAACTTTGAAATAATTTGAAAATAGTTAAAAATATGTTCATATCTGAACATGGAAATAAAATCTAAATTTACATGTTTCATTTGAAAATTGTTCTAATTTAACTTTTGTTTAAAGCCACTTGAAAATTGTTCAGTTAACATAAGAATTGTTGCAAACTTTGAAATTTAAATAACAAATTGATGAAATAAATAAGAATATAATTACAAATAAATATGAAACAAATTAAATTATGAAATTTAGTTAAATTTATTGGAAAATTGTTACTAATTTTGTAAATTATGTAGCATGATATTTAAATTATGATAGCATGTAATTCAATAATTTGCCTTGGTTGTCCTCCATTGGAATTTGTTGCACCAAATGTGCATCTTCTTCTTCTCTCAACCTTGCTCTTTGTTGTCTCATTCGTTCTCGATTGTACTCACGTTCTTCATTGGAATTTTGTTGTCTAGCATGTTTTCTTTGTCTTTTTTTTGAATCCCCTTCAATCTACTATGAAAACAAACAATTTTTTTTCAAAATATTATAACAAACAACAATATGTTAGTATGGAATCTTGAAATATGCCTACAAAGAAATCTTACATGAATCAATCTACAATGAAAACAAACAATTTTTTTTTCAAATTGTTATAACAAACAACAAAATGTTAGTATGAAATCTTGAATTATGCCTACAAAGAAATCTTATATGTCTAATGAGGTCTAATTCAGCAATATGAAAATGACAAATCTCTAATTCAACAAGATCAAATTGACAAATCTCTAATTCAGCAAGATCAAATTGACAAAGCTCTAATGGAGAAAAAAACTAGAAATGAGGTAAAATGTTGTTTGTGAATCCTTGTTTGTTAGTTATATACATGTTCGTTGATGTTTTTACGAGGGAAGGGTAGTTGGCAACATTAATTGTTGCCAACTCCTTTCGCGATTTCGCCCCGGTTGGTTTTTATATTTTTTTTTACACACACAAACCCTTGATCGAGCCTATTTGATAGACCCTCGATCAAGCAAATACCTCGATCGAGGGTTTAGTAACACCTTGATCGAGGTCTTGTTAAACCCTCGATCAAGGGATTGTTAAACCCTCGATCGAGGTTCTGTTAAGTCCTCGATTGAGGTATTTAAAAAAGCTCGATCGAGCAAATAGCTCGATCAAGGGCTTAAAATACAGGCCAAGAGCCCTTTTCCCTGCAGAATGGAATGTTTGTCTTCCTTCCATAGAGTTAAACCATGTCATTAAATGCTTATTAATGAGCAAAATTGATACCATTGGATTCGTCAACGAATCCTCTATCCAGATATATAAAATTTATGAATTTTTATCTTCATATGTCTGTTGTTTTTAAATTTCTACTAAAACTTGCCCTAAAAAACCATGCCGACAACTTCGATTGAGCTCAAAGATAAATCCACAACATTCAAAATACACGTCCAAAAAATTTGAAAAAATACACAAGACCCAGATAAACGCGTTCTCTTTAAAAGAGTATTTTTAGTTTTGCAAATTATGTAAAAAATCAAAAGATTTCGTGCACGCACACACATGTGTGCAAAATGCAACTTAAATATTCATTGGTAAGTTTCGAAAAATAATAATAAATATAATTTTTCGAGAAAAATTAAAAGAAAAATATGTAAGCCCCAGTGCACTTTGTCTAGATTATGTTCACATATTTCATTTTTTAAAATTATTACTTTAACATTAATTTATTGTGCACGCACACAAACTACTTGTTAATTGCTCTTCAAATTTTTAAGTACACACGTTTCATTAAATGAAAATTCGACACGATATATGACATTGGTATATTTTGAAAAAAATATCATTGGAAAGCCAACATAATTATCTACATTTCGTTTTTCAACTGCATATCAAAATTCATGTGGCAAGTATGAGTTTCGAGGGCTTCAATTTAATACATGGGTAAAATTTCTGTTTTTCACCGTCATATTTGGCCAAAAAGAGTTACCCATATTCATGGAATCACCCTATACTTATTGAGGCATTTGTGGGACTATGGGTGAAAAAAAACCCACCCAACCAAAATCCTATATGTTAATTTTTGATCCTTAATTTTGGAATTACAATAGTACTTGAAAACAATGAATAATCATAAGCATAAACATTCACAATTGACGCACAAATTTACCTTGGGGAAACCCTCTATAACTTGAGGGAGAAAACCCCAACAAAATATTCCTTAGTGTATTGATAGATAGTAGAGAATGATTGCTTCACAATGAGCATATTACATCAAGCACCCTTGGTGCAATATCAAAGAGAAATATCAAGCACCCCTGGTGCAATTATAGAGAAAGAGAGATAGACAAAGAAGATAACTTAGAATGATAATCTCCACTCAACCAATTCGCTAATTTTGGTCACATGCACAAATTAACTTTAAGAGAATTTGATCTAACATTGGTTTCATCAATCCTGCATGGAAAAGTGTGCCATATTTCTCATGCATTGGCTTTAACTCTGACTTCTGAATTCAGGATGAACTCGCCCTTCAACTGGATGCTATACAACTTAGTTAGGTGGATAATATGAGTCATGCAAACATCGTAACTCAAGTGTCACGACTCAAGTATCGCAACTCAAGAGTCGCAACTCAAGTGTCATCTTTTAGTTTAACTCAAGTGTCGTCTTTTAGTTTATCTCAAGTGTTGTCATGCATAATACTTAGTTAACTAAATATTCTTTGTTAACACTTTAGTTAACTCTTTTTACTGAAGTCTTTCTTGTTAACACTTTAGTTAACTCTTTTATTGAAGTCTTTCTTGTCAACAATTTAGTTAACTCCTTTTGCATGTTTGATAACTGAAGTCTTTCTTGTTAACACATAGCTAACTCGTTTTGCACATTGATCACTGAAGTCAACAAATTTTTGTTCTCTCTTAACTTATCTAATCTTATCTTTATCTCTTGTATTATCTACATGGTCCACTTGTGCCAACTTAATTATTTATCATATCAAATATACTAAGGAGATTTTTCCAATGATGTGATCACCTCATTCTACTCTCATTCCAAGTGGTCATATGCTAAAGTAATTCACTCTAGAGGCGGCTAGTCTCTAGAGGAGACTTAATAGATTATCCATCTCTAAGAACATGGTTAGTAGTACGACACACATCATTCACGCTTCGACAAGCAAAGCATTACCTCAACACATGAGGCACCACCTCAAAACATGAGGATCTGTATTGACACACAAAACCTTAGTCTTGACAAATAAGACTGTACTACACCATCACTTTGACATACAAAGCACTTACCTCAACACATATGGCTTATTCATTCGAGTCCAACTCAAGATTATTCTCCAAGTTTCTTGAGTCCAACTCAGGATCCTATAAGGCACTACCTCGACACACGAGGCTCAATCTTGGGACACAAGATTGACTTGGACAATGACTCATGATGCTGTAACTTTGGAACTATACACATAAAAAAATACCATATCGTAATAGTGCTCATGTGAAGAGATCCAATGATGAAAATGGTATCAACAATGGGTGGCCATACTTGGGGAAATGTTCGAAAAATTAGGGTCCAGATGAAGTTCCTAGGAGAATAAACAAATTGCACCATGTTGAGGAGTGCACGATTGTGATCACAATAGTGTTGATGGCACGTCAAATGGAGCTATGGAAATTCTTAATGAGTTAGTTGAGGATTGGTTTATTTGGCTACAAATAGGGGTGGGGCCCACATTTTAAAATTCATTGTTACTATTTGTGGTGTTGAATCCCCAGAGCTTATGACGCTGATTTTGGGTGATTGGAATGGTGGCTTTCAATTCTGCAAGTTCCAAGTTAGTCTTTAGATCCTTCTTTTTCATTTTCCAGTGGATTAAAATTTAGCTTAGGGGCCCCAATGAGCAGTACGAAATCCCACAAGGGTTTTCATCGGGTTGTGTAGGTTTCAAGGGAATTCCCATGTGAAACTGTATGAATATTCCCTCAACATTCACACTCAACACAAGATGCTGTTTTTGGGTGCCTCATGGTTAACCCATGCAACTGTTTGTGTGGATAATCACATGGTAGTGTAGTCCAGGTGCACATTTCCCACACTGAATGTCCATGTAACTAATCATGATTACAGTTAGTCACCGCTTGGGATGTGGGAAACCCACTCTATACAATAAATTTGTTTTGTTGATGGTCTAAGTAGTTGCACAATTGTGCGATCTAGATGCTACTACGGAAAAGTAGAATAGAAACATGTCCATTTACCTTTGATAGATACACTATGGTGTGGGTTGAGTCTTTTGGTCCATCCATGGGATAACTGTGTGAGTTATGAGTATAGTGACTAGCGTGACCATGTAATTGTTTATAAATAATTGTACGATTGTGTATTTTCTTAGTTTTTTAAGATGTGTGAGTTATGGTGAGGAGCTAACATATCCTTTACTTGGTTTGTTTTGCGGATTACACAGCTGAGATGGTGATTGATTGGTGTGAGTGCCATTTCAACACCATGCGGTTGGGGTTGGTTGGCCACCCAGATGTTCAACAATGCCTACATGATGTAGGACTATTGAAGTTTTGGGACTACCCTATACTGAATTCAAATGACCATCTCTTGTCAAAGTTGAGTACCTTCTAGAGTGATCAGCCGGGGTACTTTGTGGTGGGGGTAAGTGGCTACCTCTCGAAAACTTTGATATTTATTTTTTGACTGGTTTATTGATTTGAAGGATCCGAGAGGAGTCACACTCATCCTTGAGTGGCTAAAGGATGGTTGGTTAGATGATTCTCCAATACTAGAAGGGACACCTTGGGGCGAAGAAGGATGGGGGCATCTTGATCACCATCATTGAGGATCTTTTAGTGTTTGTAGTGGCTACCATGGTGGTCGAGGTGTTGGGGTGATGACTAGTCACCAAATATCTAGGGGCCAAATTATCCTAATGGAGAATGTTTTGGTGGGCATTGATGTATCCTAGGAGCACATGTTGCTAGTCAAAATTCGGGTCCAGCTGTTTAAATGCTACTAATTGAAGAGAAATGGACAATTTATTTTTGGATTAGTCCTTTTCTTCTAGTTGTTGGAGTGGTTTCCCTTACTAGGAATACCAATGGTAGTGTCATCTCAGGGGCCTAAGGAGCCTCGTATGGTATTTTGGGGGAGAATGCTACCCAGACTAAAGGGGGGAGCTAGGCCAAGTGAATATTCCCAACTACCTAGATGGATGGTGGCAACGAGTGGGGATGATCGAGTGATATCCTTGGTAGGGGATGAATTTAAGGGGAGATGGATATATTCCACAAACATGTTAGAAATGAGTGAGGATCCATGGGTTAGTATCTTTACATCATGCCTTGTTTTTAATTTTTATTTGAATTATATGCCATCTTTGACTATGATATAGATATGAGATACTAACATATGTCATGTTCTTTCTTAGGTGGAGATATGGGCCTAACACCTCCACCAACTGGAACAATGTCATCAATAAGGGATGGGACATGAGGATCTTAATAATTATTCCATTGTCGAGATGAGGCATTTATAGGTGGTGGACAAACCAAGGCTAGAGGAGTAGTGGGTGGGACTATCCTAACTGAGGGAGACCCCAATGTTGGGTATGTAGAGCTCGAGTGACACTTTGTAGTGTTGTTGGAGGGAATGAATGATCGGGGTAGGGATGGTTTGGATTATAGGTTAGTTTCAGCTTCTGCTAGCTCCTTTTGGTTGGTGGTCAGCCAAAACCACCCCTTAAGAGAGCACTTGTATTTAGAAGCCAATGCAAGCTTCTTGCTAACTTTCTTGGAAAAAGAGTGTCCCGATGGAAGTGTTCAGCAGGTGGTATTTGTCCACTTCCAATTATTCAGCTCTCTTTTTCTTGGGGCACCTAACAATACATATGAATTCAAAAAAATCTCAGCCAAATAACGCCAAAGGAAGATCTTAAGGATTGTACACTCCTGATCAACATATGGTGCACGTTTTTTCCTCTCTTGTCCTCCTGGCATTATCACGATCAGGTCTCGCTAACTGATTGTCCCATGGACCACGATAGTGTTGAGGAGGTACTACTCTGATGGCAGCCTTGAATTTTTCCTCGGATAATGACAAACATTCTTTCTGAATATGAAACTGCACCTGCGCTAGGAAATGGTTTTCTACAGAGCATAAGGCTCCAGATCATACCCACCACGATCTCCATCCTTATATATTCCATACATCAGACGAAGATCAAAGTCGTAAAGAAACAACAACATTCCATTAGTCACCTTCTCTACACATTCCTCAAGCAACATTCAATGTAGAGATCCTTACAAAATAGTCTCACACACTAGCGAATCGTAGCTAATGATAACGGTGCAATAGTACTCCAGTCCTTCACTAGTCCTCCACAGCTTCAACAGATAGGCTCTCCATGGTCTCATACAACAAACATTTCAACACATTCACCACAGAGAATGGGAGTTTATTAACAGCTAGGATTGGAATATCCTTGAGGTTGAGGCCAATGTTTTCCTATCAGTCTTCAATGATTTGCAACAATATTCCAACAATATGTGTCAATACTCCAACCAAAATGTGAACTACACAAAAAGTCTCCAACGCTTCAGCGCGTGACGCCTCAACTCCACGAAGTTCACAACCCAAGGAGGATTTAGGGTTTCCGCCGAGCATTCTCCAACATTCAACATCAACCAACAAATCTAGACGAATGTCATATGATGGACAAAACAAAATTACAGTGGGATTGTTGGCTGCTTTTTGGTCGAGCTATGGATTCCATCCATAGAAATATTACACTTGTTGATGACAGACTCAATCACAGGAGCATCCTCATACAGTAGGAAAAATGACGGAGACACGGTGCGTGTATGTAGAATATGAGAATTCCTGAGTTCGCGTTTCACACAAAAGAACGTATTAGGGTTCCAGAATGCCATGAAAATTACTCATGGGTAGACTATTCCAGAATGCACGATCTCTCAAATACGTTGAACAAGCTGATTGAGCTTCTTCCACCAGAAATGTTCAACTTACTGACCCAAATGAAAGAAAACCCCACTGTAGTCTTGATCTTGTTGTCTCTCTACATGTTGAGAGTGGGATCACTTCCAATCCCATGTTTGGTTGAATTCAACCAGGTCACAAGCAATTCCAACACTACATGCAGGAAAATTGTGTTGTCGTCTTGTATGTAAACTTATTCCAATGCACATACCAAAGGTGACTTTCAATTTTCAATTGCCATACGCAGTCAGAAATCACAATCAGATATATACCAACACTATTGAATAGATTTCACCGACGATAGATAGTTTCACCATGGGATTCACCTACACATTTCGCCAACATATTACACGCTGGTGCAGTTCAGAAATGAAAAATGAGTAACAGAAGCAAGAATTAGGGTTCATCTGGTGGATGGAGAATACTGCAATGTGCATTAGTATGCAGCAAAATTCAGTCTTACAGAGAGGTGTTACAGCCTATACCTACGCAGATGGGGATATGGGTTTATAATGATTCGATAGGATGCTAGGGCTGGAAGATTCCAACGCTTAATGCAAACATAACGGTCGACTATAGAATTTAGGCAGGATTGGAAAGCAGGCTGGTAGAATGCCTGCACAATGGCACAAGTTTACAATGGTTACGGCAGACTGTCAAGCAGAATTGCAGAAAAACACCTGGACGGATTGATGGACTAAGGAGGGCAGAGGCCAGAGGCCAGACTTAGGAGGACAAAAAATAAGGCTCTCATACCACTGTTAGGTTCCCCATTGGGAAAATAGATAATTAAATGCAAGAAGACAGAAAGGATAGGCTCTAAGCACACTAATTCCATTAACAAATGTTCAATATAAACATTGATATTTGACCCTTGAGTTTCATATTCCAAGAGGTCTCTTGGACTTCTGGGTGACTCTTGGTATCCCTTGCATGTTAATACTCCTTACACTAAGGATTAGGCTCCAACATATATAGAACTTGACTTATATATATAATGATGGTTTTTTAGTTTTCATGACTTGTGATCTATGGTGTGATTTTGATGATGCATTTATGAGTTTTAATTTATGCATGTATCTTATGGACATAATAAATGGTACAAAATCAACATTATTTCCTCTATGATGTGATATGTATTTAATCTAACAATTTTTTTCAAAAAATTCATTTGCAATGTGGTCTACAAATGTACTAGAACTCCTAGGGACATGGATGAATGTGATGGTTTAAATTGTCAGGTCAAAAGTTGCACTTGTAGGAACTTTCAGAATAGGCATGGATCATAAACATGGAAGATGTTATTGAACTACAAAAAAATATGTCAAGAATCCAGATGGATCTAAGATGCACTACAAGGAAAATTCCCTTTAGAGGATGTTATAGAAGAAGTCCATAAAAAAAGATCCTAAAAATCCATTTATAGCGGAGTTTTCTAGAGGAGGTAAGTGGGCAGAGGTTTTATCGGATGCATTTTTTTCGATGCGTTTTATCACAAAATGTACTGATGCATGTTTAGGCATAATGCATCAGGCAAACCACAAATTCGATAGCACCGCGCTAGAAAAACTATCAATTAAAAAAATTAATTAAAAAACTCGTATTAATTTAATACCCTTATCACGATGCGTTTATGAATATGACATGCACTGGTGTGTTTGAGAATAAACCCCCCTTTGCGTTAAATAGACAATAACACACCGCTCTATCAATATAATTTTATTGATAGATCTCACAAAATTTTGAAAACCAATAACTAGTGTGCTAGATATTTCGAAACTCCCCGGTGCGTGTTAAAGAGACAAACACACCATTTATTATTATATAAAAATAAAAAATATAATTTCATTACAAAACCGTTGTTTTTTATTAAAAACCCTACTATTCAGTGCATCCTCATTATTGGATGCACCGGTCTGCGCTATTGTCATACGCAGCGGAACAAGTTTTAATAAAAAACCGTGGGGTGAACTCATTTTTACCCACCTCAATGTGTTTTGAGCCCATCTACACTAGTACTGCTCTTCACCCACTTGGACACATTCTTCTCTCCTATTGGTTGTTGCTTCTAGTTTGAATTTTTCCAAACAGTGGGAAAAATTTCAAATTTTACATACATGATGAGGATGCCTCCCCGATGGGTTGTTCAACAAGTAACTTGATTCTTACTTCATAATTTAATTTTTTAGCGGATTAATTTTTAGAATTGAGCTTAAATTTGTTGTAATCTTGAAAAAAATTTAAAATTTTTGCGCGGTGCGTTCGTGCCTTTCGGCTCGCACTGACCCACGCTGCACCTTGTAAATTTTTACAGGGTGCACAACGGAAGATGCGATCCGAACAACTCGAACACACCGCCACACTCTAAAAATTAATATAAAAACAATGAAATGGTAATTGGTGCGCTCAATATTGGAGAGCACCGGTTATTTGTTGCACTTAAATGTATCAAACAAACCAATTAACAATACCTAAAAAAATAAATTAAATTATACGGTTCACCCAGGGCATGTTAGTGCACTAGTGTTGGTGCTTTGACGTTCCATAGGTGCATTGTGAACATATTCTCATTTAACATTAACATTTGTTAAATGACGGTGCGTTTTGTTTAAGTCAACGCACTGTTAATGTTGCACTTACTTGAACTAAACACACCGATAAATGAATAGTATAAATCAGAGTGCCAAAATACATAATTTTATGGTGCTCCTTGGGCACGTCATTGCATTGCTACGAGTGCTTTCACATGCCATAGGCACACCATCCATAGTTTAATATAAAATTTTAAAATTTAATAAATGGGAGTGCGTTCCAATCATTTAAGCGCATTGTATGCGGTGCACATTTTTGGATGAAACACACTAACAAATAAATTTCTTCAGTAGTTTAGAAAATCATAATTTAACGGTGCTTTTACTGAACGTCGATGCACCGGTATTCGGTACACTGACGTGTTTTAATCGCACTGTTAAGCAAAATTTATAAAACATGCAGGTGCATCTTGTATTTGGTGCACCATTTAAATATTTTACCGGTGCACGATACTTATTGTAACACACCGGTAACAATGCTTAATATATTAAAGAGCACCGTGCCATGACGCATTACTGCTAATTAGGTGCGCCGATGTTTTTAATGCAAAATAATAATTTTTAATTTTTTTTAGTAGATATAATGCTCATATATTGCTTTTACATGTATATTTATGAGAGTAATTGGTTTAATATGTCAAAAAATACATCAACAACAAGCATAGATTGATCAATATAACTTCATTAGAGAGTGGGAGGCTAGGGAGAGGGAGCAAGATTTATTCTATCGACCCATACAACCTCAGACTAGAGTCCTCTTGAGGAATGTTGGCCTCCATAAGTTCTATGTGGAGGCAACATATCTCAAGGGGAATATTACATTGATATCCCAGTTTATTGCACATTGGGATCATCACGGGAAAGATTTTTGAGTTGGTCCAGATGACTGGTACCAAACCACTAAGGAGGACATCTATTTTATCACTGGGATCTCTAGGAGAGGTGAGGACTTTCCTGAGTTCCCTAATGTCTTGGATGGAGCTGTAGCAGGGAATCAACTAGTATATGTTCAGAGATATGTCCATCCCTAGATCGCCGACCCTACTCAGTTTTAGGTGTGCAGTGGGAAACTTTCCATTTCTGCTTTTAGTTGAGAGGATGTGAGGTGCCTTTGTTATTTGGTGGATACCATCGCGCACCAGACCACTGATGGGAAACACATTGGCTACCCTTTATTATTTTATGTTGATTCTTTAGTGCAGAGAGATAGATGCATTAGGTGGTCTGCTATTTTTTTACGATAATTTTGTTTTTCTCTTAATTGATGTCGTGCATGTATTGATGGGAGGGGGGAATTCCCTTTTAGTTCAGAGTTATTTTGTTTATTTTTTGAGATATTTCTGGCCACTAGGCCATGTTTTCATCAACGCCCTTATAGGTTGCTGATAGATGTGGGCATGCACATGTGGGGGGAGATGATGCCCAAGAGGGGTTAGTGGAAGTTTCTAGTGAGGATTAGGTCGGACATGCTGCAGATGCTAGGAATCTTGTAGGTTAGATTAGATATTGTTGCATTTGAATATGCGGGCTTGGATTGGAGAGGGTGTCAGGACATCTTCTTCACCTGAGATGAGCCACCAAATCATATAGGTAAATTTAGCATTATGTTTAAAGTAATCTAGTTGCATTATATTCTCTTTATAGTTAATGCAAATGAAATATATTTTAAATTGTTTTTAAATTCATGTTTAATGAAATTGTCTAATTATTATTGTCATGTATTATGTATTTTACAAATATCGAGACTTTTGATGGTGATGTCCATCCTCCTTCGAATTAGGATGAGGAGGAGATGGAGGTGGAGGAATATCATCCTGAGGTTGCCCAGTTAGGTGCTAGACAGGGCAGACACAGGCTAGAGGAGGGGTTTCGACATGGCGTTGTTGACCAGATAGCTTGTTTTCTAGTGGATGTGGGGGTTCATCCTGCATGTACTAGATACACTGTTAGGGACCCTCGAGTTGTGGAGCTGTGGAGGATGATTCCACATGATTTGAAGAACTTGATGCAACATTTTGTTGGAGCATGTGATGTTATATATTCTTCTCATCATAACAGTTCTTGAGCACATGCGGGTGGATATCCTCGAACAACTCCTATTCCACCTCCTTCTCCATCAACTGCTTGGATTTATGACATAGACTCCACATCCTGTGAACCTCCTCCTTGGCCTCCACCTCCTCCTCCACCTTTGACATCTCATCCACCTCCTCTTTATCCTCTTTTATCATCTCAGGAATCTCCTCCACCTCCTCTTCCTCCACCTCCCCCTCCTTCTACGGATCAAACATTTGATCCGTTATACCTATACGACCGACCAACCTCTTTAGATCCATCAAATCCCCAAGATCCTCATCCACTAGTCCCCTCAGCTTTAGAGAGGATGCTCAGATCGGGTGAGATGATCCAAATTCCCAGAGATGTCTTTCCTAATGATCTACATGCTACTTTATTTCCTAGTTGAGGTACTGATCATGCCTCTGACTCTACTATTGGAGGTGCTGATACATTTGGTGGGTTGACATATAGTGATGATGATATGGTTCTAGGGGTGAACTAGACATGTATATTTGAAACTTATCATTAGTTTTATGTCATTGTTTATATACACACAAACACACACACACACATCATTTTCCATTTTTCATATGGTGATGTGGATGATTATGTTGATGGTCATGATGTGTATGTTACGCCAGGTTCGATGATGTTCATTAGTTGTTTTTGTTTTACATTTTGCAGATGTTGATGATTATGTTGATATTTATTTATATGTTGATGGTCATGTTGTGTATGTTAGGTAAAGTTCGATGATGTTCATTAGATGTTTCTAATGGTTATGTTAGAAAATGGAACTTGTGTTTTGTTACATGTTATTGTTAGATCATATGTGTTTTAGATGATGTTTAAATTTGTAAGATGTATATGTTAGATGAATATGTAAGGTAATGTTTATGATGGTATGTTCATGCTGATTTTTATTAGTTTATGTTAATGATGGTATGATGGTGTTTATTTTATGTTTTTTAGATGGTGACAATGATAATGATGGTATGTTTATGTTTGCATAATATAATTGAATTAAATATTTTTATCAATTTTGTATTGATAATGGATGAAGTTGTGACAACTATATGATTTATGATTGTTGTATAATTTGTCATAGTATCATGATTATGAACATCACAAAAAAAAAATCTAAATATGAACATCAATATGACCTATCAAGGTATCGTTCAAGATTTTTATTTTTTTGACAATAGCTCACTTTACAATGACAAATATCAATTCTTTAATTGGAAGAAAAATAAATAGTTAATTAAAAGAACCCCCTTTTCTCTCAACTAATGTAAAGCCACAACTTGCGTTCTCCAAATAGATTATTATTATTAATCATGAAGCTGATTACATGATCTTTTTATGTATTAAAGATATATGGTTTTTCTTTAATTTTATATTTCATTTAAAATTATCATTCACATTTCCCCTTTGCACGTTTTTAACTAATTAAATATGGGAAGGCACATGTTTTTAACTAATATTATAACTAATTGATTAATGAAGGGGAAGACACATGTTTCATTTCCAACTTTCTTTATCATATTATTAATTAAGCCATCAAAATCAATTTTTATATTGAACAATAAATTTATATAAATTGGATTAACTATTAATATATATTAATCAAATTAATTATATATAAATGATTGTAAATTTATATTAATTCAATTAATTATTGATGTTTTATTACTTTGTTAATGCTATCATTTTTAAAGGATTGTTTTATTATTTTGTTAATATTATTATTTTTAACTTTTTATTTAATACCATTAAATATTTTTGTATTGAATAATAACTTCAAAACTATTCAAGATTTAAGATATCAAATATTCATGTTTGAGTTTGTCATGAATATATCTAATTTCTAAAATAGTATAGATTCATATTAGTTATATAAATTAGATTAACATAGTATTATGTTATTATAAATTTACATTAATAAAATCTAAATCAATGATTATATATTGTTGGAATCCTCCAGGATTTTTGTAAATAATAATGATGTAAATAATTTTAGTTTTCAGTTATGGAAGATGATGATTCTAGAGAATCCAACGGATCTCTTGGAATCCTAAGTCCAAGGGATTCCCACCTAATGTATAAATAAAGAATTTGGCTAAAGAATGAATTAAATATGGGAGTTAAACCTTTCAATTGGTATAAGAACAACCAAGTTGCTGCCATAACTCCTACCTGCAACATTTTTCCATAGCCTGTGCCTGTCAGACTGCTCATTTTTAGGCTTGCACTCCTCCTCAGGCTCTCAGGCCTTCCATTTGAGTCCTCTCAATCCTTTCATTTTGCGTTCTTCCAACCTGCTCTCTTCTTAGAAGTTAACGCCTCTCCTTTTGCATCTAAATTCTAATCATTGTCCTCAGTTCCAGGTATGTCTATTGTATTTCTTCGTGAGCTTCATGTGAGCCCTAATTTTGCAATTGCTCATTTCTACTCCGTGTGAAGGCCGTGTCCACTTTTTTGTATGCTACACGACCTCCTTCAAACCTGCATTGTTGAATGCTGCGTTGGAGTGAGAGATCGACCTCTCCTTTGGAACTCTACTTCTCTTATTTCTACCATGGAGTTTGAATGGGGATTGATTCCGTTTGCATGGGCCGTGTTCAATTTTTTCGAGAAGTATGTTTCGTGGAACAATGTATTGAAGGTGGCAAAGATCCACAATTTCCACTAGTCACAAAGTGTGAGAAGAAAGACCAGTGTCATGCTTTGGATATTGGTGACTTCTGCTTGTTGCGACCTTCCTCTAATTGATGCAGGAGCATCGGGGCCTAGGAAGATCAGTCGAAGTTGATCGACATGAGGAAGCCGACTAGAGGGAGTGCCGATGACCGCTGGTTCGTGAAGCAGATTGACTCGTCAAAGTCAATAAGTCGAGCGGAAGTTGTCGACATGAGTGAAGAGGTCGAGAGTCGAAATGTCAATGTCGACATAAGACAGTCGATAGGTGACAAGTTCCGGAAGGGTCGTAGGAAGGTCGACATGTTATTGGACCGCGACATCGACAGGTTGGGCATGAGACGAGCGAGGAGGAAGGGGCAGAATGGTGAAGCCTAAGCGCAGAGTGAAACCGACAGGAGAGTCAAAGCTAACATGGGACAGTATAGATGACGTGATGGTTTACTGTAGCATGTCAGGAGGATGCGTGGAAGTGAAGGAGAGTACTTGGAAAAAATTCGAGGTTGCTAAGGAAGTTAATGACAGTTATTGCAAGTAGGTGAAGACATGAAATATGTCATCACAGGAAGAGGCTATGCAGCACGACAAGGGAACTGACAGTTGCAGGTCTGTAGGATCATGTAAGGATCAACTGACAGAGGATACGTGTCTCGCGTATCGCAATGGTATCGGGAACAACAGCAGCAGAGTAGAAGACCAGGGAGTTGGATCAGTTGAGGGACTACTTGGCATTTTGGAGGGTCAAGCAGAGCAGAGGAGATCGAGCCATAGGTTAGAGTTCAACAGCGAACTAGGAGAGGGAGAGGTGGACACACTAGGGGAGCACACCACAGTTACTTTTGTACTGTCACGGTTGAGGCCGACAAATAGTTAGTTATTTTTATTTACAGTTATTCCGCATTGTAACCAATTGGTAGAAGTAATATAAGCCACTTCTGGCATCCTGTTTTACACCTTGTTTGTGTGAACATTGTAGTTGTGTCGTGTGTAATGTTAAGAAAGAACTTTGTTGCGATAAGGAACCTTGTGTCAGTTGGTATCAGAGCTATAGTATCCTGAGAGCCGAAGGATAGCTATATCAGAGAGGGAAGTGAATCCCTGTGTGCAGAAGAACGTCAGTGATATTAAGCCTGCAAGTGTGTTGAACAGCTCCAGCTGAGGTTGGGTAGAGTTGTACACGACTTGTTGAATTCTAGTTGCGATTGGACGAGTGAGAGTTTCAACAGAGGTTGAAAATGGGTCACAGAGGCGTTAATGTCCGGGGATGAAGAGTGCATGGCGCGACAGTCACGGTTGATCGTGAGATGTTCGACGAGTGCGTCCGAACGATGCGAACTTTGACAAGTGAGGTCACAATGATCAAAGAAAGCCAAAGGCGTGGTTGTAATCCTGATGCGTTAGACCATAGCGACGAGGAAGTCGAAGAAGTGGAACCACGGGAAGCAGCGGAAGATGAACCAAAGGAAAAACTCATCAAGCTTCTGACGGATATGAGAGGTCGGGCAAAGATAAAAGTTTGCACCTACTCAGGAAGTTTAGACCCAGAAGACTTGATCGACTGGTTCAAAGAAATGGAGAAATACTTTGATGTAGAGCAGATCGAGGATCCTAAACGGGTTAAGACTGCATGTCTGAGGTTGAAGGGTCATGCCTCATTTTGGTGGACAATGTATAGGTTGACAGAGTCAAGAAGGGAAAGGAGAAAATCAAGTCTTGGGATAGGATGGTCGCCAAGTTGAAAGGAAAGTTCTTGCCGAATGACTATGTGATTTCCTTGTTCAGGAAGTTACATAACTTTTGACAAAAGGAGATGACCGTGAAGGAGTACACATAAGAGTTCTACAAATTGTCGATAAGGTCGGGGCAGAGCGACGAAGGAGAATAAGCTGTCACTAGGTATGTGAATGGCTTGAAATATGCCATTCAGGATGAATTGAGCATGTCAAGATTCAGAGCAGTGGGCGAAGCCTACCAGTTAGCTCTGAAAGTAGAAGAGATACTGTTGAGGAAATCTGCAGTGACCAGAGGCAGGACGACTGGTCGGGGTGCGAGGATTGTTTCCGCGAAAGGACAAAGTAGTGGTTACAGGAAGGAAATTGTCGAAGACAGTCGACATGCGAAGGGGACATCGACAAGGGAGAAATATTAAGAGAACTGACGCGGTGGTCGTGAGAACCGCGGTCGAGGTGGTCCATCCGACAGGAAAGGAGCTAACAGACCAGGCATAATCTGTTAGGAGTGTCGAGGAGTGGGACACAAGGCATATGAATTCCCAAAAGAACCTACATACTGCAGAGGAGTCGAAACCCAGACATCCAAGAGATGAGCAAGTCGACGAGAGGGAAGAGTCGGAATCCGACAGCAGTAGAGAGGAGAAAAGAAGGAACATAAGTCTGATGGTCAACAGAACATTGGTTCAAGAAGACAAACGCGATGAGCAAGAGCCGACACAACGGAAGGCGATCTTTCGAATGAAGGTGCGGATCGGAGGATGGTGTTGCAAGGCCATAGTTGATGGTGGAAGTAATGAGAATCTTGTGTCGACAGAGGTGATCGACAAGATCGGGTTGAAATGTCAAGAACATCCACACCCTGACAAGATCTCATGGTTGCAGAAAGGACACAATGTGAAGGTGACCAGATAGTGCCTGATTAACTTCAAGATCGGGAAGTTAGAGGACAACATACTGTGCGACATAATCCCAATGGACACGTGCCATCTATTTTTAGGAAGACCATGGCAATATGATCGGAAAATGATCTATGATGGTTGATCCAACACAGTCATAGTATGGAAAATGGCATGAAGAGGACTCTTAAGCCGAAACTGGAAGAACAAACCGACATTAAGAAGGGAGAGAGCAACGTTTGGGAGAAGCGCGTGCTGATGTGTTCAACGAAAGAATTCCTTGCGGAGGAGGAAAAGCAATTTGGGTGTTATGCTATCATTCTGAAAGGACCATGTGTTAAGAGTGCGACAATGGAGGAGAAAATTCTGGTCGAAGTCGAAAAGATGCTTGAGGAGTTTCGAGGCATAGTAGCCGGTGAGACACCGATGAGATTGCTACCGACAAGGAGCATATCCCATTAGATCGACTTGATTCCAGGATCAAGTTTTCCAAACAAGGCACCGCATAGGATGAGTCTGACAGAAGGTCAGGAACTCAATCGACAGGTCCAGGAGTGGTTGGACAGAGGGTTGATTAGAGAGAGTCTGAGTTCGTGAGCGGTACCAGCAGTATTAGCACTGAAGAAAGGTGGAGAATGGAGGATGTGTATAGATTCCATATCTATCAAAAAAATCATGATCAAGTATCGGTTTCCATTGCCAAGAATGGACGACTTAATGGATTGTTTGAGTGGAGCGAAGTACTACATGAAGATAGACCTGAAGAGAAGTTATCACCAGATTTGGGTTAGAGAAGGAGATGAATGGAAGACAACATTCAAGATGAAGGAAGGGATGTATGAGTGGTTAGTCATGCCATTTGGATTGACTAATGCACCTATTACATTCATGCGATTGATGAATGAGGTACTGAAACCATTCTTGGGAAAGTTTTTCGTAGTCTATCTCGACGACATTCTAATTTTCAGTCGAACCAAAGCAGAAACTTGGGGCACATTCGACAGGTATTGCAGAAGTTGCAGGAAGAAAAGCTGATGATAAACCTGCAAAAATGTTTCTTCATGAAAGAAGAACTAGTGTACTTGGGATTCGTAATCTCGGGTAAAGGGTGTTACGGAGAAAACTTCCTATGGCTTGGGGTAGACCACAACAGACAGCTGACTACCATAAATTAACTCAATTCTCAATGCTATGCTATATAAATGCCAATTGTAAGATAATGAAGAATATAACCAACCTCGATCCAAACGTTTGATGTAGATCCCCGTTGGAGCTTTCAACTCGTGCACTTGAACCTACAAATTAGTCTTGACAACCAATATTCAACAAGCACATATAATATATAAACGACATTAACATCATCAATAGCAATGGTCCATGATATCATAAGCAAATGCAGCCCAATGTAATATAAACAACATTCACAGCATTAATGGACGAGAATATGAGTATTTCTATTAATAAATAACAAGAAGTACAATGTGATACGACCTCTTGTCAACAACCAATCATAACTGAGAACTCGGTCTCTCCACTTGTGCCTCCACCACTTCAATCCTCCATGCAATGGAAAACTCAAACTGTGATAGGAGTTTGGAAGGTGAACATAAGAGGTTCACAACAACAAGGATCAATGAGTGTAGACTCAAGATGCAGAAAAAATACACTAGAGTTATCTTGCTCTCTCTTTCTCCTCCCTTCCATATGCCATATGTGCTCAATATATAGTCCTCCCAAAGGTAAGTGAAAGGACACATCGAGGCATTTCGGGGCAAATGGAGGGCCAAAGGTCACCCTAAGACCGCTTTTTGGGAGTAAAAAGTAATTAACTAGTGATTTTTACCATTTTACATGCTACCCGCGGGCTATAGTGATGCAACTCGCAGGTACGCCCACTGAAGTGATACAACTGGCGTACAGGGGAAAAAATAGGGAAATAGTGTGTCTGAAGGTTATAAAGTGGATCTGATTCAGTGAAATGGATCTTAAAGGCCAAAGAGTACTGATGCTCACAAGGTGGAAAATTACGTTGTAACAGATGCCCCTTAATGTGTGAGGTCAGAGAATGGTGCTAAGATGGCCGAAATACATTATAAATCTCAGAAGTGGAGTGATGGAGACACAAGTGGAAGGAGCAACTCACTTGTCATAATACAATAATATCTTTGAATACATATCAGTATAGTACAACAATCTGATACAATGGCCATGAATAGGCAGTACATATTGAATATCTGTCATAAGTGATCATAGCCATGATCCATCTATAGTAAGATATGGTCTCCTGCTGAAAAGGAAACAACTGGTACAAACTGGAGGTACAAACCGCTGATATCTGAGAGGTGATATCTCATATGTAAATTCATGACCATAAGTAGCATACTGAATGCCACTATCGCCCGGGGTCTTCTACACAAATCATCTATGGTGCAAGTCCCATCAAGTTAATAAAGGAGTTGAGGTCGAACCTGATGTGACATCATCTGATTACCGGTCAATGATGTATACCGTTAACAGACGCGAGATAACCCACCAATAATGAAAATGGGCATCAAGGCACAGAGTACAATCATCTAAGTGCGAATAGATGTGTTGAAGTCGAACACTAAGATGAATCCATCGATCAGGGGACATTGATGTATTCCCAAAACTGTCGATGGCGAGAGAACCTACCACTAATGACTGCAAGCCTCAAGGTACTCAATCGAACTCTAAGCCTCAAGTTCTGGAACAAATGGGTCGAAATCGATGGAATGAGACTCGCTGGAAGGAGGGCATTAAGGAATCCCCCATCGACCAACACAAGGTACCAGCTACGCTGAAAGATTTGGAAGAACTCAGGTGAAACAGACTGACTCAATAAGGATGGCCAACATGAAATAGTCAAGAGATCCGAGGAGTGGCCGACTCTAGTTTCAGGACTTCCTTTGAACAAGAGCATGAGCAGATGGATAGAATCAGGAAACATAGACTCGATATAGACTGTGTGATGCAGGAGGCATAAAAAAAGGGCTCCATAATGACTGGAAGCTTAACCAATCGGTGGAGTAAACTGAGAAACAAGTACAGCTCCTAAGGTTCAACTATAGTCCCGACTCATGATATATGGAGTGGAATGAATGCTCTGTTCAAAGGCGACACAACAACTTCCAACTAGAAGTAGTGACCATAATCCCATCCGGATTTTTGGAATATTTGATTTTTTTGGTCTTTTTCATATTTGGAAAAGCTTGAAAAAGAATAAAATTGCTTATAGTACAACAATGGAGGGAACGAGTGTCAAATAGCGAGCAGACTAGTCCCAAGCAGTGGAACATACCTATGATCAATGCAAGGAAGCATGTGCAGGATGTGGACACTCGGGGGGTGTTCCCTTGGGGTCAAAAGGTCATCAAATTGTGAAGGACAAATGGAAGCTCTGCAGGGCTCGACAGGGAAAAGTGCTCAGGCATGAGGCTAACAACTGAGTAAGCAGGAGTCAGGCTCAAGTGGCAAGCAGGATGATGCAATGCAATCACAACTTGATATAACTGGGGGAGTCCTTATGGGAGATGGTCAGCATAAGACAAAGTAGGGAATGAGTCTTTATCGCAAAGTCATGGGGTAACTACAAAGGACTCCCAATCCTAAAGAGAGACAGCAGCATGGGCGCCAAAAGGAAAAAAAGGGCTCTAACTAGGGCACCCATGTTCGAAAAGGCCCTACCGCCAAATAACGACACTTCTATAGTAGTGTGAAGGTTCCGTGTCGGTTAAGAAGCGGGGTCACACCTAGGGTTTATGAAAATGGTCAAAAGGTCAAATGCATAATGCATGTGAAAATGACATCTAACCTATATTCCAAGTGTGAAATATACCTGTCGTAGGCGCGAAATGATAAAAAACAACTCTCGCCAAAGAAATATGGTAAAAACAAATGCTACTCCAAGACATTATATTAGTCCAAAACAACATATAATGTTGAAAACTATAGATAAGTGGGTTTCAAAAATTATAAATAGTAATAAAAATTTACAATTCACAATTCCTTTTTACTATTCACCCATTTGGAGTTTTGTGGTTAGTTTTCACCTTGAAGTTCAATTGCTGATTCCGGGAGCTATGGGAATCCGTTCATCGAACCGTCAGGAGTAGGTTGGTAGTCTCATCCATATCTTTCCTTTCAATGCTTTTATTTTGATTTTCAGTGGTTGGATTTTTTATGTGGCCAAGCCCTAAATGGTCACGATGCTACTCGCGGGCTACAAGTATGCGGGTTGTGGGTAGGGCTGGGTAATCGTGGTCAACGCATGCGTTGACCATGGGTACCCACCTCTATGAGAAAAATGGCCCATGGGTACAGCCGTGAAGTTAGTTTTTTAAATAGAAATGACTAAAATATTTGCTTTCTCTTCCTCCAGGATGGTTCTAGAGTGGAGAGAGAGGGAACATGACCTTGTGGATGAGGCCGTCTGCAATGATTTGCCTGCACAACAATCTCTACAAGCATGTGGGATTTACAAATTTTGGAACATAGGGGGTTTAAGGGCCCAAACCCTATTGCTCCGCCATTTGATAGATTACTGGGACATAGATGCACAAAAATTCAACTTGGACGGGAAAATACTATCCTTGGAGGTGGATGATATCTACTTCATTACTGGTTTGTCCCACCGAGGTTAAGTGGAAAGCCTTCGGTCTCGTACTGTGGGTGGTGGGATCACCATTCTCGACTATATCGAGCGGTACTTTCTTCCCGATACTCGAACAGTGGGGAGTTAGGTTCCCATCAAAGCCATAGTCGACCTGAGCATGAAGATCATAGTGGCTACCCTAGTGCGGATTTTTGGTTCAAAAGCTCTTCACCAGGCATCCAGGCCGGTGATGTTCTATGCCTCATAGTGTATGCGGCCCACGGTTTATGACTGGTGCACTACGTTACTGGGGTCCATGAAGACTCAGTTAACAGAGTGAAAGCAAGGGGAGTAAAAAACTTTGGATATGACAGTATCTTATGTAGTTTCTTCTATGAGGGAGTTCTGGGGCTCAGTCCGAGGGTTGAACTCCCTCCTCATAGTCTCCGCGACCCAGCCCTGACCCGATGGGCAGAGGTCTTGACATGACAGGGTGATGGCTGTCAGGCATAACCATACACATAGGAATTATTTCACTGGTGGTACTGATAGGTCATAGCTATAGACAACTACCCCTATGCAGGGATAGACTTCCGTGAGGATCGTGACATGCCGCTTCCACCAGGAGCAGCGTTTGGAGACATTGGTGAGTACTCTTTTTATGTTTTTTGTGTATTATTTTTTTTGTATTTTTGATTATAAATGTAAATGCAAAAATATTTTTGGGGGTAGTATCATATATTAATATTTCATTGTTTGCTCGCAGACAAGGGCCTAGTGAGACCCGAGGGCTTCCCAAGACATCGTCAACGGGGAAGGGGTGATGAGGTAGTGGGTGCTGTAGTAGAGCGTATACTATAGACTGTGTGATTCAACCTATCACGGATGACCAACAGGGTACTAGGTACGAGATAGCGCGGCTACCAGACGATATGCAGCGCCATGTGGTGGGGGTACCGACCATATGGGTGTGACTATTGCAGCGTATAAAAAATGCAGTACAGTATTACTATCAGACGCATCCTGCCTAGGTGGCAGCTAGGCCTCCTCGTAGGCTTAGATATCTCAGAGTCCCATTTTTGTATCGATATGTATATTTTTTAGGGCTACAGGCTCCAGTTTTGTATTATGACACTAACATTTTGGACATATTATTTATAAAAAACTATGGTTCTCTGGTTCTACTATATGTGTGTATGTACAAATGTACAAATGTATCTTTTATTTGTGTGCTTCATTATGAATGTGACAAATGCCAATCTAGGACATAGTTAGCATATGCATTAGATACATGATTAAAACTTCTCGGAACATGAATGTATGTAATGGAAACAAAATGTCATTCCAAGAGTCTTACCCTTAAGAATTTCCGTAGCAACGTAGGATCCCTCACATGGTATTGACCATTCAACTGAGACACAACCAATTGTGAATCCAAGTGGACTTCTAAAGACCGGATACCATGTGAAATAGCATCTCGAAGTAGCTCGATCACGGCACTATACTCAACCACATTGTTAGATGTACGACCAAGACAAGCACCTCCTGAAGACACAACTAGATGGTCAGGTGAATAAATAAACCAGGTAGCAGAAGCAAGCTGCTGCGTATGATGGCTAGCACCATCCACGACTCCTAAGAACGTAGGAAATTCTGCTGACATCTGTCAATCAAACGGAATCGAATCAACAGATCCGAAAACCAAAAGAAAACTAAATTATGTGCAGAAGCAACTATACAATAGCATATAAAAGTATTAGCTCGAACTAGAAGTTCAAGTGTAATATCGCTTGAGGTAGATCCCATTCCTAGGATCCTTCAAGACGTTCCCCTCATAATCCTCTAATTCATAGGCTCCTTTTTCCAGGACATGCCTCACGATGTAAGGACAGTGCCACATGGGGTTAAACTTGCCTACCCCCAGGTGTTCTTTAGCTTGGTCATATAAGAGGACTAAGTCACCTTCAGCATATTGCTGAGGACGGACAGACCTATCATACTGAACCTTGACACGATGTTTATTGGAATCTATAGCCATGGCGGCATCTTGACATTGCTCTTCAAGCTACTCAAGGTGGATTAAACGTTGCTCAATACCCGACGTATCAGAGAGGAGCTCTATGGCCAGTTTTAGCGAAGGGATTTCGCATTCAATCGGTAAAATCGACTCCACACTGTGTACCAGCTGAAATGGTGAGAACCCGATGGAAGTCTTGACTGCGGTTCGATATGCCCACAAAGCAGGATATAACATAATATGCCAGTTGTTCTTGCTTTGTTGGATGGTATGTTGGAGAATGGTATTTAAAGACTTATTGACTTCTTCTACATGACCATTCGCTTGGGGATAGTAAAAAGATGAGTGTTCTTGACGAAACCCAAGCTTGAGTGACAAATCCTCCATCATTTTGTTCTAAAAGTGACTGCCATGGTCAGTGACAATCTCTTTCGGAATATCGAACCGAGTAATAATCTGATTGAACATGAAATGGGCTGCTGTAACACCATCGGCTTTTACGGTAGGCATGGCCTCAGCCCAGTTGGAAAAGTAGTCCATGGTCACTATGATATGGTGATGCCCCCCAGGAAAAGCTGGTTTGCAATCCATGAAATCCACCCCCCATTTGGTGAAGGGACTGACGGTGATGACCGGATGAAGGGGCACTGGATGCGAGTGTATATTCTGAGAAAACACCTGGCAAGAGTGACATCTCTTCACAGCGTTTATACAATATTTAAAGATCGAAGGCCAAAAGTAACCAGCTTGCTTAATGCGTTGGGTTGTACCAAGCCCGGATAAGTGACCGCCACACGCCCCAACATGACAATCATTAAGCACACGCTCCGCTTCTTCGTGAGTCAAGAAAATATGGAGAATAGAATCCTTTCCTCTATTATACAAAGTGTCGTCGACGATAGTATAATCTTTAGCGTGATGTTTCACATGCCGTCGCTCGTCTCGTGAATAATGCGAAGGAAACTTCAAATTTTGGAGATATACAATGACATCCCCATACCAAGGGTCCTCTGACGAGATAAGAAATAAGTGTTCATCCACAAAGGAATCTTCATGAACAACATCCTCATCATGTCTCGGAAGGTCCAACATAAGCTCAGCAAAAACCAAGGATTTCACAGACTTCGCCGAAGCAAAATCAAGATCAAACTCCTGAAGGATAACAATCCATTTATTGTACTTCCTCCCTATGAGATGTCGTGAAAACATGAACTGAAATGGATTGATATGCGCTGCAACCATGGTAGTTCTAAGCAAGATATATTGTCGTAACCGTTGGACTGCATGAACAGTCGCACGCGCCAACTTTTCCATGTGAGCATATCTCAGTTCAACATCTACTAGATTTTGACTAAGGTAATAGATCACATGCTCAACGAGCACATCATCAACCTGAACTAAGACCATGCCAATCGTCTCTTGAGATGCAACCACATAAAGTATAAAATAACGTGTGAAGTCGGGTGGACTAAGCACAGGGGCTGATAACAAAGCTTTCTTAAGGGCATCGAAAGACTAATGGGCTCGCTCATCCCAGATAAACGATGTGTCTTTCTTCAACAAGCACGTGAAACCTTTGGTAAGAATAGCATAATTGACTACAAAGCGACGTAGAAAAGTAACTCTCCCATGGAGGCTCTGAAGTTGAAATAAGTTGTGCGGAGGAGGCAACCGAAGTATTGACTCAACTTTAAGAGGATCGACTCTAATACCCTTTTTCGAAACTATGAATCCTAGAAGGCGACCTGTCCTTACAACAAAGATGCATTTATTGGGATTCAATCGAATCTTGTAGCGTATACATCGTTCGAGAATCAAATGGAGGTGCTTGGGGTGGTCCACTCTCTTGCGAGAATGGCCAGTAAGATCATCCAAGAAAACCTCCATAATATTTTTAAGGTCGTGAAAGGCGTAGGTCATGGAACGCTGAAACGTAGCTCCGACGTTTTTAAGGCCGAAGGGAATTTTCCGGTACGCAAATTTACCCCAAGGACAAATGAAAGCAATCTTATGTTGGTCTTGGGGTTTGATTTGAATCTGGTTATCCCTCGAAAATCTGTCCATGAACGAAAAAATATCACTTCCCGCACATGCATCCAAGATCTGATCAATGAACGGAGTGGGGAAATTTTCTTTCAGACACGCACGATTCAGGTCTCTAAAATCAGTGCATACGTGGATCGTTCCATGCTTCATATCCACAGGAATGGGGTTTGACACCCATTCAGTAAGGGGAATGGGGTAGATAAAACCATCCTTGAGCAGTTTCTCCACCTCTGCCTTAATAGCGGCTACCTTCCTAGGGTTAACAACACGAAGATGTTGTCGAACCAGTTTAGCATGAGGATACATTCTAATCTCGTGTTCGACAATACTAGGGTCTATTCCTGGCATCTCCTCATATGACGAGGTGAAAGCTTCCCGAAGTTCTGTAAACAATTCGGTGTAAATGACAACCTCCTCAGAAGAGCAATCATCACCGATGTAAACATTCTCAATATTTTCGAGAGTGCGAGAGATGTTGATTGGTATAGTCGAGGAAATATTGGCCATGTTACCCTCCACATAAATCTCATGTGACCCCAAAAGAGCCATAGGGTGACCAACCATCTCGGCAAGAGTCGTCCTAAACTCTTCTTGCTCGACGAGATCGAGGTAGGGAAGGAAATAAGAGCGATGATGCATATCCTCCCAAGGCCTCTCACTACCACATATGGCCTCGATAATAGCTTCATCCGAAGGTAAAGTACCATCAAGGAAATCGTGCGAACAAGATGAGTCGGCTGCCCAAATCGGCAGCATAACGGGATCTTCCTCCTCTGTCTGTGAAGAGGAGAGATCTGGCTCTACAGTGGCTTGTTGAATATCTTGATAAGAAAGCTCAGCAGCAGAAAGTGGCATAGACATCTCGACGTGCGCAATGTATCCAGACGTAGAACTCGTGGACGGTAAGGTCCATGGATCATCAAAATATGAAGTCTGGAATGGTACATTATGAAATGGAGGAGACGCATCATCGGAAACGGTTCCAATAAAATTAATGGGTGAAGGGAAATCATAAGATCCCATCAATGAAGGATACAATCTGACACCCATGTTCCCAGTTTTCGGCTGAGAATCTCTAACTTGGGGGACTACTGATCACGTGGATGCTGTGGGAGAAGGATTAACAAAATCCAGTTGATCGATTGTCACAATCTTTCCTTCGTGTGGAAAGCAAATAACTCTGAATACAGTAGACGTGATAGCTTTCATAGCGTACATCCAATTCCTACCCAAGAGAAGGTTGTAGTCAATGGGCGCATCAACCACCTCGACTTCAATAGGCACAGGTTTACCTCCCAAGTGGACAACAAGGGAAGGGATAATCCCATGCGGCTTAAATGATCGACCGTCAAATGTAGTGAGAATGGTCCTAGACATGAGTAGAGGAGGAGATCCAAGAGCTTTCCAACAAGCTAAAGACATCACTGACGCAGAAACAACTTCGTCAACCACCGTTCTCTTGACAAAATTCTGAAGGCACTCCACATGGATTTGAAAAGCCATGTGGTAAGGTAAGCGAGGTTGAACATCAGTAGTGTCAAACTTGATAAGGTTGGGACTCCCCCCATCCTGAATTCCTAAAGCACTCAAAAGGGCATGCCTTTGAGAAGGACATGCCTGTAAAACTTCAAGAGCCAACATGGGACACAGAGTTTGGCCCAAATATTCTACAATGGAGTAGTTTTGGTTGGCTCGAGCATTAGGATTATGCGTAGAGTGCTTGAGAACACCTTTCGGTATCCGTGACATAGTAGAGGGATTCTCGATATGCAAGGAATTATCAGGAGGAGGGGGAGGCTCATTCCCCATATTAGGTTGTGGTGCACCATAATCGCATTGACGAGTAGCAACACTAACCTTTGATTGGACCATATTCACGTATCCATAGCCACTAGTATTGGAAGAAGCCGTTGTAGTCTCATTAGGTCCATAACCAGTAGCGGGAGCATGCGAAGCCATGTTTTGATGATGAGGAAGGGGATCCTTCAACACGGATGGGCTTTGTGCAAGATGCTTCGATGCTTCTTTGATTCGAGGAAACAAGTGAGTAAGATGGTCTTCCCCACAAAGCTTGCAAGGGAATTTCACCTTACGTCTAGGTTTACGGTCCTTGCCAACATTTCTGCCTTCCCGAGGAGGATTGGCATTCTCCTTACGAGGGGTATTGCGATTACTATTATTGTTCCTATTGTTTCCACCCTTACGGTTGTTTCTCCCCTTCTTCTTACCACCAGGCTGTTGGTTACCCGATGGGTTCGTCGATTGCACAGTGTGTACATCGGACGACGGGGTGGAAGTGGACAAGGTGTGAACCTGTCTGGGAGTAGACTAGTTAAGCGAATTTTTTTTCATTTGATTAGCCATCAAATCTATAGGACGAGTACTTGCGGATCCCACAATGCCATTGGCATGCGGTCCAGGAACTGACTTGGGCCCATGTCGTGTCGCGGTGCGTCAGGAATAATGTCATACAAAATGCCAGACTGAGAGTATAGTAAATCTAACTGCTGGAATTTTAAGATGGCTTGTTCCTCAGTCATAATACCGAACATCAAAACATCCTTAGCAATATATGGAAGTAAAGACTTGAGGAACCATTCCAACAGAAACTCTGGAGGAATGTTGGCTTTCACTAATTTCTTTCGTTGACGCCATTCTTGAACGTGGTCAGAAATATGGGTGGCCTTATTATCACGGAAGGTAGAAAAAAGTTCAGTACTAGTATCATAATGAACCGGAAACTAGAAATGATCCAAGAAAACCAAAGCGATCTCATTGAAACCCATATAAGTTCCCCCAGGTAACTCAACATACCACTTTGCAGCTGCCCCCATGAGGGTGCGTTGAAATAGTCGCAATCGAATGGAGTCGTGATTCAACGAGTTGGATGAGCACCAAAGGTGAAAGGTAGTGACATGGTCACCCGGATCCTCACCACTCTTCCCTTCAAACTTAGGAATGTCCGAAGGAAGCTTGGTAGGGACTGGAGGCCAATTAGGATCGTGACACACCAGATCTTTCGTGACCTTTGAAAATCCAGAAGATTCAAACATGTAAGGAACGGGAACTGCGGTTGGAAATCTTGATTATGAGATTCCAAAAAAGGTTGATTGTAAGGACCTAATGGATAAGAAGGACCATAAGCTTGACCGTGACCATAAAAATGCTGATTATACGGGACTGACTGACCATAAGCTTAACCATGTCCATAAGGTTAATAACGTCCTCCGACTTGACCCGTGTGAGGGTAATAAGGTATATATGCATTTTGAGCACTATATTGAGGTGGGTTGTACTGATGGCCAACACCGACTGTATTGTAGTAAGGGTTTCCACCATAATTATGGGGCATATACATACTATTCGTAGAAGGAACCATGTTGTAATGACCTTGATGGTAAGGTATGTTCCCACCCCCTACGTAAGCATTATTAGTAGCATGAGCAGTCATGTGGTGGCCATAAGCATGAGATGTATTCCCAACCCCAACATTGGTGTTACTAGTAGCAGGAATGGTGGCATTGTGACCATGAGTATGAGGTATATTCCCACCTCCCACATTAGCATTACTAGTAGCGGAAATAGACGTAAGATTATATGGTATGTGTCCACCCTCGTGATTGGGAGGAATGTTAACATTCGCAAAAGTGGTCCTCGGTTGACGGGTAGAGGCATATGTAGTGTGTTGTGGATGGCAAGTCGTGTTGCGAACAATGTTCCTATTAGGTTGGGTAGTCCTAGGAGGCGGCCGTCTTCCAACATTTGCATTGTTAAGAGGAACGTGATTGGTCCCCATACTATGTGTGTGAGTGGAAAAGGTGGTTCCACCGGCGAGGGTATTTCCCCCAGTGGGTGCAGTGTTTCTAACACCATGACTGGTGCTAGCATGACTACCAAAAGCAGTGGAAGGATCAACTATGTTGTAATTAGGCATACCAAAAGAGAACGCGGTAGGGTTGGTTGTAGGACCTGTGTCATCATGTAACTCTGGCATCCCATAATGGAAACCATGTGGATCTGAGGATCGAACGGGTCGTCCTCGGGTGGATCCGGATCAAACAAACTAGGTTGAGTCTCGGGTGGATCCGGACCAAACAAACTAGGTTGGGTCTCAAGTGGATCACCCCCCCACGCCTCTCGAGGGGTGGGGGTGTCTAAAGTGTGTTTGAATCTACCCGATGGACTCGTAGGGATTTATCCTGTTCTAGAATGTGTAGTCATGGCATCGATGACGTATGTTTCGTAAGAATCCGAAGACTCGGAGGGAGCCCGTCGGCGTCCCATCTCGACACGGCGTGAAATATCGAGAGATGGTAAACCAACCAACCGACGAGATCAACGGAGAGCAGGATTCTGTGCCACGATATCTCCGGAGAGACTATAAAATCAAAATGTCGCCTAACGGCCAAACTATCGATAAAAAAACATAAAATCAAGAGCACACACCTATAGAAACTACAATCAAGAGCATACAAACAAAGTGGCTAAATGAGCTCCCGACACTAGAGCCGATATGTCTCGCCTAGGAGAGGCTTGAGACTCCCAAACTGTAGCCAAAGGTAACAAAATTAGTTATAAAGGTTCCCAGGCTTCACTGCATGCAAAGGGCCGTAACCCTCGGCAACAAACAATTGTGCTGTCCAACCCCTATTTGACTCAGGACAGAAACAGTATAACCACTGCAAGTACCCTATGCGATACTTAGGTAAGGAAACTATGGTCACCGTAGTATAACCAATGCTCAGGGGGACAGTCGCAGGTGGGATCCGTAGTATGAGCAGGGTAGCTAAGCCCGAAACTCAAGAGGTTCAAATCCCCTAAGAGTCCCGAGATACGAACAAATCCTAGAAATATCTCCCACGTTCAGCCAGTATTGGAGGGCTATCTCCGCAACCAACCTCCCGTGACCTCGTTCTTAACTCTGCTCTGAGTAGAGCTTCCTGAGAACATCGATGTATACCATGGATTTCACCACTCCCTGGTCAAACACATAATGTTTCATCTAGTAGTCTTGGATTGTTTACTCACAATGATCTATTCCAAGACTCTAAACCTATGCTAGTTGGTGTACCTATAAATAAAAATCGTTCTAATCAATTTTAAGATTAAGCGTTAATTTTAATGGCTGTGGTTACTCAAAGGATATGGTCATGAAACTAGTGATGTATATGACTTAATAGTACGCAAAATCGTCAAACTCTAGACTCATCTATCCAATAAAAACAATGCCACTAGAATGAAAATCAATCCAACGATTTTGAAATAAAAATGCAACTCTTTTATATTTTCAACGCATAAGCAGAACCTAAATGAAAGCACAAGCACTCATATGCAAAATGCAGTACATAATTTTTTTTTTTTTTGTATTTTCACTTATAAGCAAAAGGAAAATGCAAAACTATGTTTTGTATTTTTCAATATAATCAAATGAAAAATGCAAGCAAAATCTCACTATTCGGTTTCAAAAATGCAAAGGAGATCACTCAGACAACCCAACAGATCCCATGCAGTAAGAATCAGCCTATGGAATGAGCTAAAAAATTAAAAATGGGTAAAAACCAACAAGGCTCAAAACCAAGAGAAAAGAGGCGTTCTGGTCACGAACAAGGCTTGGAACAGTCAGGAACAAGGCCAAAGAAGACTCGGGAACACTCAAAACCAACCCAGCAACAACCAAAGGCCATAAACCAATCACCCCCGGATTTGTACGCTATTGTCGAAGGAATAACTGCAGGTACCCGCGGGCTATAGTGCAGATAGAGGAGGGTAGACGTGGGTAGAACAAGGCTCACCCGCATATAGGGAAAAGAAAATGAGCAGAAAAAGAGTCCAATGGCTCAAAAAAAGGGTGTTTTCTATAGTGTATCCTAACGACCAATCACTGACACAGAGACTCGACACACATCAACTCTAAATAAGAACTAATGCCTAAAAATCCCCAAAAATGGATGTTCTCCCCAGCGGAGTCGCCATTTCTGTTACGAAGAAAAATTCCTATGGCTTGGGGTAGACCACAATAGACAACTGACTACCAGAAATTAACTCAATTCTCAATGCTATTCTATAAAAATGACAATGCTAAGATAATGAAGAATATAACCAACCTCGATCCAAACGTTTGATGTAGATCCCCGTTGGAGCTTTCAACTCGTGCACTTGAACCTGTAAATTTGTCTTGACAACCAATATACAAAAAGTGCATATAATATATAAACGACATTAACATCATCAATAGCAATGGTCCATGATATCATAAGTAAATGCAACCCAATGTAATATAAACAACATTCACAACATTAATGGACGAGAATATGAGCATTTCTATTAATAAATAACAAGAAGTATAATGTGATACGACCTCTTGACGGCAACCAATATGAACTGAGAACTGGGTCTCTCCACTTATGCCTCCACCACTTCAATCCTCCATGCAATGGAAAACTCAAACTATGATAGGAGTTTGAAAGGTGAACATAAGAGGTTCACAACAACAAGGATCGATGAGTGTAGACTCAAGATGCGGCAAAAATCCACTAGAGTTATCTTGCTCTCTCTTTCTCCTCCCTTCCATATGCCATATGTGCTCAATATATAGTCCTCCCAAAGGTAAGTGAAAGGACACATCGAGGCATTTCGGGGAAAATGGAGGGCCAAAGGTCACCCTAAGACCGCTTTTTGGAAGTAAAAAGTAATTAACTAGTGAATTTTACCATTTTACATGCTACCTGTGGGCTATAGTGATGCAGCTTGCGGGTACGCCTATTGAAGTGATATAACTGGTGTATATGGGAAAAAATAGGGAAATAGTGTGTCTGAAGGATAAAAAGTAGATCTAAGTCAGTGAAATGGATCTTAAAGGCCAAGGAGTACTGATGCTCACAAGGTGGAAAATTACGTTGTAACAAAGGGTTGGTGATGGACCCAGAAAAGGTGAAGGCGATATTGGATTGGCCTGAACCGACAAGTGCGACTGGAGTGAGGAGTTTCCATGGAATTGCCACTTTCTACAGGAAGTTCATCAGGGATTCAGTCGGATTTGCACACCATTGATAGAATGCATGCGCAAAGGAGAGTTCAAGTGGACGGAGGATGCCCAGTGAGCTTTCGACAAGTTAAAGGAAAAGGTCACTAAGAGCCCAGTGTTGATGCTCCCAGATTTCGAAAAAGTTTTCCAGGTCGATTGCGATGCAAGTGGAATCTCAATTGGAGCAGTGTTGAGACAAGAGGGCCAACCAATTGCATTCTTGAGTGAGAAATTGGATGAGGCGAAGAGGAAATATTCGGTCTATGACCAGGAATTCTATGCTATTGTCCAAGAATTAAAGAAGTGGAGGCATTATTTGTTACCCAAGGAATTTGTGTTGTACATAGATCACCAAGTGCTAAGGTATCTGAATACATAGTCGAAGTTAAATCAGCGGTACATGAAATGGGTTGAATTCCTACAGGGATATACGTTCATGTTGCGACATAGGTCGGGCAAGTCGAAAAAGGTTGTCGACGCGCTGATTAGAAGAGTTACATTGTTGAACACAATGACAGTTCAGGCAACAGGAATAGAGTCGGTGAAGTCGGAGTATGCGACCGACAGAGTTTTTATGAAAGCATGGGAGGCTTGTCATGAACCATGGAGTGTCAACAAGACCCCATACTTGGATTATTTCATTCAAGAGGGATACCTATTTAAGGGACGACAGTTGTGTATTCCCAAAGGATCAGTGCGAGAGAACCTAATCTGAGAGTTACATAGTAGTGGATTAGTGGGTCATTTTGGCATCGACAAAACAAAGGCATTGGTTGAAGAAAAGTATTATTGGCCAGGGATAGTGATAGATGTTAGAAAGTGGGTGCGACATTGTAGACTTTACTAGTTGGAAAAAAGAAGTCAAAACACGGGGTTGTATACACCATTGCTGGTACCGAATACCCCATGGGAGCACCTGAGCATGGAATTTGTGCTAGGATTGTTGAAGATGCAGCAAGGAAGCGAATCAATATTTGTTGTAGTCAACTGATTTTAAAAAATGGCACACTTTATTCCGTGTCAGAAGACCAGTGACGCCACAGGAATTGCTGTACTATTCTTCAAGGAAGTAGTCATATTTCATGGGTTGCCGAAGAGTATCACATCGGACAGAGATACCAAGTTTATGGGGCATTTATGGAGAACCCTATGGAAGAAATTAGACACGAAGTTTCAGTTTAGCTCAGCATATCATCCGCAGATAGACGAACAGACCGAGGTGTTGAACAGAAGTTTGGGAAACCTTCCGAGATGTTTGACGGCCGACAGACCCAAGCAGTGGGAGAATGTGTTGGCACAAGCGGAGTTTGCATACAACAATTCTGTGAATTGGTCGACAAGATTGAGCCCATTCCAGATTGTTCAGGGAAGAATCCCACATGGAGTGGTGGATTTGGTTGAGTTGCCGACAAAAATCAAGAAAAGTGCGGATGTAGAATCATTCGCAGAGCACATGAAAGAAGTACATGAAAATGTGCGAAGGAGCATAGAGAAGAGAAACGCGGCATACAATTTGAGAGCCGATAGGAAGAAGAGACTACAGTCATTCACCGAAGGAGACTTGGTCTATGCACATTTGCGGAAGGAGATATTTCCGACAGGAACATATAACAAGCTGAAGTTGAAGAAGATTGGACCATGTAAGATCTTGAGGAATATTTCGGACAATGCTTATGCATTGGAGCTGCCGAATGACTTGAGCATTTCGCCAATGTTCAATGTCTCAGATTTGTACAAGTTCGAAGAAGGTTCAAGCAACGGAAGTGCAGAAGTGTCGAACATCGACTGGACAACATAGATTCCAGATCAACATAAGGAAGATATCGTAGAAGTAATAGAGGAACGCGAATTCGGGCGTACGTGCAGTTCGCGAAGGAAAGAATACTTGGTGCAATGGAAAGATGATGAGTTGTAGGAGGCAAAATGGATTTCCAAAGAAGAGCTAAGGAGACTGACGGAACAGTCGAGTTCTTTTTCACCCGGGGAGTCTGATGCAGGAGCATCGAGGCCTAGGAAGATCATTCGAAGTTGATCGACATGAGGAAGACGACCAAAGGGAGTGCCGACTACCGCTGGTTCGTGAAGCAGATTGACTCGTCGAAGTCAATAAGTCGAGCAGAAGCTGTCGAAGCAGTCGACAAGTGTGAAGAGGTCGAGAGTCGACATGTCAATGCCGACATAAGATAGTCTATAGGCAACAAGTTGCCCTAGGGTTGTAGGAAGGTCAACATGTTGTTAGACTGCGACATCGACAGGTTGGGCATGAGCCAAGCGAGGAGGAAGGGGTGTAATGGCGAAGCCTAAGCATAGAGTGAAGCCGATAGGTGAGTCGAAGCTGACAGGGGACAGTATGGCCGACGTGATGGTTCACTGTAGCATGTCAGGAGGATGCATGGAAGTCAAGGAGAGTACTTGGAAACAGTTCGGGGTTGCTAAGGAAGTTAATGACAGTTATTGCAGGTAGGTGAAGACATGATAGATGTTTTCACAGGTGGGGCGCTGACAGTTGCAGGTCTACAGGATCAGCTGACAGAGGATGCGTGTCTCGGGGATCGCAGTGGTCTAGGGAACAACAACAACATAGTAGAAGACCAGGGAGTTGGATCAGTTGAGGGACGACTTGGAATTTTGGAGGGTCAAGCAGAGCATAGGAGATCGAGCCATAGCTCAGAGTTCAGCAGCGAACCAGGAGATGGTGAGGTCTACACATTGAGAGAGCACACCATGGTTACTTCTGTATTGTAACAGCTGAGGCCGAAAGATAGTTAGTTATTTGTAGTTACAGTTATTCCACATTGTAACCGATTGGTAGAAGTAATATAAGCCACTTATGGCATCATGTTTTACACCTTGTTTCTGTGAACATTGTGGTCGTGTCGTGTGTAATATTAAGCAAGAACCTTGTTGTGATAAGGCACCTTGTGTTACTAATTGTCGGAACGAGCTGTGTGGAGCTTCCATATCGTGGATCTACCATATCGTGAAACTGGTCTACCATATCATTGGTGCCATATTGTGGAGCTTCCATATCTCCATTGCAAAGACTGCCTCTTGATTTGATGGAGTGGCTATGACCATTAGATGAAATGGAGTCCTTACAATTCTTGAACTGAACGTTGTAAACTGTTGTGATTCTTTGTTGATACAATGTGGGATTGAGAGTTGCGATATCACCATTCAAAATAGCCACAGCATCACCAGACCTTTCAAATAAAAACTAGACCTGTGTGGAGGTAAATGGTCTTTAATACAATTTTTTGAATCCCTAAATTCCTACATGGAAGAAGTTCAATAGGATAAATATTGGTTTAGGCTTCATTTATATTATATTAAGCCTGCAATCATTTTAATACATCCTTCATTAAAATTTGGTGGAGAATATGTAAAGAATCTTATATTTTGAATACATTTGACCTATTTTGTATTGTAATTAGCCAAAGGCTATCCTAGTTTTTGAAGATTCAAGATTACGCCTTTATTTGAAGATATAATACCATATCATTGTATTTGTGAGAGAGTGAGAATCATTGTATTTGTGAGAGAGTAAGAATCATTGTATTTGTGAGAGGGTGAGAATGATTTTAGTTTGAGAAGGTAAATCTTGTATATTGCTGCAAAAGTATATGTAATAGCATTCTAGGGAGTGCTGCAACATAGCGCTACATAATTAAATTGTACTAATAAATACTTTGTAAAGGAGGAAGGGGAAATGTAAATATGCAACCTCATATATATTCTACCATATATTCTTCCTAAAAGCTGCAGGTTCAAGTCCAAGCTACAGAAGCTGCATTCTCTAGCATCCATAGTTGGTGCTACCCTCACCAGCAAAGACAGTTATCCAAAATGGTCAAGGAAAATCAATGCTACATTAGTCTACAATGATCTATGGGATGACATATGTGAAGGAAAAACCATTTACAATGATGAAGGAATTGTCATCAGTTCAGATCCAAAGCCTCCAACATCATAGAAAGAACTTTCTATCTGGCAGAGAAAAGACAAGGAATCCTTAGCCATGATATCTGCCACTGTCAGCTTAGAGGTGAGCCAACATATATTGCCTACAAAATCATTTTTTGAATCTTTAAGGACTTTAAAATATTTGTATGAATCACACTCTGAAATGGAATTAATTCAACTAATGTTAAAACTATTTACTTTGGAAGTAAAGGATAATGATCCCATGCTGGTTGCATATGAGATCAAAGCAATCATGCATAATATTCAAGCCTGCCTTCCACTTACAACATTTGTAAAGTATCTTTATCCTATTCACTCCAACTATCTTGAATCTTTGCAAGCAAGTGACAAGTTCAAAGACCTCACCTTTGACACCCTGGTAGAGAAGATTGTAGACAGAGAGAAAGAATTAAAAAAGAAGAAAAATGAGAATACTAGAGAATCTCTTTGCTTTGCTCAGAAAGGAAAAAACAAGCCTAAATACCCTTCCAAGGGAGATAGAAGCAAAAGAGGTAGAGGAAAAATCAATTTTAGAGGCAGAGGAGAAAGAAACAACTCAAGTAGAAGATGATATATGAAGTGAAAGTATTGTGGGAATACTGGACATGAAGTAGATCAGTATTGGGATTCTTGGGACTCCATCAAAGGAAGACATAATCAAAATAAAGAAGACACAAATAAAAACCAAGAGGCTGGTAAAGCCCCTGATTTTGCTCATTGTATTGTTGCACATTGTAATCTTGGAATTAATGAAATAACCTCTCTTTAATCTTACAAAGATTGTTGGCTCCTTGATACTGGTGCAAAATCTCATATGAATTTTAGAAAATATTGATTTGAGTAACTGAATGACATTGTAGATGGAATAATGTAATTTGTAGACAAATCTAGCTTCAAACCACATGGAATTGGCTCAATTAGGATTAAGCTTCCTTGATTCCCTGATTTCATGTTAAAGAATGTTCTCTATCTTCCAGATTTGTAGAGAATCTTGCTGTCCTTAATGAAGATTCTAAAGCAAGGCCACTCCATCCACATGTTCGATGGGATTATAAATAAGAAAATCCTCTGATAACAAGGTCCTCATGATCGGTTATAAAGATGGACAATTGTTGAAGTTGAGGGGCTCTTCTACAAGAGTTAAATTTTTTTCCTATCTCTCTTAACATGGAGAAGGTAATATTCCATCTAGTTTACTATGGAATGCTATATTTGGTCATCTGATTTATAACATTCTTCATTTGTTAAGAAATAATGGTGTATTTGGTTTTCTCACCATTCCTAAGCAAAACAACAAATGTGATGCATGCATACTAGGAAAACATAGTAAGCAACCATTTCAAGAGTCTAAATTCAGAGCATGTAGAAAGTTAGAGCTAGTGCACTTTGAATTATGTAGCCCCATTCCAATTCCTTCTGCAAATGATAATAATTACATCATGACCTTTGTTGATGACTATAATAGAATGTGTTGGGTATACTTGTTGAAGACAAAATCTGAAGCATTTCAAACTTTCAAGAAGTTTCATGCATGGAGAGAAAATCAAGCACATGCACATATTGGTACATTCCGATCTGATGATGGTAAAGAATATACTTATTGTAGCTAGGGTTTTACCCCTAGCTTGTGCCAATGAGCACCTACTAAGGAGAATGGACTCCTTAGTAGCAGTTCAGTATATTAAACTAATTAAGCTAAAAAAACAATTAAATTACTTCTAAAATATTGCATGAAACATAAACATCAAATGAAAAGAATGGCTTTTTCTATTAATGTTACCTTGAGTGTCAAGGTTTGATGAAGCCCTTTGCAGTGTCCAAGAGGATGCTCCAAGCTTCAAGATGCTCCTTCTCCTTCTCCAATGATGGGAATGGGCCAAAGGTGGCTCTCAAGGTGAAAATAGTTCAAAGGTGAACTAGGGTTTCGAGAGAGATTTTGGCAGAGTAAGGGTGCTTGTGATTGTGGATGTGGAATAAGGGATCTCCATCACCTATTTATAGTTTTTTGGTGGTGGAGTGCTGACCCATGGTAAATGAGCTAGTGAGCACTTTTTGGGTGTTAACAGATTGCCCCCTGATGTGCGAGGGCAGGAGCTCATCGTATGGCCGATGGACATCATAAGTCATGAATGGTTTTCCTGGGTGTGGAGAGGAGAGAAGAAACAAACTGAAGCCCGGAACAACGATCCCGAACAACTGCAAGAACTAAAAGTACATAACCTCAATAAAGGATGAGGAATCATCTGATCATATGGACGAGGCGGGCATTCCCATGCTCGTATCAGGATATAACATAATAACAATGGGGTCCAAAAAATGGGGACCTGAAATATACATGACCTCAAATACTGACTGAGGAATAATCTCAATATATGGACGAGGCGGGCATACCCATGCTCGTATCAAGATACATAAACATAACTGTAAGGCCCGAAAAGGGGGACCTGTAAGATACATGACCACTGTGTACATCATAAGAGTCCAGAGGGGACACAAATCTGGGACATACTGCTGAGCGGATCATGTGTGAACTGCAGAACTGGTGCACCGGAATATCAACAGTGCTGCTGAATGTGGTACCAAAGGTGCTGATGAGCTGTTGGATCAGAGTGACAAGAGGTACACTCTCAATGGTACACTCTCAATGGTACACTGAACTGGAACTGAAACTGGGTACTCAAGGAAGCATGTAACTGGATGGCTTCCGAATACAAAGGCCAACGCAGCCCGGACATCCACATGAACATATAACTGGGCGTTCCGAAGTGACTCACCAGTGTGCTAGAGTCGGGGGAAATCCGGGGTCTTCGACAAAAAACTGATGGGATATAATCCTACGCGATCCTCAACGATGCGATGAAGGTGCTGAAGTCGAGCATGTGAGGAACAACCACTCGGAGAGGCAATGATGTCTCCTCTCAGAATGATCCGTAGGCACTTACCACGGATGGTGATAAGTCCAAGGCGTAGGGACCTCTGGGCCTATCCTCTGGAATAGAGGAGCTGTCGTCGACAGAGGGAGACCTGCAACCATCAAGGCAATGATTTTTCCTTGACAGGAGCGCGAGGTACAAGACCGAAATGTGATAGTACTGATGGCAGGACTGATAAACTGTGGGGGGACAACTGGGCAAGTAGAGCGGGTGGACTCAAACTTCCTTAGTTCAGAGTATGATAATGTGAATGATCTGGCAGCATATGAAACTGACTGAGGGGAAAGGGATCATAGCTGTAATGGATCTGGGAGGATAACTGGCTGAGGGAGACTCAAGTTGGTGTACAATGGCAGGAGACTGCAGAATACTCTGAACAAAGGCGACCTGATTGAGGGTGCTGCCGAGATGATCGATCATAGTGCCAGGAGGCACGGGAGGAGACTTCTTCATGGGTTAATGAACTAGAAGAAGTGTGTGTAAAAATGGTACTGTCGTGTGGATTTTACGAGCCCAGGACAGTTCATGCTCGTGGTTGCTTTCAATTTTAAGGAGTCTGAAAGCGATAAGAAGACTCTGAAGTGATGGAATGGTACTGTCGTGTGGATTTTACGAGCCCAGGACAGTACATGCTCGTGGTTGCTTTCAATTTTAGAGAGTCTGAAAGCAAGTAAGAAGACTCCAGGGGGTTGCTTTTTCGTAGATTTAGTCTCCAAGGCCCAAAGAAGCATAAAAGGATGCAATGAAGAACTCTTCTAGCCGGTGTGACTAGAGTATTCCTTTTTCGTAATTAGTCTACCAGGTCCGGGAAAGGGTTAAACTTATACCAGATAGACGCCCTTTCAGGTACTTTAACGAGCATGAAAGGAAGCAAGATTGCTCGGCGATCTTTTCATTCTTTTAGGAGTTAGAAAAGAGCTTAACGGAAACTCCCTAAGTGCCTTTTTCGTAAAGGAGTTGTCCGGCCCGAAAAAGGGATAAAATTATACCGAACAAAAGGAATGGTCGGGCAAGGAGGAAGTGTTCAATCAAGGTTTAGTAATGATGACCAAGAACGAGGGTAGGTGGGAACACTGATGGACCTCCTTGCGGGGTAGATGAAATGGTGGCAAAATAACGAGACATTTGCAGTATGACAGGAGTGAATGGCTCATGTAAAAAATGTGGAACAATCCGATGGCAGCCGATGTGGCACGCAAACCGAGGCAGCAAGGTGTTGGGACATAATGTTGAAATTGTACCAAGTGAGAGTGAGAAATGATCTCAAGCGTCATCACGAGCTCGGAAAAATGAATCCGACGATATAAAGGATGTCAAAAATGGGTAACGGCCGATGTGGCACGCACACCGAGGCGACGAGGGCGTTTTGGAAAAACACCCAAAAAATTGGGGGGTGAGAGCGAGAAATGATCTCAAGCATCATCACCAGCTCGGAAAGATGAATCCGATGATATAAAGTATATCAAAAATGGGCTACGGCCAACGTGGCACGCAAACCGGGGCGACAAGGTGTCGAGACACAATGGTGATATTGGTCCAAGTGAGAGCGAGAAATGATCTCAAGCATCATCACGGGCACGGAAATGTGAATCCGGCAGTGCAAATGGTGCGAAAAATGGAGGCCATAAGGACTCCGGAATGGCCAAAGGAAATAACTAGGTGTATAAAATCAAATATACAAGTGATATGTGACCTCAAAAATGGTTGAGATCACAAATGTGGAAAAGTGAGCAGGGTTAATGACTTGCCCCCATGCTATGTGCATGGGGTTTGTGATTATGGATCACATATGTGTGGGTTTGAACAATGGGTTCATTGACGTGTTGAGATAGATGTGATGGGGAAGGTTCAAAATGATTGATCATGCCCCCTATCCCAGGGTCGAGGGAATCTATTATGCCCCTTGACTCAGAGTTGTCAAGGTGGTGCTCTATGAGAGCAGGGTCAAGACTAGGCATTTCGGTATGGGACCAGGCAAAGACATCGCGGAACTCCCGGAAGAGTTTTCTGTACTCCTCAATCTCTTGTTCACTGCAGGAGGCTCCTAAGGCGATGCATTCATTGACGCCAGGGGGGTCAAAGATATCTATGTGGATAACGGGTGAGATATTGGCCATGTTACCCTCCTCGAAGGTGTCAGGAGCAGGAATAGGGTCCTTGAACCAGTCGACCTTGGTGGGGAGGAAGTCTTTGGATTCAACCGTGAATTGGTTAGCTGTGCTAGGGGAGGATTCTTCTGGGATGAAATAGGAACGATGATGCATATCATCCCAGGGATAATCCGGGGCAGTAAGGGCCTCAAGAATCTCCTCATCGGTACGGAAAATTTGCGTCGTCAAGTCGGTTGACGAGGGGGTAGTGGTGGAAGAGATCATATAAATGGTATTAACCTCCCCGGAAGGTGAAGAGTCTGGGGGGTAGATCTCCTCAATGGTAGGTGGTGCCGTCTCAAGATCCAGATTGTTCATCTCATAGAGAGCCGCTCTGTAATCCGGGAGATCGGGACAATGATGTGAATAGTGCCCGTAAATACCGCATATGGAACAGGAGTGGTTGGTACGTAGGGACTTATCTTTAGGCTTGGGAATGGGGTTTAGTTCGACTGTTGGGATGTTGGGGTCATCATCGAGCATTTGCATGTGCTTCTGCAATGCGGGTAACTGTGGGCACTGGTGGGTCGCATGGCCCAACTCGTCACACAGCGAGCATTTGGGAGGAGCACGAAACACTGGAGGGTTTTTGACTGTCTTGGGAGGTGGTACAGCAGTGTAAGGTTGTGGACCTCTGCCCCCAGTGGGTGTGGGAGTAGGAGGAGGTGTCGTAGAGGATGAAGGGGTAGAGACACCGGGAGGTGGGTGGGTGGTAGTAGCCATGGGTTGCACCGGCTGGAGGACGACATCTGGTGTCGGCGGGCGAACGGGAGGCGAAAGATACCATACAGGTAATCCCAAGGTTAACCCAGGGAGGCTAAGGGTAGCCATGACCGGGGCGCTTACTACTCCGGCGGGAGGAACGAGGAAGGGGATCGTATGGATCGGTGTAACACCAATGTGACTAGGTACCAATGGTGGTTTAGGCAACAAGGATGGTTGATTGTTAGGTGGTAAGATGTCATGGGACAAGGTACATAAGTCAGACATTTCGGGCGTAGATGACGGCGGAGGAATGGAGTGAAAGGTGGAAGTCATCGGCGCGTCTGAGTAGACTCCAGGACCCGTAGAGGAAACAAACGAGGTGGTGGCAGGAGAAACAGGTTGTTCAACCATGGGGAGAACATTTTCCGGTGCCGCCGGAGCACTGGGATCATAGTAGGTGAGCTGGTCAATCTTAACCACGCGTCCTTCATGGGGGAACATCATGGTGCAAAAGACAGAAGAGGCAACCGCCCGCATGGCATACATGTAGCTGCGGCCAAGTAGAAGGTTGTAATCCAATTGGGCATTGATTACCTCTATATCAATAAGGACTGTTTTACCACCTAACTGGACGGGAACGTTGGGTAGAAGGCCTTGGGGCTGGGCCGAACGACCGTCGTAGGCGCGTAACGCAGTGGTGGACTGCTGGAGAGGAGGGGATCCTAGATTCTGCCATACGAATGTAGACATAACGCATGTGGAGGCACCCTCATCGATGATGCACCGATGGATAACAAGGTTCCTAACGGAGACGGTAACTTGGAAGGCTAAGCTGGAAGGTAGGCGTGGTTCAGACTGGTCTAAATCAAACACCATCAAATGCGAATCAGTTGGGTCAATCCCCCCAATGGCGGAAAGTAAAGTCTTGCGCTGGGAAGGGCAGTTCTTCAAGACTTCTAACGCAGACATGGCTGCAGGAGATTGGGCTAGGTCGTCTACAATGTTGTAGTTTGACGCAGCACGCGCATTAGGGTTATTGTTGATTCGGCGAAGTGGGAAACGAGGTGCTTTCGCGGCGCCGTCTATGGGAGGCGGAGGTATACGTAACGCCTGATCGGTGGGATGAGCATTAGTAGTTTTATCCGTGGGAGTGGCTTCAGAAGTGGAGCCATATTGGTTCCGACGGGTCTGGAGGTTGACGTCAGCGGATGACATCATCAGTAAGTGGTGGGTACCTGAGTCAAACATGGGTTGATCAGGAGCAGCGTAAGTGATCTGTTGTTGTTGGGGTGCATTGGCTTGCTGGGGAGCCAACGGCTGAGTGTTCACTACGCCTTGGGTCGGTAATGGGTTTTGCAGCACCAAAGGGGGTTGCTGAGGTTGGGGGGGGTTGGGCGGTGCTTGGGGAGCCGCATGCCCTTGGCGATGGGCCTCGTCAACCCAAAGCTGCCGAGCTCGCTCCAAGTGTGGGCAAGCGTGTGTGTAGTGTCCATAGACCCCGCAAATAGAACAAGGGTGGTTCGTTCGCAAATTGGGGTTTTTAGCCTGCTTGGGCGGGCGATCAGGGTTTTGATTAGCGGGGGCCGCGTTGTGATTGTCAGGGGGATTAGCCGGTTGACCAGCTTGGTCTGCAGGTAGGTTGTTTCCCCGATTACGGCCCTTGCCGCGGTTCTGTTGGCCCTGGTTACGTTGGTTGGTCGGGTTTTGCTACGGATTCTGTTGGGCGTAAACTTGCCCTTGGGCAGCAAGTGGATTCTGAGGTTGCGCAGGTGCAGGAGCAGGCTGCGGGGGATGATATGCAGGTTGAGGCTGAGCAGGTGCAGCAACTTGAGGGGGTTGCTGATAGGACTGCGGAGCAGGTAGTGGATGTGCCGCAGGGGCTGCCTGGGGCGGATAATAAGCTGGTGGGGCTTGTGAAGGCGCAGGAGCTGGGGCAGTCTGCTGATGGTAGTAAGGCTGAGGGGCGACTGGAGGGGCATAAGCAGGAGTCGCATACCCGAAGCACTGAGGTGGACATGAAGGTCCATGGGAATGGTGATGTGTCATGGGAGCATATGAGTTGGTTGCTCCAGACTGGGAGGTAGCCCTCGACAGGTCGGGGCCAGGGGTAGGACGTGCTATAGAAAACGGTTGGGGATGCGAAGAAACACGGCCAATGATACCATCTGCAGCGTGGGATGCCCCCGGCGCATCATGATGGGAGGACTCGCCGCGAGGGGCGTCAGGTATAATGGTATAAAGGTAACCCGACTGGGCGTAAATGAGGTCGAACTGCTGTGCCTTAAGGATGGCCTCTTCTTCAGACTGGGGTCTTTCTGAAGCTACATCCTTAGCAATAACAGGAAGCAGGGACTTGAGGAACCAATCGAGGAAGATACGGTCGTCAAGTTTGATCTTGCATAAGCTACGGCGTCTACGCCACTCATGGATGTGGTCCGTGATATGGGTAGCTGTGTTTTGTCTACAAGATAGGAGTATCTCAACGCCCGCGTCATAGCGGACAGGCAACTGGAAGAACTGCAGGAAGGTCGAGTCCAGGGAAGCAAAGGTGGCGTGGGTCCCATGAGGCTGCTCAATATACCACTTGGCTGCAGAGCCAGTGAAGGTGCGCTGTAAGAGACGGAGGCGAACAGAATCATCTACTATGGAGTTAGAGGAACACCATAGGTGGAAAGACATGATATGGTTTTGTGGGTCCTCACCGGCCTTGCCCTCGAACTTAGGGATGTCCGAGGGGAGCTTGGTAGGCATATGAGGCCACGTGGGGTCGTGTCGAATAGGATCGTTGGTCAATCTGGCCAGGTCAGGTAGGTTGAGGCTAGCCATGAATGGCAAACTGGAAGAAGGCTGCGACACAGTAGTGCTATGGACCAAGTTGGGGCCAGTGCCCCCAAGTGGAGGGACAAGATTTAGGGTGGTGCCCCCAAGTGGGGGAACTGAGGTAGTGGAGGATGGTCCAGCACCACCGTGGGTAGTGTGAGCCACTGATGTAGTGGGGATAGGTATTCCCGCTGTGGGTATAGGTACCGTGAGGGGAACAGTAGATGGTTGCCCCATGGAGGGCATACCAAAAACAGGTGTAGTAACTGGTGTAGTGGTGGATGTGCCACTAATGGTCCCTATGACAAATGGTGTGGAAGTCGTGCCAGCCATGGGGCTAGTAGGGGCAGTATAAATCGGGTTCTCAGACTCTTCGTCAGAATCAGAGGTGAAGTAAGGGGCGTCACTATCTGGTGACGGAGACCTACATCGCTGACGAGTGGATTCAAGTGACAAGGCTCTAGATCTGTGATGAGTGGTATCAACGGACAATGATCGGAATCTACGACGAGTGGTGTCAAGAGAACCGTGCTGTGGGGGCTCGCCCCTGAGGCGCCGAGAATGTCTCGGGGACTCAATGGTGACGGATGGTGTCAAATCTCTGTGGGTTGATGTGAGTATAAAAACAGCTCAAAAATCCTAATGCAACCGAGTGTGCAGAAGGAGAGCTAAAAAACAAGGCACTCAGGCCAACAACCAACTCAAAACACCCACTGCAACAGCTGTGCTACAATGGGTGGAGTAACAACAAAGATGGTCAGAATACCAACAAGCAGCAGGTTTCCTAAAAAAGAAAAATGGTGGACTCACTAGACCAAAGGGAGGTAAAGGAGCATACAAACACCTAACTAAAAGTATTCTGACTTAACTAAACATATCCTCTGCAAGGTGATGAAATCCAAGTCAGACAATATGAGTAGGAAAGCCAAGTGGCTATGATATCCCCCTACCGGGAGGGACACCGGGTAGTCAATCCTAGAAGAATGGCAGCTAAGATACCCCGTTCATGACACGTCCAGAAAGGTGAATCTGCCATTTAGTTCGTTGACCGCAATACCCCTATACAGGGATATCCCGCGAACCGCGAAAGGTAGCCCTTCGGTTACTGAATGGAGTGCGGTATTCCACTCAGGCCTCCGGAACCAGTCTCCCGACTTCAACCCTCCTAAGGGAGAGGCCCTCTGATAAACTGGTCGTGACCGTGCCAAAAAGTACTAGGGGATTTTGGTTCCCTAGTTGGACAACAACTATGTCTCAAGTGAAATAACCAAGGGGTGTTATTGGAAGCCTATCCCCCTGATCCTACCTAGCTACAATGATTCTTTTGTGTTCCCCAAGTGGGGTTAGAATGTGGGTTTAATTAGGTACTTTTTAAGGCTCACTTGATTTTATGTGACAGAGTGTGTGCTCGTGAGGTAATGATCCCAAAAATAGAAGTGCCACAAGGGAGGGCAACTTCCAATCTATCAATAATGCTGAAATTGATTCTTTGAACTTGCAAAATTTTCTGAAATAAAAATACTGAAATTTTAAAAAGATTCTGTAAAAGGAACAGAAATTATGTTGCAGAAAGGCTGTTAGGAAGTGGGCTGCAGGTAGAACAGGGGGCTGTTGAATTGCAGAAAATATTGCAGCAAAAGGGGCTGGGATCAAGACGGGAAAAGAGCAGAAATCAGACCGCGGGTCTGTGGCGATTTGGAACAGGCCGACCGCGGGTTTGAGGGAAACAGCGACGGTCAGGTCGCGGCTATCGGGCCAACAGAGGCAGTCGGGACGCAGGAAACAGGGAAAAAGACACAGTCGGGTCGCGGCTATCGGGCCAACAGACGCAGTCGGGACGCAGGGAACAGGGAAAAAGAGACAGTCGGGTCGCGGCAAAAAGGCTAACAGGCGCAGTCGGGACGCCCGAAAGAGGCAGAAAGCCGCATTCGGGACGCGGGAAAAAGGCCGACAGGCGCAGTCAGATCGCGGCAAACAGGCTGATTAGCCACGGTCGGATCGCAGGTAACAGAATTGAATCCGCCGGCAGAGCGTCGGAAGTAGTCTGAGAGCCACGGTCGGATCGCGGGTAAAGGCCTGAAAGGCGCGGTCGGGACGCGACTGCAGAGGAAAAAAGACGCGGTATGCAGCGGCCGAAAGGGACAGCCGAAAGGAATTTTTTTTTAAAAAACGGAAACCAGAAATTCGAAAACTAGTGGAGTCGCCAAAACTGTAGCTAGGGTTTTACCCCTAGCTTGTGCCAATGAGCACCTACTAAGGAGAATGGACTCCTTAGTAGCAGTTCAGTATATTAAACTAATTAAGCTAAAACAACAATTAAATTACTTCTAAAATATTGCATGAAACATAAACATCAAATGAAAAGAATGGCTTTTTCTATTAATGTTACCTTGAGTGTCAAGGTTTGATGAAGCCCTTTGCAGTGTCCAAGAGGATGCTCCAAGCTTCAAGATGCTCCTTCTCCTTCTCCAATGATGGGAATGGGCCAAAGGTGGCTCTCAAGGTGAAAATAGTTCAAAGGTGAACTAGGGTTTCGAGAGAGATTTTGGCAGAGTAAGGGTGCTTGTGATTGTGGATGTGGAATAAGGGATCTCCATCACCTATTTATAGTTTTTTGGTGGTGGAGTGCTGACCCATGGTAAATGAGCTAGTGAGCACTTTTTGGGTGTTAACACTTATAAGGAATCTGAAGACTATATTTGAAAACATGGGATTACACATCAAAATTCAGTTCCCTACAATCCCCAGTAAAACGATGTAGCAAAAAGGATGAATAGAACCTTAATGAAAACAACACGATCAATGATGTTTTCCAAGAATGTGAAGCTAATGTTTTGGGGTGATGCAGTAATATGTGCAACATATTTGAGAAATAGAAGTCCATCTCATGTTCTTGAATATAAGAATCCACATGAAATGTGGTTTTTCCACCTTCCTTCGATTAGGCATCTCAGGGTTTTTGGTTCCACCTGCTATGCCTTAATACCAAAGGGGCAAATAAACAAGCTTGGTGATAGAAGTCGAAGATGCATTTTCTTGCGTTACTCAGAAACTTCCAAGGAATATCGTCTTTACGATGAGGTAAACAAGAAATTTGTTGTTTCCATAACTTTCATTTTTCTTGAAACTAATAAATGACCAGTCCATTGAAAGACAACTTGGCTATCTGGAGAGGCTTGCTCATCTAAAGACATATTATGAATTTGATAATGAAATTCCACATCTTGAAGGGGGGATCCCTATCTTGGATAAATCTATGGAATTTCCTTTTGAAGTAGCACCAACACCCACTCATGAACAAAATCATGAAGAATAAGTTCATGGCACTTCAACTGAACAAGAGACTAAACTAGATGCTTTGATTGAGAGGATTGAAATATTGAACCTTGAAGCGAATGATGCACCACCTGCTGATCAACTTGGGCCATCAAGGAAGATTCTAAAATGGGCCACAAAAACACTTGAAAGTGTTCATTCACGATGTAACAAGTATCGGTTAGACTAGTATATCATTAAAAGTTGTTTTATATGCAATAGTGAAGGATTACACAAGAAGTAGAATTGATTTAAAAGCCCTATGTCCTATGACGAAATTCGGTTCCAAGTAAAATGAAAGGTGTTAGCACTCGGATTTTACCTTGGGATGTATCAAGGAAACTCCAACCCATTGCTACCATAACCTTGGACATTGTTGGTTACAACCTCGTTTTCCTTAAGGCTTGGGCTTGTTGATATGAGAATTGGGAACCCACCTATATTCCTAGCTCAAGGCAAACTTGGGATACAATAGAGGGGATACAAAGAACTATCAATGAGGTAGCAACAAATCAACAAATGGGTGGAGGGCTGTAGTAGGGATCTAGAGGTTGGATTAAGATGCTATATCTCCATTTCAAATCATGATATCCCATACAACTTCCGCGAGTCGTCACTATCATGTGTTGCTTCAGACTTTGATCCCTTTGCATAACTTGTTAGGGAATTAATGATTATTGGAGAATATCCTTCCATAATGAGGCTTGAAAGTAATGATGCTTGGCCGAGGTTAATCATGCTTTAAGAACCTATTATTTTGTCGAGTTGTTTGGGTCAATACCCTTGAAGCTATAGTAGAGAAGATTTTTTTCCCCTGTCGAGTCCCAAAAAGCTCCATGATTACTTAGAAATATAGGGTTTCCCTTTGATGCACCATCACAATTCATCTTGATTAGTTTATATGAGGGGTGTCTATGGATTCAAGGATGCTATAGTGTTGACTTAGTGGATTTTATCTCATGGTAATATTAGATTTGTCAATAACCTAGAAGACGAGGATTACATTTTTTTCCCATCAAAGGAGAGATCATCCAGTGCCCATTCTTGAGTATACACATCTTCTTTGATGTTTTTGTCATGCACCCAATGTGCTTATAGATTTCCCTCTGAAAACTCTATCATTCCTTTCCTTTCATACATGCCATAGAAGGAAGATAGGGAAGATACTCTAAGCATCATTTGATTTTTTTATGGGCTAGGGGTAGATAACTTGTCTTTATTTAAGGTGTGGAAAGTTGAGGTGTGTAGATCCCATATCCAACTTGGGTAGTTGCAATGGTTTATTAAATGTGCCATTGTCTCTTCAAGGAATTCACACACCCCTTTCTTAGGTGACGCTTTGACCTAACCCTTTTTCTGTAAGGTTGAATATGAATGGAAATAAAGGGTCACTAGACTATATTACACCTCTTCTAAGGGAGAAAGAATTAGAGGGAGAGTTGATTTGATTATGCTCATAATATATTAAATCCACTCTCTATTGAATAAAAAGGCTTCCAACATTTGTGTTGTATGGAATCCTATATGAGCCTATCGAAGGATTTGGACATATTGAGTTTGATTATCTGTCCTGCCATACTCCTTATTTTCATGGTGTGAATCGATTCATGCAATACTATGATTCCATCTAGGAATTGCCTCCCTCACAAATATCTTTCCTGCTCTTTAGATATAATCGTGTCAATGAGAGGATTTTTTTTTTCCTCAGAAAAAAGTCGTAATTTTATTATCAGAAGATACAAAATTACATTCTGCAGATATATGGAGAGCATAAGCTACTCCATACATTGTCACATATGTGTGGGTACAGTAAATGATCTCAGGAGCAAACCCTCATTGCACAGAAATAGATTCATCTTAACCAAATCCTCATCGGAGGATGTAGAAGATCCATGTCTGTGGACAGAGCAGCAGACACGTAGACCTCCCAAATCGGCAAAAATACCCAGCAGTCAAACCCCTGATAAAGAGCATCCAGACAAACCCCATAATGGACTGGAGCAGTCCGCCGTTGCAAGCCGAGCGTCCCTGAAACCATTTTCTGTCCCAAACATCAATAATAGTGCCCCATACAAAACTACAATGGCCTGCACATGTAGTATAATCACTGAGATCCCTACATTGTCACATATTTACTGTCCCATATTAACATCATTTCTGTCCCATAAAACAAATACAACAATTGTTGTCCTTACAGCCGCATATATCCACGTACAAAAACAAATACTGTTACATAAATGGAAGAGTTTATCCATCATTGGACAACAATAGCTGATCTATTGCTCAATTCTGTGCCGCCATATCATCAAGATAAGGTCTGTGGTAATAACTGAAAGTGCCCCCAGGTGAATGAACAGTAATCCTCCAAGTTCCTAGAGCAATATCCTGCTGCGTCGCTGCCTTTGAGAGCTGATCTGCCATCCCGTTCCTCTCCCTGTAAATATGAGTAAATGTAATATGATCAAAGGACTGCTTTAACCTTATCACCTCCTCCAGGATTGGTAATAGGACCATCACATGACAGTGTGTAGTCTCCTTTTCCCAGTCAATAACTATCAAGGAGTCACCAAAAACCTGTAGTGATATACATCCTTGTTCTAGAGCAAATAACATCAGCAATTTTAAAGACATCAATTCAACATAGTTGTTAGATCCTCGCCCCAAACCAGCTACAAGGTGAAAGAAATGGAATTCAGATTTGTACAGTACTGCCCCCCCTCCACACACCGACTGATGATCTAAAGAAGCACCATCAAAATAGGCCCACGGCATGGTGAAATCAATCTGTTCTACATGCACAGGTCTAATTCGAACCACATGGATAGGTATCATGTAGTGTTGAAGTATCGCCACAACATGAGCCACTACAGTCTCCAGCAGAACCACACTATCCTGAAATATGATCTGGTTTCGGGCTATCCATATGCCCCATGCGAATATACACGGAAGGGCCCGGAATGATGTGGACTTAAAAATATGCCACCACTAATGGAACGCTTCAAGGACGTTCGTTCCCCTCCACCTCACCTGAATATAAAAAAAATAGCATATACCATCCCATATAGCCTGTGAATATCGACAATGAACAAATAGATGAGTATTGGTCTCATCCGCAATCCGACAAAGTGGACAGATCCCCATACCCTGGAGGAATCGTCTTTGTAGAATGTCCCAGGTAGGAGCCTTATTTTCCAGTATAGCCCAGAAGAGTAATTTAGATTTACCCGGACACCTTAACTTCCACAGATATTTCCACCACCACACCAATTCCCTGTTATGAACTTCCACATTCAGCTGGATATATCCATATTTTGGTGAGTATATACCCGAGGGATGGTGATCCCATATAAGTCCATCAACCCTGTTGGTCAGCCGAATATTAGTAATTATTAATATCTGCAGAAAATCCTCCCAAGCCCCCTGTAGTGCTTCAGTTATCCCAAGTCGTTGTGCAGAGATCCATCCCTGATGCCAAATAGTTGATGATCCCGGATCCTCAATATCAGCCAGAAAATGACAGCCTCTAGCAACCAAAAAATTTCTCAATTCCACTGAAAGGACATGACCTCCCCTACAGCCAACCCAAGGATCCATCCCAATACAGATGAGACGCCCATTCCCAATCCTCCACACCAAACCAGAACCCACCAAAGAAAAATGTTGCACCACCGCTTTCCAGACCACAGAATAATTTTCCCTCGTCTTATTTCCCATCCTGATCCATTCAAGAATAGTGAGAGGGGCAATATATTTATTATATACCACTCTTGTCCAGAGACTCTGTGTATGTATAAGTCTCCATGACACTTTCGCCCCCAAAGCTCTTGCAAACAGAAAAATATTCTTTAACCCCCATCCTCCCAGTGCTTTAGGAACAACAATTTTTTCCCATCTGACCCATACCAATGCACGAAGCTCACTCTTACCCTTCCAGAGAAAGGCAAAGCACATCCTCCAGATCTTCTCCAGGACTCCAATGGGGATCCAAGCAAGAGACATCCAATACACCGGAATTGCTTCCAAAACAGATTTAATCAGGACCAACCTCCCAGCCCGAGAGAGCCATTTATGACTCCATCCATGAAGGCGCTGTTCTAATTTTGCAATTAACCAGTGCCAATCAGCCTTAAGATAAGCATTCGGTTTCAAGTGAAAGCCAAGGTACTTTAAACCATCATCAATATCCAAAATCCTATAAGGTAGTATGTTAGCCAGTCTTAGTATCTCCTGCTCAGATAAGTTTGAGCATGTGATAGTGGATTTGTCAATGTTCACTAACATACCCGCAACAACTTGCACTAAATGAAGACCTTCAACCACCTTATCAATATCCTGTCACGTGCCATCACAAAATATCAGGATGTCATCAACAAAAAGCAGATGTGTAATAAACAGTACCTGAGAAATGGATATGCCCCTAAAGGATCCATCAGCTTTAGCTTTCAGAATAAAACGGCTGAGTCCTTCAGCAATAAGGAGAAACAGCAGCGGAGAGAGGGGACATCCCTGTCGTAGACCCCTTCCCGCTTGGAAGAATGGACTAGCAGAACCATTAATTAGTACAGCAAAGCTCACCGTAGTGAGGCATGCCATAATCCACCTAATAAATTCGTAGCAGAACCCCAAGTGAGTGAGAAGCATCCCGATATATAGCCAGCTAACCCTGTCAAATGCTTTAGAGAGATCAATCTTAATCACAACACCCTTCTGTTTCATCACTTTTAGAGTGTGTAATCCTTCCTGAGCAACTCCAATGGCCTCATGAATTTGACGTCCTTCCAAGAAGCCAAATTGTTCACAAGAAATATGCTAAGACAAAATATTCTTGAGTCGTCTTTCCATAACCTTTGAGATGATCTTATAGATACAATTGCAGAGAGAGATAGGTCTGAATTCATCAAAGCTGTCAGGCTTGTCCGTCTTCGGAATAAGAGCTATGAAGGTAGAGTTGAAAGGACCATGGACAAACCCAGCCTTTCGCGATTCTTCCACCACATTCAATAATTCCTCACCGAAGAATTCATAGAATCCTAAGAAGAATTCTATAGGCCAGCCATCAGGCCCCGGGCTTTTATCTTTTTGAAAGGATTGCATGACCATCGAGAGTTCATCCGGCATCACCTCCTCCATCAACAGTCTATTATCATCCTCCCCCACGAAACGAGGGAAAAGCTGGGTCACCCGAATAATCTCAGCAATAGAGGCTCCAGGCTGAGTAGTGAATAAATCTCCAAAATGTCGAACCCCCAACGCCGCTAATCCATCAAAGTCGGAGACCTGTTCCCCTGCTTCAGATTTTAGTTCCCAAATAGAGTTTGTGAATTTCCTCCCCTTAGCATATGCTTGAAAATTTTTTGTATTCTCATCACCGCACTGAATCCAAATCGCCCTACTTTTCATTCTCGACATCTCTTCTCTCTCACACAGTATCACAGTCCTGCGTCTTTCCCACTCCATCAGCTCTCCTTTCTGTATATCATCCAGAAAACCCATGCCCGGACTATTAAGAGTCTGATCAATATTCATCTCAGCAGCCCGCAATGTCTGATCATCAATAGCCCTTTTGTCATGAGCCTAGGAAATAGTGTCCTCTTTAATGCGCTTAAGATTGTGATTAAAGTGTGCACCCGCATGCATCTGAGAATCTTGAGGTCGATGAACCCACAGATCCTGAACCAGTTTAACAAAAGCCTCCTCCTTCAGCCAGCTACGATTGATTTTGAAAGGGCTAGGAGGTTTCTTCCTGCTACCTCGTAACTCCAGGAAGATGGGGCAGTGGTTAGATATGCCACCTGACCCTACCCACTGTCTGACAACATCAACGCCCAGAGCCAACGCATCGGCCACCAGAAATCTATCCAGTCTTTTAGCCACCCGATGTTCCCCAGCTCTCTTATTCCTCCAGGTAGGAGTTAACTTGGATGGTAAAATGTCAAGAAGATCCTTCCTGGCAAAAGCTTGAATAAAATGAGTTGCTAATGAATCCGGAGCAGCCCGAGGCCCCCATACTTCAAAGGTCCCCAGAGTAAGATTGAAATCCCCACCCAAAATCACATCCCATCCATCAAAAAGATCCAAACGTAACAAGGAGTCCCAGTAGCCCACCCTATTTAAATAGGGCACGTATATATTGAGAACCGTGATCAACCGACCAATCTCAGCATCCCAAACTTCCAATCCGATACCAGAAGAGATTCCCCAAGAACTATCACATCTGCAACTCTTTTCCTTCCACCCCGAGGCCATCCCTCCAGAGCGCCCCCGAGAATTCACTCCAACAAACTTCCAACCAGGAAGTAAAGATTCCAGAATTCGTACTACATCCTCACTGCCACCCAATGTTTCTTGCAACAGTAAAACATCCGGTTGATTAAATTCCACCAGCCTCCGAAGCGACGATTTTTTAATGGGACTCGCCAACCCACGACAGTTGAAGGACAGGAGTTTCATAATATACCCCCATCTAGGGCTTCCACTGCTCGAAGTGCCCACTCAAAAAAATAATGTGTACCCATCACCAGAACGGGCTTGAGTAGGAGACCCAAGACTACCCCCCAGAGCAAAAGAGTCATCAATAAGGGAACATCAGGAGAAAAGAAATGAGACTTACCCGAGGGTTTCACATCAGAACCCCATCATGTAAAGAACCCTCCAACAACAAACCCCAGCAAAATATCCACGACAGCAAGTATCAAACCAAAGATCAGCTGGACAAGCCAAAAACACCAGATTCCAGAAGCTCGCAGAAGCTCAAAATCCCTCAATCCTCCATCCAGATTCTTGGACCGATTCAATACCACCTGTCACTGCAATTCATGTAGCTTACCTCTGGTAGCACGCGTCTCAACAATTCTTGTAGCACTCACACAACGAACTATCAATTGATGACAGGATGGACGTATCTAGAAATAGACAGAAAGAATTTCCACCGACTTTCACTCATCCATGGAGAGCGCTGTCTCAGGTCTTTGAGCAATTCATCCCTTTATCGATCAGCCACATCACGATCTGGTCTTAAAACGCAGATCCAACAGTTTATATGACTATGCTCCACATCCACACTCAGGAGACAGAAAACCTGAACATCAACTTCTTACAGCGAATCTCTGCATCAAGGAATCAACCATCGGTTTCTAATCTAATTGACGGTTTACACAAACACCTCTCAATCCACATCCAGCTCTTCATTAATCACCATATCATTAACCAAAAGCTCTGTAATTCAATCTCCTGGCCTGATTTGACAATTCATGGCTCACTATAGATCCCTGTTTTCTTTCCTTTCTTTGATCTCCACCGTTCAAAGATGCAGCAAAATTCACCACCAAAATTCACCACCGGTCTTCACCTTATGCACAGGGCAAACATTTATTTCATGCAGGTGGCTCTGCGCAACTCACTACTTCTCTGCTTCACACGGGCAGTTCTCTTTCTCTGGACCATGGGATCCTCCACAAGCAATGGATTGGATCTCTCTCCAGGTCGACAGTCGCAGACTCCTCCACAACAACCTTTACTATTAGATTATCAATGAGAGGATTGAAAGAGTTAGCAACTTATTTAGAGATGATTTTGTAGGCTACATTACATAGGGCTATGAATTTCTCAGACATGCTAGCATTGGCTTCCTTCACAATAAGAGGAAGGAAAATGGAAGTGAGGGCCTTTAGAATGTTTCTCAAGGATTTGAGTCCACCATTTCTAGTGGTAATCTACTTTGAATTCCAAGAATTCATGAAAGAAGTATAAGGGGAATCCATCTGGTCCTTGGGCTTTCCCTAGAGCCATTTCTTTTACTACTTGTTCTACTTTGACTTCGGTGATTGACTACATGAGGTGAGGTTTTGATCATCAGTGATGTGTTTTGGGATATTCCTTGTGATGGAGGCTATGAACCTTTTATTTTCCACACTTGGTTACAAGAGAAGGTTTTTGAAGGAGTTGAGATATTCCTCCATCTCCCTTTGGTAACACATCATTCCCATTTTCTTTGATGAGGCTCATGATTATATTTCCGTTTCTGTGCTCTAATGTGGATTTGTGAAATAATTTTGTGTGTTTATGCCCCTCCTTTAGCCAACATCTATGATATTTATGATTCTAGTGAATCTCTTTCTGTCTAGTTTATATGTCTAACTAGGCACTAAGACCCCTGGATGAATCCATGAAGATGGGTGTCTATTTTGGGGGGTCTTATGAGACAATAAATTTGATTTTTTCATGTTTTTCAACTTTGGGTGAACAAAAGTGATATTTTTGTTTAGAATTTCACTTTTCAGTAAAAAGAAAACTTTCATAGAATTATGTTATCTTTCTATTCATTATTTTTTCAAATTTGTTTATTGATATTTGATATGTCAATTTGGAAAATGTTTGACAGCATGTTCTTATAAAATGAAAGGACTAAAAAACAGTCATGTTTTTTGACAGGCTTGAAATCATTGTTAAACTCGTGTTTTGTAAAAAAAAAATATGCTACGAAAATCTACACAAAATGTACTAAGGCATGACTATAATTTTGTAACCAATGGATCTATATACTAATTATTATATTTTTTTGAATTCGATCAATGGGGAAAGCTTCTCGATTTTCAACATGTTTTTTTTTATAGGACATTTCTCTCAATTTACACTAAAATTAAAAAATCTAAGAATACCATTTTGAAGTAGACACTCCAATTAACGACCCCATATTTTTTTCAATTTTTTATGGTGTACTTTTAAAGTTATGGATTGTTCATTTCACCACATTTTGAAAGCGATGAAACCAAAATGGACACGTGTTAACAAAAAACATAATTACAATTACCAGATCTCATCTGAACACAACAAAATATATACCAATGGAGAGTAGATTCAATGACTAAACTAATGGTATCAAGTCCGACAGTTTATTTGCATTGTAACAGATGGTTTTTCCCTTCCAAAAATAGAGAAGCCTGAAACAGTGAATTTTTTAGGTATCAGACGGTATTCGGCCGAATAGTGGTTTTCCATTAGTAGCCTGTTAAAATTAACAACGGTTGTTTGCCCCCCCCGAAAAAAAAAAAATTCATTCCGTTGGCCGGAATAAAAAGAAATTAAATTATTTGAGATTGTATAAATAAATCTAAACGAGTCATGATTTCACATCTCTTTTTTTCGTAGAGGTCTTTATAAAATATTTTTGAAGGGGTTTTTTCAAAGGAGATTTCTTTCCAAGGAGTTTTTCTTCAAAGGACTCTTACAATATTTTTATAAGGTGATTTTTTGATAATTTTTTTTAAGTAAAATTCTCTTCATGTTTTTATAAATGGTTGAAAGACTCAAAAAACAAAATTTAATAACTGTTTTTAAATCTTAAATTTTTATTTTTTTACTATAAAGTGATGATTCTTTAATTTAACCTCTACATATTAAACAATCATGGGCAATAAAAAAACGTCAAAGCAAAAGTGATCATAAATGTGATGATGATGCTCATAGGGAAAGAGAAAGACTTAGATATCATGCCAAAAAAACAAGGGTTGCACAAACATAAGAGACAATTATTGAATATAGTAAATACAAATTTACATCATAATGTTGATGAAATGGATATTGAAAATCAAGTAAAAGAAGAACAAATTGAAGCTGAAGAGACCATTGTTGAAGGGGTTTTTCAAAGGAGATTTCTTTCCAAGGGTTTTTTTCAAAGGAGATTTCTTTCCAAGGAGTTTTTCTTCAAAGTAGATTTATTTCCAAGGAGTTTTTCTTCAAAGGAGATTTCTTTCCAAGGAGTTTTTCTTCGAAGGACTCTTACAAGATTTTTATAAAGTGTTTTTTTGATAATTTTTTTTAAAGTAAAATTCACTTCATGTTTTTATAAATGGTTGAAAGACTCAAAAAACAAAATTTAATAACTGTTTTTAAATCTTTTTTTTTTTTACTATAAAGTGATGATTCTTTAATTTAACCTCTACAGATTAAACAATCGTGGGCAATAAAAAATGTCAAAGCAAAAGTGATCGTAAACGTGATGATGATGCTCACAGGGAAAGAGAAATACTTAGATATCATGCCAAAAAAAAGGGTTGCACAAACATAAGAGACAATTATTGAATATAGTAAATATAGATTTACATCATAATGTTGATGAAATGGATATTGAAAATCGAGAAAAAGAAGAACAAATTGAAGCTGAATAGACCACTGTTGAAGATGTAAATAGGGATTTACATGCTAATTTTATGAAGTCAATACTGAAGATCAAGTTCAAGAGCAAGAAATTGGACCTGGTGTGTATATATCATGTATTTTCCAAATTTATTTTTTATAATGAATTGTAATTTTGGATATATGTTAAATTAAATTTAACTGAATGTGTAGGTGCTTTCACCATTGATGATGAAGTGCTAGAAGACATTGATTGCGAAAAATATGGGGAAAAATAGCCACACATGTTGCACGATATCGTGCTATGCAAATTTATGATGATATTCTCAAACAATATTCAATAGCAGGACAAACGCAAATTTTGAAATGTTTATTAGTGTCCAAGAAGTTAAGAGGTGCTACATAATTATTGGGTATTCAAAAGGTGAAAAAAGAGTAAAAATTGAAACATGATGTGATAGAAAATATCAGTGATGCAATAAAAAAATTGGAAAATCCAGGAAGAAAGATACCAAAGCTGCACGTAGAGCAATTCAGACATAAATTATTTCAGCTAGTATTAGACAAAATTGTTTGACAACACAACTGGCAAAAACAATAGGAACCTCGTGAAAGAAACTATACAAACATAACAAATTTAACATGAAAATAGATGAAAATGTTGAACTTGCTTGTTGGGCAATTATTTGTAGACAAACTTACAAAGATAGAATGAGAGAAGGTGTTAAAGATATTGTACACAAATATTGGTTGGCACATGCTCGATTTTCACCAAATTGAAGGGATGTGATACGATAAAGAGTATCATGAAATGACTACTAAATCCATGCAAAAAATATAATGGCAATGGCACAAGTACAATTGTTCAATAAATTCAACGAGGATCATCATGGAATTAATATGTCAATCACTACATTTGCGCAACTAAAACCATGGTATGTTATACCTATTACTATTCGTGACACATGTTAGAAAATTTTTGGAAATCTGTGGTTGAATTTTTTCAATTCGACAAGTTTCGAACCTCTTAAGTAGGTTCATCCTTACGAGAACACAATCTCAGTCTTTTTTGCACAAGGATGTGAAGTATAAATATTTAATTTTATTATGTTTATTTTATGTCGGTTTTCATTGGGTTTTAGGTTAAGGGTATTAGTTTTTCTTTACTAGTGTGAATTTAGTTTTGATGAATTTCTTTGAATTGGACATGGAAAAGGTGAACATGATGGTGTAGGAGCATGTGTAAAAATAGCACTTCGAAGATGGAAAATGAACCATTCTTCCATGCGATTTCATTCAGATGCAGAAGTTTTCCAATGGTGTCAATTACGTCTAAGCTGTGATTATAATCAACATTCAAAATATGTGCGCATGTATGTACACAGTTTTTTAATTTATATTAATTGTCAATTTAAAAAAATGTTATTTGCAAGTCTATCATTAAAGTATATGCACTAACATTAAAATTTGTCCTTTGTGATTTGTCATATTTTGTGCAGGATATTTTGGCTTATTGGAATCCAAGATATAGATAGATCAATCCCATACGAGGTTGACACCATACATGGGATGAGATATTTACACTCTATTCAAACAAAATCCTTCCAAAACGTGTTTGCATTTGACAGTAGAAAGCAATCATGCTTTTGTCATATTTACACTAAAAATGTTGAATCTATAGAAGTTTGTGAAAACATAGTAAACAACTACGTAAAACATTGGAAACACACCGAAATTAATCCAAAGGGAAAAATGCCACTAGCAAGCTTAGAAGAATTAGAATAAAAAGAAATAGCAATATCATCTGATGGCGATAGACTTTCAGATCTTGTCAGAGAAGGTAACGAAATAAACTAAAAACAATGGTTGTTCATTTCATATAAATTATGTATATATATAACTTACAAATTATTTGTTGATTGTTCATTGTTGTCCATCCCCTTATGTGTATAGTTAATTTAATTGATTTAAAAACCCCGACATCAATTGTAATTTGCACAAGAGATATTTTCGATTTGATTGCACCTTTAGACAACAAAGAAAAGGCGAAATATTATTTGATGTGATGCACTGAAAGAAAGATGAAGTTATTGGAGTACTACGATGACACATGATTTACATATGAGAGAGGATCCATCATTTTAAAAGGTTATTTTTTTCAAACAAAACCATATCACTAAAAATTATATTTACTTTCAAGATTATGAACGTGATGTTATATGTTGTCAATATAGTCATTTGGTATGTGCATCTAGAGTAAAATTAATACAAGTTTCATTGAAAAAAAATTATAAATTAGAAAATGGAAAATGTCCAAATATGACCATGAATGAATAATTGAGGACAACATTCCATTGCAATGTTTTTAACCAATTATCTTTCAAATTGGCTCGTAGACTCAAAACATTCTATCATAAAATAAGGATTCAAATATATACATTCTTTAATTTTTTTCTTCTACTCCATCAATCTCTAATTTGTCACATGTACACTTTTCTTGGAATGATTTTTCTAGCAAGTGAAAAATGAATACATCAAGATGGTTGTAAAGTTTGATTTTGCACATACATTGATTTATGCTAAAAATAGTTAAAGAAAATAGTTTTTTTAATTTGTTAAAATATTTTATCAACATTTAACTTTTGTACATGAAGAAAATGTATGTTTTTTTGAAATTTGTATATTGTTGATTGTCAATTGTGTACATGTATTTAATTATATTAGATTTACTCAAGAATATCATATAATAGTCCTACCTTTTCATATACTTTACAATGTGTCAATTAAAATTGATTGCAAAAATGTTTAACATAAAATATTTTCATTGCTTATTCCTTGTTTTTTTTTTCCTTGGAAAAAGTCCGTAATTTTATTTCAACAAGTTGATTAAAATTACATATTGCACATGTAGTAGAATCAACAAGGATCCCTACATTTTCACATATTTCTGTCCCATATAAGCAGAAACAACAGCTTATAATGAGCTGAACCAAAAAATAAGAGAAATGAGCTCGGGAACAAACCCTCATTGCACATAAAAAAGGAGAATACAGAAAATACTACAGAAGAGTGAGCAGAAACCCGCTCATATCCACCATATCTTCACAAGATCTAGAAGCTATGACCATCCACAGCTCACTATGCATCAGACCCACCACAGAAAGATGTTGCGGCGGCGTTGCTTCAGATTCCAGATTGGTTGCGATAGCCGGTGACGATTTTGGTGGTGTGCACATGAGGCGGTGGCTTCTTGATGCGGGAGGCAGGCGTTTCCTCTGTTTGATGCTGCGGTTTGTCTCAGTGAGTCTTTAACCCTCTGCCTCTGCCTTTTCCCACTCAGATGCCCAGGTTTTCTCACCCAAATCTCCTCTCGGCTCGGCTCCTTCCGTGCGGCTCTAGCGGCAAGCGGCTGGCCCCCATCTTGTTGTTGAAGATCCGCAACCAGTTCTGGTAGCTCTCCCGCATTCTTCTATCGATCATGCTGCACCTGTCCGCGCACAGCAGCGTGGGAAATGAATTTCGTATACGACCTGAGAAGAATGATCCAGCAAAACCCAGAATCCACAGGCGCCACTCTTCCAATCGCGCTCTCTCCAAAATCTGCAATGAGGGTCTCGACATTTCGCACAGGATCATGAAGGACCTTGAAAGAAGCCGGCATGACGCCTTCCCCGAGCGTAAAACAAACAATCCATTTCTCCCACCCTTGGGGATGCAGCGTCTTGAGCAAAAAATTCTTCACAATCTCACGCACCTCGTTCATCAGAAACGCCAGGGCGCTGGGCACAAAATCTCTCACAAAAACCTGGTTATAATTCAGCGCTTCTTCGTTGGAATCCAGCGCAGCAATGGTTCCCACGGGCTTGCCGCGAAAATACACGAGCGAGCGCCGGAGATTCTCCCAGGCATCAGCCACCACGGGATTCTTTTTTTCGGTTTAGATCTGGACGAAGGAACCAAGATCGCCGCTGCCGTCGAGATAGCAGCCCGTCGAAGGTTTGCAGCCGCCGTCGAAGAAAGGTGCCACAACCCCCACCATCCACCAAGAACCCTTGACAAACTAAGCAAGACGTCTTCAACTTCCATCAGATCTGAAACCCTCAACAGAAGAAACAGTAGATCCAAGTCTGTGGACGAGCAGCAAACTCAATGGATCTCCCAAACCGGCGAAATCAGCCAGCAACTCCTGATGAAGAGAACGGCCAGACAAAAACCAGAGCAACGACACCGACCACCAGTAACCCGACGCATCAGCACTGCTCCGCCTGTGATCTTTGCAACAAGCCGCATAGTATCCTGCCGAGAGACCCTGAAGCCAGAACCTGCGATGCCTCCACCGCACGCCGTCCTTCAGGAACGCAAGAAAACAACAATGTACAGTGTACAGGGAAGGAGGGGCGGCTGGGCCAAGCCCTGGCCGCCCAAGCTCAGGATTATTCCTTGTTAAGTGTTGGTACATGGTGTGCTCCTAGCTAAGTTAAATTGTGTTTTTACATAATGTCCAATTTTACAAGTATTTAATTATATTTACTTGAATCAAAGTGTACAATTAATAGTTATTATTCAAGTGTACAATTAATAGTTGTTGATATGATCAGATGGAATTGAACAAAATTATTTAAGTTCACATAACTGAAATCATGGCAAATGGAGATAACGATCATTTAATTTTTAATCACAAACAAGGAATCCATGATTGTGAAGATTATGCTAAATTAGAGAAATGGTTATTTACAAAAAACCAATGAAAATTCATCAAATTGTTGTCTAAAATCATTTCTCTAATTTAGCATAAGATTCACAATCCTGAAATCCTTGCTTATGATTAAAAAACAAAAAATTGTTAAATCTCCATTTGCCATGATTTCAGCAACATCTATAGTTCACCAACTATGAAAGTGTTACCTGAACATTGAACATATGAATCATTAGTTAAACATTGAAAGTATGAATCATTTAAGTTCACGTAACTGAAATCATGTCAAATGGAGATAACGATCATTTGATTTTTAATCACAAACAAGGACTCCAGGATTGTGAAGCTTATGCTAAATTAGAGCAATGGTTATTTACAACAAACCAATGAAAATTCATCAAATTGTTGTCTAAAATCACTGCTCTAATTTAACATAAGATTCACAATCCTGAAATCCTTGCTTATGATTAAAAAACAAAAAATCGTTAAATCCCCATTTGCCATGATTTCAACAGCATCTATAGTTCACCAAGTACGAAAGTGTTACCTGGACATTGAACATATGAATCATTCGTTAACAATTGAAATTATGAATCATTTATATAAGATTCAAGTTTATTGTACATACAATCTACAACACACTTCCAAACAAACTTGAATTGAATTTACAAACTTGATCTTTTCGATTTAAGCATAGATATGATGAGATCATATTTTACGAAACATGTGTATATGTAACATACATGTACTTTAAACCTTAAAACATGTGTACTAAATACATGAATTAATTTGAACATTACATGTACTCTAGAGATTTAAACCAATATCCTAAAACCATTTCAAGATTGAACATTAAACTGGATATAAGATTGACTATCATTATGAAAGAAAATCGTAACTTGTACATACAAATTTAATAATACATACATTCATGAACATCATGCAAAATCATATTCTAAGCATTTACCACACAAAAGTATGCTATGTAATTAGCCCAAAAGAAAGTTAGATCATCCAAAGGAAATACATAATATGTAAGTTCAATGTACATATCTAATCCAAAAATAAAGTTCCTGAATGTCCAAAACAACTACAATATATGTATCAACATGCAGATATATGCAATATGGTAGTATGAGAAAACAAAAAAAGAGCAATACAAATATTTTTCTAAATCAAAGTCCACAAATATCCTCCGCCGTGGTCTTCCTTTTGTCTCGAAAAGTCCCAACCTGCAACATGTATAAAAGCAAATTATGAATCTCATAAATTATTTAAACAATTTTAAACTAAATTCATAAGTTAAAATATTAAACTTATAAAAATAAAATTGAAAAGAATAGTTCAATTATAAACAAAATTACCTCAGTCCCAATGTCCATGTCCATCAAAGAACCAATATCCTCACCACCAATGTCCATATTTTCCCGTGTTTCCTGAAATTTAAATTTTGTTAATAAATAAAACATTGTGCAAGTAAAATAAACTAAAATTAAGCAATTCACTTAAAACCAAAACAAAAAAATTGAAAACATGATCTCAGAAGAGATGAAAAATCATCAAAAAAGTTGGAACCTAAATGAACTTGCATTAATAAAACTATTTTCAATTTCAAAAGGTGTTCACATTAACAATAGGATACATAGAATACTTAAAATTCTAAAAAAACATACAATATCTTTCAAACATAAATATAAATCTGTAAATAATAAATATACCTCTCTAAGATGCTCTTCTACATTTTCACTAGTGGAGAGTCGAAAATCATGTTCATTCAACATTCTAGAAAACTACAATCAATAAGCATTTACGTAATGTATTTATTACTATATATCAAAAAATACATAGTGTTATAGATATAATGTAACAAAAAGTTCAATTCAAAATGAATAAAACAATTAAATAGATTGTATGTACATAAACAACAGACCTCTTCTATAATCGATGTATCATGGGATAGGACATCTGAATCTATATCGCGGCAAACCTTAGCATAAGCCATAAGATATTCAATTCTCATTGCATCTACCTCATCATTCATTTTGTAAACAAACTTTTGATGAATAGTGGCTCGAGCCCTCTCTCGAACCAATCCCACATCAAATCCTACAAATGCCGACGTTAAACCTTCAGCAATAGAATCCCTTGCAATTGTCCCAAGTTGGGACGTGGGATCCATCTCCGATTTTAAAGTCACAAGCCTAGCTCGGAGAGATATCTGGGATGGAGGTCAAAGAGTTGTGAGATTTCTAAGAGCACCTTTTCGATCATAAATTCTCCCCTTTCCAGCTCCATAAAATCTAGAATGAATATCGGTATAGTCTGGCTTCAGATTTAAAAAAAAACTTCGCATAAAAAATATGGCGAAATAATTAGGAACCTCATCATTCCATGGAAATCTACCATAGGCTGCAAGGAATGATCATATAATAAATGTGCAAGTTCAGGGTGCTTGAAATATTGCACTTTCAACATTTTTTCGCTTTAGGCCTTCTTTGAAGTTAAACATTGAATTGGCATGTTCTTTAGTCACTCTCTCCTTCACAACAACCCACTTGTCCAGACCCATAACTTGTGCCCTTCTCCTCCGCGTAAAGTCAACAAAACCATCCATAGTTGGTCCGAGACCCTCATATACTTCAATGAATTTTTGCAATGACCGTAAAACAATCTCTAGACTTTATTTGCTCTCTAGAGGGAGATCCAAACTAGAAAGATCATGTTGCAACTTGTCATAGTGAGATCTACAGCTTTCAAGGGTCATTTATTGAAAACCACTTTCCCATGAAAGCTCCTCAGGTATATCAGATGGATAATTTGTTATGGGTGTACAACCCACATCTAGTTCAACGCATTCCCTCCTTGCTCGACCTTCGTCCCTCTGTGTAGAATTACGAGCCTTTTCTTAACCTTGCTCTGCTTTAAAGAAAAACACAGTTGTGTGTAAGCATACAAAATTTTTGAACACGCACAAAATTACAATTGATACATGTATTAAAACATAAATGTTCATACCAACAGAAGGTCGAGATCGACGTTCTCCCATAGAAGATACGGGGGAATCTTCTGTGCCCCTTTGGCTTAACTGGTGATCAGATGAATGTGGACTATACAACAAGCTTGAATCCCAAGGTGAAGCCGAAAACCTTTGATTATCAGTCGAGACACCAATTCCTGATGACCGTGATGACCTCCCCTTAGCAGATGTCATTGTACCAGTAGACCTTATACGCTTTTTCCTCGAAGACCCCTCTCTTTCCATTTGATAAAATGTCTACATCAACTCATAAAATATTCAAATTTTACATGTTTTGATATTTAAACATTCCAAACATTGAACCTAATCTCCCAGAGAAAGATGTTATGTTATATAAGACAAGATAAATATTGTGAGTAAGTGTTGTTATGATTTCCTAAGTTGAACCCTATAATAGTTAAAGCATAGCCATGTAAATTGAAATGTATACCTAGGGGACTGAAGGTGTGATGCAAAGAAATGATAGGGCAATGAAATCCACTAGGGAGATAGGATGGAATCTTGGTTCCGTGGGCACTTGGAGAAAAGTAAATTGTTAACTTGATGGACTAAAGCTTTTGGATGTCATCCTAAATTGAGGACAGTCTTAATTAAGAGTGGATATTTTCCGCAAGTGAATAGTAAGCTCCTATGACCTATGTATTAACTTAAAACAAAAGTTGAAATCTCTATTTATTTATGTTAATCTAAGTATTGAGAGTTCGTACCACATAGTTTCCTTTAGTTCGTGTCATAGAATTCCAAGTTCAACCCATGCATGGGATTTGCTCTGCTATTGGTAACGGGCTAGTTAAAGGAAACGATGAATATAATGAAGATGAGATCTTAATGGAAAACTTATAGCAAGTTCCCTCAACCACAAGATGTGCCATGGAAAAAATAGCTTGCCATCAAAGTACATTTGATAGGAGTAATAGGTCACAGAAAGCACCAAATTTTCAAACCAAATGCAAAATAGCAATGAAATAAAAGAGATGTGGTGTACACTAAAATGAACATAGGAGAATGAAAATCCATGATGATGGGGTTAGGCAGGCAAGTTGAAGCATCATACATAATATGTGGTCAACATTTTTTCTATGCATGCTACTTGATCCATGAATTGAACCCATGTATTCGACATTTCAGTCGATGTCATGCTGAAGTAAGGCCTGCCATCATGTGTAATTTGTTGGCAGAGAAATTGTGCTAAGGTATTCGACATTTTAGTCGATGTCATGCTGAAGTAAGGCCTGCCATCATGTGTAATTTGTTGGCAGAGTAATTGTGCTAAGGTGGCTTTGGGAGAGGATGGTCATACACTGCAAATCCATATGAAGACAAATATGAGGATAATAAAATGTGATGAATTGGAGGCTATTAACAAGGACGAATATGAATCCTTCATTTTACAAGAGCCTCACCTATTACTGGGAGGACCACTTGGTCGTTAAGCATTTATCTGTAGAGGGTCAATTGGAGTTCAAGGTTCTTCTATTTGTTCCAGATAGGGATTCATTCGATTTGTTTGAGACCAAGAAGAAGCTAAACAAAATTAAGATGTATTATAGAAGGTTGTTCATAATGGACAACTGTGAGGAGCTCATTCCTGAATACCTAGGATTTTTAAACGGTGTCGTGGACTCTAATGATATGCCCCCCAACATCTCTAAGAAAATGTTGTAGCAGAACAATATTCTGAAGGTTATTGGGAATAATTTTGTGAAGAAGCGTATTGATATGTTCAACGATATTTCTTTAAAAAAAATGACTATGCCAATTTATACAAGGCATTTTCAAGGAACATAAAATTGGGGATACATGAGGAAAACCATAACAAGGCTAAGCTGGGCATGAGGTGGTCAGTCTCCCAAGAGTTATTTCTAATTCTAAGATTGTGAACATTTCTCTAACTTTGTCATGTTCAACATGTTTACCACACATGCTCCGTTCTGACAATGAATGGGTTCAGGTTGGATAACTAGAACGAGCTAATGGAGCTATGACCAGTGAACACCTTAAATAATCCTGTCCTTTGGGTTTTCCTATAAAGGCCACAGTGCATCTTTCACTATGGCTCAAAATCATCTGGAAGCAAATTCTGCGATTTGTTTAATGCTAAAATCATAGAACTTATGAGATTCGATTCATAACTAGTGAGACTGTATGTTACAAAAATCTATCGCTGCCAGCGATTTGTCAGGAAAGAATCTTACAGGATCGGTTCCCAACGATATTGGGAAGTTGATGGAATTGGTTAAAGTGTAAGAATAAATTGACCCTTTTAAGTTAAAACTTCATAGTGTAATCAGAAATTGACTGGGAAGAATTCCTAATAAGGTTTATGGACGGTACCATAGTTTGTGATTGAATATTATATCAGATAATAATCATCCATTCCTGTTCAAATTATCAGTTGCTTAACAATAATCATTTGATGGGGCCATTGCCAAATTTCTCCATTTTAACCATGTTGGAGACATTGTAAGTTTCTTTTCAACATTCAACATTCAATTTATCTGTTTTTGATCTTTGATCATTTTCATAAACCAAAAATTAACTTTGCTAATTATGTAGATATATACAAAAAAAAAAACCTGAGCGGTCCTCTTCCATACTGGCTATGTGAACTAAAAATCCTAAAAGAGTTGTACGTCCCCCTCTATCTTCCTTCCTTTTAATTCTTATTACAGTTTTGGTTCAAATTTGATGGGATTATTAATAAATACTGCAATGTCTATTTTCATAGAAACATAAAAAATAATAATTTCAGTGGTGTAATTCCTGCCCAACTTCTGAATGGTTCATTGAAATTTAGGTAATCTTATCCTATTAAATATGTTCCTTATGTTTTGACATAAATCTCATATGAAATTAAGAATTTTTTGTCATACTTTTTGGGAAAAAATGTAGTCTATTCTGTTTATGTTTATCCATAACATATTGAGTTACTAGTATATTCCCTTATATATCATATTCAGTTACACTCTTCATACGATGTAATCTGCTTAACAGAAACCAATGGCACTGAAAGGGATAGAACATAATGTAATATCAATAATATGTATACACTATCTAAAAAAGTCTATGGTAGTCATACTTCAAAGTTACCCATGCTCTAGCTAATGATGTTACTCATATAAAGCTATGTATGATGCTTACTCTATTACTATGATTTCCCTTTTATATAGAGCAAGCTAGTGTTAAGCAGTATGATAGTTAGATAAGTGTGATTTAATATACATAAAGAGCTCATAAGCAGTGATATACGTAATTACAAGGGTCATAGCTATCACACCTTAAGTATCGTCTAATTCATGTAATCTCTAAGCCTCATGGTTACCCTACAGTATCTCCCTATTCAACTTTGTGTAAGATTAACACGAGGTTTACTTGTAAGCTCTCACAGGATGAGGTAATGATATACCAATAATGAACACTAACCTCTTGCTTTCAATATAGTGCTTAAGTGCTGTCATACTTTATGTAAAAGAAATACCATAGACAAATTAAGATAATAATCAATCCTGTTCAAATTCTAGTTAATATTACTGGAGGACGTTGATGGAAAATCTATATCTTTGGTTTGCTGCAGTTACCGTGGAAACGCCTACTTACCTATGAATAAGGGGAAATGCATTCTATATAATAAGAAGAAGAATAAATTGAAGGTTTTTCTCCCCATAACACTCAGCGGAATTTTAATTCTCGCTATAAATGCACACAATGCATCTTTCACTATGGCTCAAACTCATCTGGAAGCAAATTGGCATGACCATTTTTGTTAGAAGAGGGAGACAATGGAATTCTATCATGTAGTATTGATATTGTTGGCCTTTCCTGCAACGATAACAGATGTAGCGCTGTTGGTGCACTATATTTTTGGAGACTAGCTGGTGGAAATTGGCAATAACAATTTCATATTTATTTCATAATCTAACTCTACATGCATTTTCAGTTTAGCGGACTTACTTGGTGAAATGGAGACTGAATATGGCTCTCAAACCAAGCTCCGAGCTCCACGTCCAACGTCGCAAATACCCTCCTTCCTACGCAGCTGCTACAACCAAGCTCTGAGATGCATGCCCAACACCGCGAACCAAGATCCGAGCTCCACGTCCAAAAGGTGGCAGAAAACGATATGGCGGGGTGCCACAGTGGCGCAAACTAAATGGTGGGGTGGCACAATGGAAGAATGGGGTCACAGCAGGGCGAAGTCGCAGCTACAGGAGGAAGAATGGGGTCGTAGAAAGACGAGGCCACAGCAGCAGGCGACCCTACATGCGAAAGAATGGGGTCGTAGCAACACCAGGTTGTAGCAGTACGGCCCTACAGGCAGAAGAATGGGGTGATCTCAAGGCCAGGTCGCAGCAGCAGGGCCCTACAATGTTCGGTGGAAGAATGAACGAAAATGACTGTAGCCGACCTTATATGTAAAACACTTATTTGGCTGAATAATTATTCGGACGAATAATTATTCGACCGAATAATCCTTTCGCCGAATAATTATTCCGTCGAATAATTATTCGGCCGAATAACATTCCAAAAAAGCACTGTAAGCGTTTCTCGACCGGCAATGCCTCACACGCATCTCTAGGTCACCGTTAGTTTTAACGATCGACTGTGAATGGTTGTTCGACCAAACAAATTTAACTTTATTAGACTGAATAAAATAATATATTCAGTCGAATAAATTATGTTATTCGGCCGAATAACTTCCACTATGCTTCTCCATCCCCCGATTCTCACGAAATAGACACCCATCTTCATGGATTCACCCCCCTTTCATCCTTTTTGAGGGAGTCAGTCATACCCATGGTTATCGTTTGCTCCTAGGTTTTTATCATGAGTTTTTTGGATCTTGTTTTCTGGTGAATATGTCTGAAATGTTGTTTGTATTCCATTGTTTGATTTTTCTTTCTAGGAGTCTTATCCTTTTATAAAAGAAGTACATGCATGGGCTTGTCAAAATGTTTGCCTTGTCCCATCATTTCTTTATTAAGGCACTAAAGTTAGGGTTTGTGAGCCACATTTTTTTATAGTGTAAGGTATTTTTTTAATTTATTGGATGTAATTGTTAGTGGAGTAGTATTGGTCAAGCCCACTTTTGGTAGTATGAGTGACTCCCATTCAATTCTTTTTGTGAGGAAGGTTTTTGAGAGTAAATATTTCTAACCTTTCCATGACATGTTGCACCCCTCCTTGTTTGTTATGCCATGTGTAATTACCATTGATACATATATCATCTATCAAATAGAGTTGGTTTATCTTTTCTTCAAATCTTTTACTATTATCATCTAACCTTCTTATGCCTCCTTTATTTTTCGTAATACTAGTATTAGATTGAAATCCCTACCAATGCTTTGAAGGTTGTTGGGATTTTTGGGTGGGATATTGTCCAAACTGTTTAAATTCACATTGTTCTAGGGGGTTGACATGGCCATATACATTGATCATGGCACTAAAAGTTTTGGATCCAACTATTCTAAAACGATTGAGAGACAACACCTACTGGATGAGAAGTTGCTACCTTGTAAGTTGCTTGTATTTTAGAGTATGGGTAGACATCTTGAGAGTCCATGTGAAATTTTCCCCATTACCATGTTGTTCCATCATATTTTGGGTTCTATTGTTTGGACATAGCATATAGTTACAATACTAGGCTCTATACTGGCTCAACGGAAAATGAAAATGATTTTGGTTCCTTGGTAACACAACATGTTATTATTGTTACACAAAGACTAGCGTTCAATCAAATTTATAGGGAATCAATCTTGTGGAATTGAACAATTGTTACCATTGTGGATATGCAAAACCATAAGTAGAATAAAAAGCATAGAACATAGGCATAATTCAGATGGAACATAATCTAATGGAAGGAGAGATGTTGAGAACCCTCTAGAAATGTTAGAGACCATGAAAAGTTTGAAGGAATAAATTTAGTTTTGCAATGCAAATAATGAAAAGTTAAACAATGCTCATGAGGAACACAAGTTCTTGGATTAGTATGTGAACAAGTTCTTGGATCCCTTGAATGTTGGGGATGTGGCGAATATCATTCATTGAATAATTTATGCATCAATAAGAGGATAAAAAGGGTTGTTCACAATGTCCAAGAGGTTATATTAGATAATGAAATAACAAGAACAAGCAAATGACTAAGCATCGGTGGTGGAAGTTGAAGATAACATTGCTAAGAAACTTGTTTTATTTATTGATACATGATATGTTCACAACTATATTACACCTAAAGTTGTAAGAAAGCATACGAAATCATGGTTAGTGTAGTTGGTCGCACAAGCTAAGAGAAAAGTAAGTGAGTTGGTGGAGACATGACCAATGGAAATGAATGGAATTTCCACATGTGTAAATTTGAACATCTTTCCACTTGGTTCATATGATGTCTCAATCGGTATGGACTAGTTGGAATCACATAAGGTAAAAAATTGATTATTACAACAAATCCTTTGACTATATATATGAGATTGGAAACCCAAGAACAATAAAAGGTATTCTAAAATCCATAAAACCATAATTTTATGCAAGCTTTGTTAGTATTGAGGAGAAAACAAAAGGAAAGTCTTCCTGAGTAGGTATGCTTTCCCTTATCTTCATGTGGCTTGTCACATTTGAAAACATGATATTTCAAAAGAAAGTCTTTATCTCATGGAAACTAATTATCAAAGCATCTCTTAACTATCAGTTAATGAAAAAAAACTTTTTTTTTCTTTTTCTCTTTCTTCTAATTTCAAAAGAATATTAACCATGTTTTGGATGGGTAGGGAAAATTTTCCCACGTATAGTTGGAGAGATGGCAAGAGATATTCGGGGGAAGGATGACTTCTTTCCCATAAACTATAAACTAGGAAATACGGGATGTTCATGTAATACCAAGCAAACGCATAAATAATTTGTCAATCTTTGTGACAGGAAATATGTTAAAAATGAAAATCCAATATAAAAAAAAAATTCTAAAAAAAAAAAATTTCTTAATAATATTAATAAACTTTAATAATCATCTTCCTATCATAAACTTTTGAAGAAATCAATAATATTATATATATATATATATATTTTAATCGATTAAAGTTTCAATAAACTTCAACCAAACTTAACATAATTTAATCCTCTTCAAATTTGATCATGTTTACCCTACAGTATCTCCCTATTCAACTTTGTGTAAGATTAACATGAGGTTTACTTGTAAGCTCTAACATGATGAGGTAAGGGTATACCAATGATGAACACTAACCTCTTGCTTTCAATATAGTGCTTAAGCGCTCTCATACTTTATGTAAAAGAAATACCATAGACAAATTAAGATAATAATCAATCTAGTTCAAATTCTAGTTAATAATACTGGAGGACCTTGATGGAAAATCTATATCTTTGGTCTGCTGCAGTTACTGTGGAAACACCTACTTACCTATGAATAAGGGGAAATGCATTCTATATAATAAGAAGAAGAATAAATTGAAGGTTTTTCTCCCCATAACACTCAGGGGAATTTTAATTCTCCCTATAAATGCACGCAATGCATCTTTCACTATGGCTCAAACTCATCTGGAAGCAAATTGGCATGACCATTTTTGTTAGAAGAGGGAGACAATGGAATTCTATCATGTAGTATTGATATTGTTGGCCTTTCCTGCAACGATAACAGATGTAGCGCTGTTGGTGCACTATATTTTTGGAGACTAGTTGGTGGAATTTGGCAATAACAATTTCATATTTATTTCATAATCTAACTCTACATGCATTTTTAGTTTAGCGGACTTACCTAGTGAAATGGAGACTGAATCTAGCTCTCGAACCAAACTCCGAGCTCCACGTCCATCGTCGCAAATACCCTCCTTCCTACGTAGCTTCTACAACCAAGCTCCGAGATCCATGCCCAACACCACGAACCAAGATCCAAGCTCCACGTCCAAAAGGTGGCAGAAAATGATATGGTAGGGTGCCACAGTGGCGCAAACTAAATGGCGTGGTGGCACAACGGAAGAATGGGGTCACAGCAGGGTGAAGTCGCAGCTGCAGGCGGAAGAATGGGGTCGTAGAAAGGTGAGGCCACAGCAACAGGCGACCCTACACGCGAAAGAATGGGGTCGTAGAAACACCAGGTTGCAGCAGCAGGGCCCTACGGGTGGAAGAATGGGGTGATCTCAAGGCCAGGTCGCAACAGCAGGGCCCTACAATGTTCGGTGGAAGAATGAACGAAAATGACCGTAGCCAACCTTATATGTAAAACATTTATTCGACTGAATAATTATTCGTACGAATAATTATTCGACCGAATAATTATTCCATCGAATAATTATTCGGTCGAATAACATTCCAAAAAAACACTGTAAGCATTTCTTGGCTGGCAATGCCTCACACGCATTTCTAGGTCGCCGTTAGTTTTAACGGTCGACTGTGAATGGTTGTTCGACCGAACAAATTTAACTTTATTAGACCGAATAAAATAATATATTTGGTCGAATAACTTCCACTATGCTTCTCCATCCCCCGATTCTCACGAAATAGACACCCATCTTCATGGATTCACCCCCCTTTCATCCTTTTTGAGGGAGTCAATCATACCCATGGTTATCGTTTGCTCCTAGGTTTTTATCATGCGTTTTTTAGATCTTGTTTTCTGGTGAATATGTTTGAAATGTTGTTTTTATTCCATTGTTTGATTTTTCTTTCTAGGAGTCTTATCTTTTTATAAAAGAAGTACATGCATGGGCTTGTCAAAATGTTTTCCTTGTCCCACCATTTCTTTATTAAGGCACTAAAGTTAGGGTTTGTGAGCCACATTTTTTCATAATGTAAGGGATTTTTTTAATTTATTGGATGTGATTGTTAGTGGAGTAGTATTGGTCAAGCCAACTTTTGGTAGTATGAGTGACTCCCATTCAATTCTTTTTGTGAGGAAGGTTTTTGAGAGTAAATATTTCTAACCTTTCCATGACATGTTGCACCCCTCCTTGTTTGTTATGCAATGTGTAATTACCATTGATACATATATCATCTATCAAATAGAGTTGGTTTATCTTTTCTTCAAATCTTTTACTATTATCATCTAACCTTCTTATCCCTCCTTTATTTTTCGTAATACTAGTTTTAGATTGAAATCCTTACCAATGCTTTGAAGGTTGTTGGGATTTTTGGGTGGGATATTGTCCAAACTGTTTAAATTCACATTGTTCTAGGGGGTTGACATGACCATATACATTGATCATGGCACTAAAAGTTTTGGATCCAACTATTCTAAAACGATTGAGAGACAACACCTATTGGATGAGAAGTTGCTAACTTGTACGTTGCTTGTATTTTAGAGTATGGGTAGACCTCTTGAGAGTCCATGTGAAATTTTCCCCATTGCCATGTTGTTCCATCATATTTTGGGTTCTATTGTTTGGACATAGCATATAGTTACAATACTAGGCTCTATACTGGCTCAACGGAAAATGAAAATGATTTTGGTTCCTTGGTAACACAACATGTTATTATTGTTACACAAAGACTAGCGTTCAATCAAATTTATAGGGAATCAATCTTGTGGAATTGAACAATTGTTACCATTGTGGATATGCAAAACCATAAGTAGAATAAAAAGCATAGAACATAGGCATAATTCAGATGGAACATAATCTAATGGAAGGAGATATGTTGAGAACCCTCTAGAAATGTTAGAGACCATGAAAAGTTTGAAGGAATAAATTTAGAGTTGCAATGCAAATAATGAAAAGTTAAACAATGCTCATGAGGAACACAAGTTCTTGGATTAGTATGTGAACAAGTTCTTGGATCCCTTGAATGTTGGGGATGTGGCGAATATCATTCATTGAATAATTTATGCATCAATAAGAGGATAAAAAGGGTTGTTCACAATGTCCAAGAGGTTATATTAGATAATGAAATAACAAGAACCATTCTTAGAATTCATGCAACATTGTTGGATCAACAAGCAAATGACTAAGCATCGGTGGTGGAAGTTGAAGATAACATTGCTAAGAAACTTGTTTTATTTATTGATACATGATATGTTCACAACTATATTACACCTAAAGTTGTAAGAAAGCATACGAAATCATGGTTAGTGTAGTTGGTCGCACAAGCTAAGAGAAAAGTAAGTGAGTTGGTGGAGACATGACCAATGGAAATGAATGGAATTTCCACATGTGTAAATTTGAACATCTTTCCACTTGGTTCATATGATGTCTCAATCGGTATGGACTAGTTGGAATCACATAAGGTAAAAAATTGATTATTACAACAAATCCTTTGACTATATATATGAGATTGGAAACCCAAGAACAATAAAAGGTATTCTAAAATCCATAAAACCATAATTTTATGCAAGCTTTGTTAGTATTGAGGAGAAAACAAAAGGAAAGTCTTCCTGAGTAGGTATGCTTTCCCTTATCTTCATGTGGCTTGTCACATTTGAAAACATGATATTTCAAAAGGAAGTCTTTATCTCATGGAAACTAATTATCAAAGCATCTCTTAACTATCAGTTAATGAAATTTTTTTTTCTTTTTTTCTTTTTCTCTTTCTTCTAATTTCAAAAAAATATTAACCATGTTTTGGATGGGTAGGGAAAATTTTCCCACGTATAGTTGGAGAGATGGCAAGAGATATTCAGGGGAAGGATGACTTCTTTCCCATAAACTATAAACTAGGAAATACGGGATGTTCATGTAATACCAAGCAAACGCATAAATAATTTGTCAATCTTTGTGACAGGAAATATGTTAAAAATGAAAATCCAATATAAAAATAAAATTCTAAAAAAAAAATAATTTCTTAATAATATTAATAAACTTTAATAATCATCTTCCTATCATAAACTTTTGAAAAAATCAATAATATTATATATATATATATTTTAATCGATTAAAGTTTCAATAAACTTCAACCAAACTTAACATAATTTAATCCTCTTCAAATTTGATCCTATTTTCTCGCCTTCCTCGGCCTTTTTCATTTTCCTCTCCATTCTTCTTCTCATCCATTCCTCCTTCGCCTTTTCCATTCTCAGTCGTGAACTTTCAATGTCCTCCTGCGACATCTGGGACCTCCTTTTGTCCCATTCCTCTCTGTCTTTTTGCATTTTTTCTGGGTGAATTCTCGATATCCTCTTCGGACATCTGCCTCCTTCTTTTCTTCGATCCCTGCTCTGCTTCTTTCATTCTCCTATTTTCGTTTGACATTTGCATTTTTCTTCTCTTCCAATCCTCCCGCGATATCTTAATTCTCGTCTGTAATTTCTCAATATCCTTTTTTCTTTTCTGCGAATCCTCATTGGATTTTCTAATTTTCCTTAATAAAATCTCAATATTAATATTAACCTCTGAGATGTCGGAAAGACCGTGCCAACCTCCTTGATCGTACAGTGCTCTCTTGCGCTCATCCGAAAGTACCTCGAAAGCTTCTATAACTAATTTAAACGCTTCCTCCGCTCCTACGGAAGGGTTCTTATCAGGATGAACATTTAGCGCTATTTTTCGGTACTGTTTCTTGATCACGTTATCTTCGGCATGTGGATCAAGCTGCAAGATCCTGTAATAGTCCCTCTTTCCACTGTGATCCTTAGGATCCGCTGCAGCCAGAAGGACATCTAAAACTGAGATTAATTGGTCAATGCCTTTTAGTTCAGGATACAAACGCCGTGCCTTCAATGCAAGAGTCATTGCACCTGAAACATCGTTCCCTGTAACAATTGTTTCCTCTGCAAGTTCCTTGGCTTCTGTTGCTGCCTTCCTACGGAACTCCATCTCAACCGCTCCGCTGTTACACTCTTCTGAGAACTCCTCCGGTTTTATCTGACCAGCACGGGGTGAGACGTATAGAGAATAGCTGGTAGGTAGCGGAGTGTTTCAAGCTCAGAATTCGATGGCTGTTCGTAGGTTCACCATAGCGTTTTTATAATGAAATTGGTTGGCCTACCGTTGTCTAATGCATCGCGACGTTCCATGAGTCACGTAGGTGTTGGTAGCTGGCTCGTAGGGTCTCAGTAGAAAAAGGTCGGCTGAGCTGTGGTCAACTTGTAAATCTGTGAGAGTTTTTTATCATTGGCCTAAATTCGATTATAGAGTGAGGATGCTAGCATTTAGAATTTAGAGTAATTTTGGACAATCAATGAGGTATCGTTATAGATTGCCTTGTAATTTAGTTTAACTGTATTTATATCACAAACGATGGTGTGTGACCTAATTGGATACCATCTTCATGGCTCTTTAGTGATGTGGTTCACTTGGAATTTTTTTTTTCCAAAAAATCAAGAGTACAAAACAAGACCCATTTGGTTAAAGTTCTCTTTGGGGCACAAAAATGCCCATGCACAAAAACATACTTATCTTAAACAACTCTAACTTGCATAGTCTCCATAGCTTGTATCAATTCTTTTTGAAATCTATTCCCCTGGCCTTGTTGAGACATGGGTTGTCTCACTTGGTAGGTCAATGCCATTTCTTGCATAATGACCTTTATGAGAGAATATGGGAGGTATTGTTACTACCCAATAAGTCAAGGTCAAGGTCAGTGAAACTTTTGACAGCCACAATATTTGGGAATTCTTGGAAATTTCCAAGCCCTTTCTCTTGTGGAGGAAACCCTCACTCAGATCTATTCTCTCTTTTAATTTCACTATCTCCAGTGTTCTTCGCTCATATAACATGATGGGAAAAATTTGGTTGAGACATCATGGTTCTCTTCTTAGACTCATACATGGATGGTATGGATGCATATCAAATAGAAGATTTATATGTCATATGTACATCAATTTGTGGCACAAAGAATTCAAGGCTTGATTGTCGTTGACTTGATTTTTAAGATGGCATTGCAAGGCAAGGACTAAAACATGGTTAAAGCTACACTTTTCACCAAGTACAACCCTTCCTTGTTTTTTGGATTTTCTTACTAGGTATTTAGGGTGTTATTTTACTAATGGCCATGCCAAGTAAATAAGGAAACTACTTCTTTTGTATTAAAACAATGCATTCTTTATTATATTAATAACCCAAAGAACATTTAATGTAAAGAAAAGTGCACAAAGTTGCTTCGCAAAATTGTTTCTACAAAAATGTGTGCTTATAAATTTTAGAAATACAAATGTACTCTAGGAATACACACACATTCCTATTTGAATTGCTTCATCCTTTCCCTCTTTTTGTTAAAACACCATGTGCACATTAGAAACATGAACTTGTTATAACCTATGCACATTAAAAACATGAAGTTATTATAACATGTGCACATTGCTCGATGTAAGAACAAATTCACTAGGGAGAAATAGTTTCCATTTTCATGGCTATCTTACTTAACATTAGGGAGCCATAATTCCTCTTATTCAAATTCACTAGGGAGTAATAATTTCCTCTTTCATGACCACATTACCTAAACATTATGACACTTTTAGAAAGTATTTATATTCAATGTAAATTAATTAATGGATTCTTGCATACAAATGTCAAGTTTTCCATGTCTCTCAATTTCATCCTAATTGATAGACATTATTGTTATAAGAACTTTTTGTCGTTGCTTATATAACCAGCATAGATCCATCTTAAACCCGTATCTATGAAGCACCGAGAGGTATCCAATTTCTTGAGGTGTATTTCTTTTTTTAAATTTAAACTCAAGAAATTTGATATCTCTTGATTGATAGACTCGGGTTTAAGTTTTAAGTTTTTATTTTATAAACGAACATCGATTTTTTAATTACTTTTCATAATATTTTATTTTATGAGCCAACATAGATTTTTTTAAAATACTTTCATTAATTTTTTATTTGATGAGCCGACATGAATTTATTAATGGCTGACATAATATAATTGATTACTTTTATACTCATGTGTAACGTTACATCCATACATGTTACAACATCTCCCCCATACTAGGCTGTAGAGCACCTCGTTTCACTCGGTGCAATTATCTATGAAGCATTTACTAAATTTATCTCATGCTCCATACTAAACATTTGGTCCTCCATTTTTATTACTTTTATCCATCCATTTTCTAATTACAAAGGCCTATGTGTTGTTCTTGTCATTATATTTTTTAGTTTATACTATGATGCTCATTAAGTTAAAGTTTTCTTAATTCAATTCCATTATCCTTTACACAATACTCTGCATTTTATCCTTGCACCCAAAATTTGGGCTATATACAATCCCTTTAAATATTTTTAGATTAAATTAGCATGCCATGCAATCATTGGAAGAAACCATTCACATCAATATACTCAAGATGCAACTACATAACATATTACCAATGGGAGTTTTAAAATGAAGAAAGCACTTCCAACCATTTCCTCTAATGATCAAATTATTTGGATAGTTGTTGAAACATTCCCACTCTTTGTTAGTTATTATTTTGACAATAGTGTCTAGTCATTGTGATGATAGTAATATGTCAAAAAACAAATTATTAATCTCTCATGGGACCCATATAGGGTATATTTGTCCTACTAGAGGGATATGGGTGCCATGCATAGGTATTGATAACCATAACTAGTTATTGAGGGATATTCAATGTTAAGAGAGGAAAATAAATCCATTGTGCTTTGAACATATCTTCTTTGAATCAAGTGCCATGAAAAACAACATGGAGCCTCACCAGTATAGGGGGTCTTTGGCATTCAATTTGTATATATGGATTCTCTTAGAATATTTTAAGTACCATGTATGGGCCCCAAGGCATTGACGCCAGTAGAGGAAGTAAAATAAGTGCATTGGGATATTGTTGAGTCTTCTCAAGCTTAGGAACCTTGGACATGTCCTCCAACGAACCTCAAACTAATACGTCAGTGATTTGTAGGTAATCTTTATATCCCTTCAAGTGGGATACATGTTCCATGAGTATGTTTTACGCATTATTAATAGGTTTTAAGGATTAAACATGGTCAAGTGAGGAAACAAGGGACTTAAGCCCTTATTGAACCTTCTAAAGCTCAAGCACCATGAGAAACACCTTGAAACTATGACATGAGCCCTAACTACGACATCTTTGGCCTAAGAGTTGGATATGGGTTCCATTGAGTTTATTTGTGTATTATGGGTGGGTATGACGGCCTTGACCATGGTCATGGTAGGGAATCAATAGCCTTAGACCCTTGAAGATGGTTAGGGGACAAAAAAAACAACCCCAAACCCTAAATGTAGATTTTTAGGCTCAAGAACCATGAAAAAGTCCTCAAACCAACACACGAGGCCCTTGCAAGTAATATTTGGCTTACTAAAAGAATATGGATTCCATGAAGAGGTATTAAGCATCTGCAATTGTTATTAATTTGGTCTAAATGATGTTAATGGAGGAAAAAAGGGCCCTTAGGCCATGAAAAAATATTCTTAGAATCAATCGCCATGAAAAATAGTGTGGAATGTAATATCCCCAATCTGATATTATAGATATTAACTCAATCATAGAATCCAATTTCAAAAATCATGAAACTAGGTGCAATTTGTAGCTTTTGGAGGCTAAAATTGCATGTTTCCAACTCGTCCTAAATGGAACTAAACCCTTCCAACCTTCTTATCTGACACGTGGAATAGGTCCTAAAATATACCTACTCACATGAATGACCCTCAAACAAACACTTAATGCCCCTTTTGGATGTTAAACAGATATAAACTCTTGACATGGAAAATATCACCGGTGCTCATCTGGAATGAGGTGGATCCAAGTTCTTTGGTAAAACAACGCGGGAGAGGACTCTTCGAGTCATGATTGGCTGGAGTATTCCTTTTTCGTAAATAGTACCCCCTGGTCCGAAAAAGGGGTAAACTATCACTAGGGAGACAACCATTCAAATTCTTTAACAAGCGTGAACGCGACAAGTTCGCTTGGCAATCTTTTCGTATTTCGAGAGCCTGAAAAGAGCTTAAAGATAGACTCCGGGGGGGTTCATTTTCCGTAGTAGTTTAACGAGCCCGAAAAAGTGATAAATCGTAACTTGGTGACGTATTCTCATGATTTTAAGAGCGCGATAAAGAGCAAAGAGTAAGCTCGCCATCATTTAAATAATCACAATCTAACGGATACAAAATAACGAAAAAACATTCAAAGGTTGTTCATACCTGAAATGACCGTTATAATGTGAAAACGACGCACAAAGAACACTTAACAACTCCTGCACACTTGAAAACTAGGTCAACAAGTCATCTGGGTATTCAAATGCCATAAAAATGATCCAAACTATAGCAAATGACCTAAAAAGCATAAAATATTTGAAAAATAATATTCCCTTTTGTCTATAAATAGAAACAAAAACTAAATATAGTTACCATTGTTCATTTGACAAATTGGGGAGAAGAAGTGCCATTTGGAGCCAAAATTTCACTTGCTGATTGCCAGAGCTACGAGCAACCATTTCATGAGCCGTTTGGAGCAGGTAACCATAAATCTCATCCAACATATTTCCAGAGGTTTAGAATTTCATTTTTAGTTCATTTTTTAGGGTTTTGGAGTTGGTTTGTGGGGATCTTGTGCGCCCTCGGGTCGTCGCAGGTCTCCCTTACGGGAACTGTGACGAACCCGGGTCATCGCAAGAGATGCAAAGTTGGGTTGCGACAATGTTGCCCTGTCCACAAAGACGAGGTGCGACGGTGAAAACGCCCATGTTCGAACCAAAACCCAAGCCAAAAGAAAAAGTTTTAAATGCTTGAGTGAGTTATAATGGTATTAAAATGCTCCTATTGGCAGGTTAGTAGCATCCAACATGGCATTAGAGTGTCGTGAATGAGAACACGAGGTAGATGATGTGCAAGCAGAGAATGACCCATTATGTGTAGAGGCATTACGAAACTGCAGGCTACTGAAGTTCTTCAATGTTCAGGGTATGAGGGCCCAAGTACTACTGCTAGAACATATGGTCCGTTGTTGGGATGCCGCGTAGCAGTACTTCGTGATCATAGAGCACACTTTGACTATATATGTCAAGGAAATCTACTTCTTGATTGGATTGTCTCGGAGGGGGGACAATGTGGCTCTTATCGGATCACGGGGAAGTGATCGAGCAGTAGACGACTTGATCCTTCAGCATTGCACTCCTCACGCCCGTGCCTGTAGTGGGAATATTCCCATCAAAGAGGTACGAGAGCTTCCACTGCGAGCTATTCTTTTCACCATAACGAGGATAGCAGGGAGCTAAGTGCACCATATAGCTACTAGGTCCTCGATGTTGTATGTGGAGGACTGTATGTATCCGAAGGTATTCAACTTGTGCGAGGGACTCCTCGCTAACATTCGAGCTTAGCTGACCAAGTGTCGGCGTGGAGAGCTCAAGCAGTTCGGATACGGATCTATAGTGATCTCATTTCTATTGGAGCGGGTTCCCCTCTTGCGCTCGTAGGTGCCTCTGGATGAAAGGGATCCTAAAGATCCTCACATGGCCATATGGACAGAGGTGATGGCCCACCATGGTGGGGGTCCTGTCATCGGGTATGGTCCTGATTTCTTTACCTGGCTGGAAGGGAAGTTGCTCATGGTAGAGGACTACCCATACAGTGGTACGGATTACAGGGAGGACCCATAATTGCCACTTCCCGAGGGAGCAGAGTGGGGAGACATCCGTAAGAACAATGAACCTTGTACTTTTTAGTTTTGTGTATTTATGAATTTTTTTTGTTATAGTGCTGATAAGTTAAAAACATGTGTGTGCAGATGTGGGCCCTGTGCGACCAATAGGAGTTTCTCTTCTTGCGAGGAGAGAGAGAGAGGAGAGGGAGCAGCCGTGGCTTCAGTCGTACATGCTGCCATCGTGGAGATGGAGGATGTCTATGAGAACCTGACTAGGTTGACGTTAGATGTTCCTGAGCCGATAGTGGATGAGTTACTGCGACCTATGCAGAGGTATGCGGTGGGAGCGTTAGTGTGCTTCAATGTGCTGCTGATACTTTGTATGGCGGTACAAAGTATCACTAATAATCAGGTAATACTTCGAATGGTGGCGTATTCGATGACGACCGTCACAATACAATTTAGGGCTGAAACGTTGGGTCTAAAGATATAAAGTGATATCTCCATACCACGGATCAGACATACTGATAAGAAACAATGATTCATCCGGAAAAGAGTCATTGGGCTCAGATTCTAGATCAGCACGGGGAAGGTCGCAGATGAGCTCAAAAAACACCAAAGACTTTTTGGACTTGGATTTTTCAAAAAGAATATCAAATTCTTGCAGTATCACGATCCAACGTTAATACTTGCCCCCAAGCACCTGATGAGTTAGAACGTGGTACATGGGGTTTGAATCGGCGATGATGGTGGTGGTGTGAAGCAAAATGTAATGTCGGAACTTCTGCACGGCGATAACTACCGTGAGAGCGAGCCTCTCAACATGTGAATATCAAGTTTCAGCGTCAATAAGACCTTTATTGGCGTAGTATATCACATGTTCTTGGGCGTTCTTGTCTTCCTGCACCAAAACCATGGCGATAGTGGTGTTGGAAGCAGCGAGGTATAGAATGTAATCTTGATAGTAATTCAGTGGTTGGAGCACAGGGGCATGCATGATGGCATGTTTCAAAATTTCAAAATATTGTTGAGCTTGGTTTCGTCCCAAATGAATGGGATGCCTTTTTTCATCAATCTCATGTAACCCTGCGTCTTTTGCGCAAAATTACAGACAAAACGCCATAAATACGTTGCTCTTCCTTGTAGACTCTGAAGTTTCGTAACATTAGTTGGAGGTGGGAGAGAGACAATGGATTCCACCTTCAAGGGATCAATGCGGATCCCATCTTTCGAGACGATAAACCCTAAGAGGTGTCCAGACTCGACATAGAAAATACACTTATGAGGGTTCCGACGGATATTGTACCGTCTGCATTTGAGGAAAACAACCGTCAGATGATCTATGTGGAACTCGCGCTGCTTTGAGTGGGCTCGGAGGTCATCCAAGTAGGGTTCCACAAAGTCCTTCACATTGTGGAAGGCATACGACATGGCCCACTGGAATGTGGCACTAGCGTTTTTAAGACCAAACATAAGTTTACGATACGCAAACGTTCCCCAAGGGAAGATGAATGCAATCTTGTGTTGGTCAGTGGGGTGGATCTCAATCTGGTTGTATCCGGAAAAGCCATCCCTAAATGAAAAAATGATGCTTCCGCACAGTTGTCAATAATCTAGTCAATAAAGGGAGTCAGGTAGTTGTCTTTAGGACAAGCCTTGTTGAGATCCTGATAATCGACATAGACACGAATGGTGTCCTGCTTTTTAGTACCAGGGATGACGTTTGAGACCCATTCTATCAATGGGACAGGGTAGATGAAGCTGGCCTTCAAGAGTTTCTCAATATCTGCCTTGATTGTCGTAGTCTTCTGAGGGTGTACCGGTCACAAATTTTGGCGGATAGGTTTGATGTCGGGATTGGTTTTGATTTCGTGTAAAACAATGGTGGGGTCTATCCCAGGCATCTCCTCGTAGGTCCAAGTGAACATGTCTTGGAATCGCTTGAATAAGGTCGTATAAGCAATGACTTCTTCAGGGGAACACTTTTGGCCTAACTAAATGTGTTCCACTATACCAGGAGTAACCGAAATTTCCATCGAAGTGGTAGGTTCGATGTTGGCTAAGTTACCTTCGGAGTCCGTTTAACACGTGAGTATCGAGGAATGAGAGCTAGAGTAGACATCCGGTGTAAATATGGTGCTAATGCTATTCTCCATAGTATCAAAAAAGGGAAGGAAAGATGAACGATGATGGAGGTCTTCCCACGGATGATCATCTGCACTCATGATTTCCATAATGGACTCGTCAGAATGAAAAGTCTGTAGCAGGGGATCGGACGATGTCCGTTGTAGAGAACAGGAGGTGGAGGCCACCGCTAAGTGGTCCTCTGGTGCTGACTGGATGGCCTCGTACGTGAGTTTGACGGGCGATAGAGGCATCGTGTCTCCAATCAGGTGTGTGGTGGCTTCGTCAGGTACAAGCCATGAATCAGTGGAGTTGGGGATAGATGAAATCTGCGAGGAGATCATGTTCACCGTGGAAACATGATTTGTGGGATCCAAAGTAGGAAAAACACCCATAAGGGATGAGTCCTTAATGAGGTCGACCCCCACGCTCTCATACTGTTGCGAAGATTGTCCAATTGATGGAATGTTATCGCTCGGGTGAGTAGCGGTGTCAGGTGTGTAGAAATCCAGTTGGTCGACTGTGACAATTCAGCCCTGATGGGGGAATTGTACTATGCGAAAGAGAGATGACGCGACCACAGTCATGGCGTAAAACCAATTAAGACCAAGCAGAATGTTATAATCTGACGAGGCAGCGACCACTTCCACTTTGATGGTTGCGGTCTTTCCCCCCAGCTCGACTGCTACAGCTTGTAACAACCCATGAGGTTGAAAGCCACGTCCATCGAATGCTCTCAAAGTGGTAGGAGAACAATTCAACTTGAGAGAGCCAATGGCTCTCCAACATGAGATCGATATGACTGATGTAGAGGCACCTTCGTCCAAAACAGTACGATGGATTTTCTACCCAAAGGTTTGTGGCAACTTGAAATACTAGCTGATGGGAGAGCCTCAGTTTGAAGTATTCCAGCTGGAACATGATGGTGTTCGATGAATCCGGGTCAACTGCACTGATGGCAGCGAAGAGAGTCTTGTGCTGATTAGGACAGTTTTGCAAGACCTTGAGCATCGACATAGCACAAGGAACTTGTGCTAGGTCCTCTACAATATTGTAATTCTGAGAAGCCCGAGCATTGGGATTAAAAACCAATTTTCTAATCGTGCTCTTGGGTGGATGCAACACTTACTCGAAAGAGGGATTCTTAATGGTGAGAGGAGGAGCCGGAATGGTGACGTCAGGTATCGAAGTGGAAGCTTTTTCAGTATTACTTCCAACAGGTTCCTTTGCTGGGACAGAGTCATATGAACGAGAACGGGTGTTCAAGTTGATGGTCTCACTATGCATCATGAGAACATGTGCGGTGGAGGATGCTTCTCCTTGGGAAGGAGAGGTGTGAGCAATCAACTGCTGATTTTGAGTAGGGAAGGGATCGTTGAGAACTGTAGGTGTGGGTTTTCCTTCAAGAAACTTTTGAATTTCGTCTCTATGGGGGCACTCTTTAGAAAAGTGGTCATCACCACATAGTAGACAAGGATACTTCAACTTCCTTTTCTGTTTGGTGTCATCAGGGCTGCTCTTATGTTCCTGCTGGGTGGAAGATTTCTTAGGTTTCCCTTTGTTCTTCTTCTTACCACCAGAATTTTGAGGTGAAGCTGATGAAACATAATTCACTTCTTCGGTGACAGCAGGAGTGGATGATTTGGTGGTGCCATTACAAGCCTATGTTGGTGATGGGGAAGAACCTTAGGGGTTCAACGATCCAACAATTTGAGAAGGTGGCTGGGTGTGAAGGGATCCAATGATGCCATCATCTTGGGGTCCCTTGGGTGGTTTCACAGGTTCGTATGTGTTACGGGGTGCATCAGGAAGAATATCAAACAACGTGCCAAACTGAGCATAGACTAAGTCTAATAAATGGGCACGGGCGATGGCTTGTTCCTCAGTGAAAGCGCTTCCCATGGAAATGTCTCGTGCTATGGTAGGTATGAGAGACTTCATGAACCAGTCCACTAGGAGTTGGTCTGGAATAGGAGCCTTACTCAAACATCGTCTCCTCCACCACTCATGTATATGATCTGAGATGTGAGTAGTGGTATTTTGATGGAGCGAGGTTAGAAGTTCCGTACTAGTTTCATACTGTATAGGTAGCTGGAAATGAGTCAAAAAATTCATAGCAAGAGAACCAAAATCAGGAAACGAATGGGGTGGTAGTTCAATATACCACTTTCCAATCGAACCAGTGAGAGTCCGTTGAAATAATCTAAGACGGATCGAGTTGTCCATCAAGGAGTTGGATGAACACCACAAGTGGTACATCATCACATGGTTTTTAGGATCCTCACCCGGCTTGCCATCAAATTTTGGGATATCTGACGGAAGTTTCATTGGAATGGGTGGCCGATTAGTTCCATGGTATATGGGGTCGTTGGTCAAGCGATACAGGTCAGGCAGGTTCAAAGTAACCAAAAAGGGTAGCTGCGAATTAGGCTACGGGTACTGATAGTACTGATAAGGCGTGTAAGGACCAGTGGGACCTTGTATTGACTGACCATAGGGTGTTCCCGAAGGAAACTGGCCATAGGGGTAAGGGCCGCCCAGACTAAATGTAGGTTTGCCACTATAGTAAGGTGGTCCATTACCGTAATAAGGTGGCCCGTTACCATAAGGTGGGGGCTCGCCTTCGCCGCCGGGAGCAGGTGGGATGCCTCCAAATGGTGGGGGTCCGCCACCACCACCAGGGTAGGATGGGCCACCACCGCCTCCGTCGGAACTCCTGCTACAGTATTATGGTTAAGAGACGCAGGTTCCCCCCCAGCAACAACTTGTTGACCACTAAGTAAAGGTTGACCCAACACTGGTTGTTGATTATCCACCGTAGGATTATCATTACCTGTAAATAAGGTAGGGGGTAAAAATTACCCTCCCCTCGAAGTTTGGGGTGGGGGAGGAGCAGGTGACGTAACCGTGGTAGTCACAGGGGTGTTGGACTGTTGTGCTTGAACAGGTTGGGTTGTTTGAGGTATAGGACTAGCCTCCTGTCTAGGAGATGGATGTGCAGGAATTGATGGTTGACTAGCCTCATAAGAGGTCACGTGTTGCGTGGATGATTCCGGTGAATCATAAGTCAAATAATAACTTGGGAGTGGTTGATAAGGAGGTAACGTCGGGTCTTTAGCCCTCCGTGCAAGGCTCCCGTTTGTAAATTGTGTGGCCATAGCTTGTAACCTAGCCAATTGTTCACGATAAGGTGCCATGCGATTGTCGAGAGTAGCCCAACTCGGTGGGGATGCAATGAAAAAATGAGCCATTGGATCTCAATCTGGTTGTATAAAGTGCCTTGTAAGTTAGTTTAACCGTTTTTATATCACAAACAATTGTGTGACCAATTGGATACCACCTTCATGGCTCTTTAGTGATGTGGTTCGCTTGGAATATTTTTTGCAAAAGATGAAGAGTACTGAACAAGACCCATTTGGTTAAAGCTTTCTTATGGGGCACAAAAATGACCATGCATAAAAACATACTTATCTTGAACAACTCTAACTTGCATAGTCTCCATAGCTTGTATCAATTTTTTTGAAATCTATTCCCTTGGCCTTGTTGAGACATGGGTTGTCTCACTTGGTAGGTCAATGCCATTTCTTGCATAATGACCTTTATGAGAGAATATGGGAGGTATTGTTACTACCCAATAAGTCAAGGTCAAGGTCGGTAAAACTTTTGGTAGCCACAATATTTGGGAATTCTTGGAAATTTCCAAGCCCTTTCTCTTGTGGAGGAAACCCTCACTCAGATCTATTCTCTCTCTTAATGATCACTATCTCCAGTGCTCTTCGCTCATACAACATGATGGGAAAAATTTGGTTGAGACATCATGGTTCTCTTCTTAGACTCAAACATGGATGTTATGGATGCATATCAAATAGAAGAATTATATGTCATATGTACATCAATTTGTGGCACAAAGAATTCAAGGCTTGATTGTCGTTGACTTGATTTTCAAGATGGCATTGCAAGGTAGGGACTAAAACATGGTTAAAGCTACACTTTTCACCAAGTACAACCCTACCTTGTTTTTTGGATTTTCTTACTAGGTATTTAGGGTGTTATTTTACTAATGGCCATGCCAAGTAAATAAGGAAACTACTTCTTTTGTATTAAAACAATGCATGCTTTATTATATTAATAACCCAAAGAACATTTAATGTAAAGAAAAGTGCACAAAGTTGCTTCGCAAAATTGTTTCTACGAAAATGTGTGCTTATAAATTTTAGAAATACAAATGTACTCTAGGAATACACACACATTCCTATTTGAATTGCTTCATCCTTTCCCTGTTTTTGTTAAAACACCATGTGCAGATTAGAACCATGAACTTGTTATAACCTATACACATTAAAAACATGAAGTTATTATAACATGTGCACATTGCTCGATGTAAGAACAAATTCACTAGGGAGAAATAGTTTCCATTTTCATGGCTATCTTACTTAACATTAGGGAGCCATAATTCCTCTTATTCAAATTCACTAGGGAGTAATAATTTACTCTTTCATGACCACATTACCTAAACATTATGACACTTTTAGAAAGTACTTATATTCAATGTGAATTAATTAATGGATTGTTGCATACAAATGTCAGGTTTTCCATGTCTCTCAATTTCATCCTAATTGATAGACATTATTGTTATAAGAACTTTTTGTCGTTGCTTATATAACCAGCATAGATCCATCTTAAACCCGTATCTATGAAGCACCGAGAGGTATCCAATTTCTTGAGGTGTATTTCTTTTTTTAAATTTAAACTCAAGAAATTTGATATATCTTGATTGATAGACCCGGGTTTAAGTTTTAAGTTTTTATTTTATAAACGAACATCGATTTTTTAATTATTTTTCATAATATTTTATTTTATGAGCCAACATAGATTTTTTTAAAATACTTTCATTAATTTTTTTATTTTATGAGCCGACATGAATTTATTAATGGCCGACATAATATAATTGATTACTTTTATACTCATGTGTAACATTACATCCATACACGTTACAACATCTCCCCCATACTAGGCTGTAGAGCACCTCGTTTCACTCGGTGCATATATCTATGAAGCATTTACTAAATTTATCTCATTCTCCACACTAAACATTTGGTCCTCCATTTTTATTACTTTTATCCATCCATTTTCTAATTACAAAGGCCTATGTGTTGTTCTTGTCATTATATTTTTTAGTTTATACTATGATGCTCATTAAGTTAAAGTTTTCTTAATTCAATTCCATTATCCTTTACACAATACTCTGCATTTTATCCTTGCACCCAAAATTTGGGCTCTATACAATCCCTTTAAATATTTTTAGATTAAATTAGCATGCCATGCAATCATTGGAAGAAACCATTCACATCAATATACTCAAGATGCAACTACATAACATATTAACAATGGGAGTTTGAAAATGAAGAAAGCACTTCCAACCATTTCCTCTAATGATCTAATTATTTGGATAATTGTTGAAACATTCCCACTCTTTGTTAGTTATTATTTTGACAATAGTGTCTAGTCATTGTGATGATAGTAATATGTCAAAAAACAAATTATTAATCTCTCATGGGACCCATATAGGGTATATTTGTCCTACTAGAGGGATATGGGTGCCATGCATAGGTATTGATAACCATAACTAGTTATTGAGGGATATTCAATGTTAAGAGAGGCAAATAAATCCATTGTGCTTTGAACATATCTTCTTTGAATCAAGTGCCATGAAAAACAACATGGAGCCTCACCAGTATAAGGGGTCTTTGGAATTCAATTTGTATATATGGATTCTTTTAGAATATTTTAAGTACCATGTATGGGCCCTAAGGCATTGACGCCAGTAGAGGAAGGAAAATAAGTGCATTGGGATATTGTTGAGTCTTCTCAAGCTTAGGAACCTTGGACAAGTCCTCAAACGAACCTCAAACTAATACGTCAGTGATTTGTAGGTAATCTTTATATCCCTTCAAGTGGGATACATGTTCCATGAGTATGTTTTACGCATTATTAATAGGTTTTAAGGATTAAACATGGTCAAGTGAGGAAACGAGTGCCTTAAGCCCTTATTGAACCTTCTAAAGCTCAAGCACCATGATAAACACCTTGAAACTATGACATGATCCCTAACTAGGACATCTTTGGCCTAAGAGTTGGATATGGGTTCCATTGAGTTTCTTTGTGTATTATGAGTGGGTAGGAGGGCCTTGACCATGGTCATGGTAGGGAATCAATAGCCTTAGACCCTTGAAGATGGTTAGGGGACAAAAAAAACAACCCCAAACCCTAAATGTAGATTTTTAGGCTCAAGCACCATGAAAAAGTCCTCAAACCACCACACGAGGCCCTTGCAAGTAATATTTGGCTTACTAAAAGAATATGGATTCCATGAAGAGGTATTAAGCATCTGCAATTGTTATTAATTTGGTCTAAATGATGTTAATGGAGGAAAAAAGGGCCCTTAGGCCATGAAAAAATATTCTTAGAATCAATCGCCATGAAAAATAGTGTGGAATGTAATATCCCCAATTTGATATTACAGATATTAACTCAATCATAGAATCCAATTTCAAAAATCATGAAACTAGGTGCAATTTGTAGCTTTTGGAGGCTAAAATTGCATGTTTCCAACTCGTCCTAAATGGAACTAAACCCTTCCAACGTTCTTATCTGACACGTGGAATAGGTCCTAAAATATACCTACTCACATGAATGACCCTCAAACAAACACTTAATTCCCCTTTTGGATGTTAAACAGATATAAACTCTTGACATGGAAAATATCATCGGTGCTCATCTAGAATGAGGTGGATCCAAGTTCTTTGGTAAAACAACGCGGGAGAGGACTCTTCGAGTCATGATTGGCTGGAGTATTCCTTTTTTGTAAATAGTACCCCCCTGGTCCGAAAAAGGGGTAAACTGTCACTAGGGAGACGACCATTCAAATTCTTTAACAAGCGTGAACGCGACAAGTTCGCTTGGAAATCTTTTCGTATTTCAAGAGCCTGAAAAGAGCTTAAAGATAGACTCCGGGGGGGTTCATTTTCCGTAGTAGTTTAACGAGCCCGAAAAAATGATAAATCGTAACTTGGTGATGTATTCTCATGATTTTAAGAGCACGATAAAGAGCAAATAGTAAGCTCGCCATCATTTAAATAATCACAATCTAACGGATACAAAATACCGAAAAAACATTCAAAGGTTGTTCATACCTGAAATGTCCGTTATAATGTGAAAACGACGCACAAAGAAGACTTAACAACTCCTGCACACTTGAAAACTAGGTCAACAAGTCAACCGGGTATTCAAATGCCATAAAAACGATCCAAACTATAGCAAATGACCTAAAAAGCATCAAATATTTGAAAAATAATATTCCCTTTTGTCTATAAATAGAAACACAAACCAAATATAGTTACCATTGTTCATTTGCCAAATTGGGGAGAAGAAGCGCCATTTGGAGCCAAAATTTCACTTGCTGATTGCCAGAGCTACGAGCAACCATTTCATGAGCCGTTCGGAGCAGGTAACCCTAAATATCATCCAACATATTTCCAGAGGTTTAGAATTTCATTTTTAGTTCATTTTTTAGGGTTTTGGAGTTTGTTTGTGGGGAGCTTGTGTGCCCTCGGGTTGTCGCAGGTCTCCCTTACGGGAACTGTGACGAACCCGGGTCATCGCAAGAGACGCAAAGTTGGGTTGCGATGATGTTGCCCTGTCCACAAGGACGAGGTGCGACAGTGAAAACGCCCATGTTCAAACCAAAACCCAATCCAAAAGAAAAAGTTTTAAATTCTTGAGTGAGTTATAATGGTATTAAAATGCTCCTATTGGCAGGTTAGTAGCATCCAACATGGTATTAGAGTGTCGTGAATGAGAACATGAGGTAGATGATGTGCAAGCAGCGAATGACCCATTATGTGTAGAGGCATTACGGAACTGCAGGCTACTGAAGTTCTTCAATATTCAGGGTATGAGGGCCCAAGTACTACTGTTAGAACATATGGTCCGTTGTTGGGACGCTGCGTAGCAGTACTTCGTTATCAGAGAGCACACTTTGACTATATATGTCAAGGACATCTACTTCTTGATTGGATTGTCTCGGAGGGGGGACAATGTGGCTCTTATCGGATCACGGGGAAGTGATCGAGTAGTAGACGACTTGATCCTTCAGCATTGCACTCGTCATGCCCGTGCCTCTAGTGGGAATATTCCCATCAAAGAGGTACGAGAGCTTCCACTGCGAGCTATTCTTTTCACCATAACGAGGATATCAGGGAGCCAAGTGCATCATATAGCTACTAGGTCCCAGATGCTGTATGTGGAGGATTGCATGTCTCCAAAGGTATTCAACTTGTGCGAGGGACTCCTCACTAACATTCGAGCTTAGATGACCAAGTGTCGGCGTGGAGAGATCAAGCAGTTCGGATACGGATCTATAGTGATCTCATTTCTATTGGAGCGGGTTCCCCTCTTGTGCTCGTAGGTGCCTCTGGATGAAAGGGATCCTAAAGATCCTCACATGGTCAGATGGAAAGAGGTGATGGCCCGCCATGGTGGGGGTCCTATCATCAGGTATGGTCCTGATTTCTTTACCTGGTTGGAAGGACAGTTGCTCATGGTAGAGGACTACGCATACAGTGGTACGGATTACAGGGAGGACCCAGAATTGCCACTTCCTGAGGGAGCAGAGTGGGGAGACATCGGTAAGAACAATGAACCTTGTACTTTTTAGTTTTGTGTATTTATGATTTTTTTTGTTATAGTGCTGATAAGTTAAAAACATGTGTGTGCAGATGTGGGCCCTGTGCGACTAGTAGGAGTTTCTCTTCTTGCGAGGAGAGAGAGAGAGAGGAGAGGGAGAAGCCGTGGCTTCAATCGTACATGCTTCCATCGTGGAGATGGAGGATGTCTATGATAACCTGACTAGGTTGACATTAGATGTTCCTGAGCCGATAGTGGATGAGTTACTGCGACCTATGCAAAGGTATGCGGTGGGAGCATTAGTGCGCTTCAATGTGCTGCCGATACTTTGTATGGCGATACAAAGTATCACTAATAATTAGGTAATACTTCGCATGGTTGCATATTCGATGACGACTGTCACAATACAATTTAGGGATGAAACGTTGGTTCTAAAGATATAAAGTCATATCTCCATACCACGGATCAGACATACTGATAAGAAACAATGATTCATCCGGAAAAGAGTCATTGGGCTTAGATTCTAGATCAGCACGGGGAAGGTTGCAGATGAGCTCAAAAAACACCAAAGACTTTTTGGACTTGGATTTTTCAAAAAGAATATCAAATTCTTGCAGTATCACGATCCAACATGAATACTTGCCCCCAAGCACCTGACGAGTCAGAACGTGGTACATGGGGTTTGAATCGGCGATGATGGTGGTGGTGTGAAGCAGAATGTAATGTCGGAACTTCTGCACGGCGATAACTACCGCGAGAGAGAGCTTCTCAACATGTGAATATCGAGTTTCAGCATCAATAAGACCTTTATTGGCATAGTATATCACATGTTCTTGGGCGTTCTTGTCTTCCTGCACCAAAACCATGGCGATAGTGGTGTCGGAAGCAGCGAGGTATAGAATGTAATCTTGATAGTAATTTAGTGGTTGGAGCACAGGGGCATGCATGATGGCATGTTTCAAAATTTCAAAATATTGTTGAGCTTGGTCATCCCAAATGAACGGGATGCCTTTTTTCATCAATCTCATGTAACCCTGCGTCTTTTGCACAAAATTACAAACAAAACGCCATAAATCCGTCGCTCTTACTTGTAGACTCTGAAGTTTCGTAACATTAGTTGGAGGTGGGAGAGAGACAATGGATTCCACCTTAAAGGGATCAATGCGGATCCCATCTTTCGAGACGATAAACCCTAAGAGGCGTCCAGACTTGACATAGAAAATACACTTATGAGGGTTCTGACGGATATTGTACCTTCTGCATCTGAGGAAAACAACCGTCAGATGATCTATGTGGAACTCGCGCTGCTTTGAGTGGGCATGGAGGTCATCCAAGTAGGGTTCCACAAAGTCCTTCACATGGCCCGCTGGAATGTGGCACTAGCGTTTTTAAGACCAAACATAAGTTTACGATATGAAAACGTTCCCCAAGGACAGATGAATGCAATCTTGTGTTGGTCGGTGGGGTGGATCTCAATCTGGTTGTATCCGGAAAAGCCATCGCTGAATGAAAAAATGATGCTTCCGGCACAATTGTCAATAATCTAGTCAATAAAGGGAGTCGGGTAGATGTCTTTAGGACAAGCCTTGTTGAGATCCTGATAATCGACATAGACACGAATGGTGTCCTGCTTTTTAGTAACAGGGATGACGTTTGAGACCCATTCTATCAATGGGACAGGGTAGATGAAGCTGGCCTTCAAGAGTTTCTCAATATCTGCCTTGATTGCCACATACTTTTGAGGGTGTACCGGTCACAACTTTTGGTCGATAGGTTTGATGTTGGGATAGGTTTTGATTTCGTGTAAAACAATGGTGGGGTCTATCCCAAGCATCTCCTCGTAGGTCCAAGCGAACATGTCTTGGAATTGCTTGAATAAGGACGTATAAGCAATGACTTCTTTAGGGGAACACTTTTGGCCTAACTGAATGTGTTCCACTACACCAGGAGTAACCAAAATTTCCATCGAAGTGGTAGGTTCGATGTTGGCTAAGTTACCTTCAGAGTCCGTTTGACACGTGAGTATCGAGGATTGAGAGCTAGAGTAGACATCCGGTGTAAATATGGTGCTAATGCTATTCTCCACAGTATCCAAAAAGGGAAGGAAAGATGAACGATGATGGAGGTCTTCTCACAGAGGATCATCTGCACTCATGATTTCCATAATGGACTCGTCAGAATGAAAAGTCTGTAGCAGGGGATTGGACGATGTCCGTTGTAGAGAACATGAGGTGGAGGCCACCGCTAAGTGGTCCTCCGGTGCTGACTGGATGGCATCGTATGTGAGTTTGATGGGTGACAGAGGCATCGTGTCTCCAATAAGGTGTGTGGTGGCTTTGTCAGGTACAATCCATGAATTAGTGGAGTTGGGGATAGATGAAATCTGTGAGGAGATCATGTTCACCGTGGAAACATGATTTGTGGGATCCAAAGTAGGAAAAACGCCCATAAGGGATGAGTCCTTAATGAGGCCGACCCCCACGCTCTCATACTATTGCGAAGATTATCCAATTGATGGAATGTTATCGCTTGGGTGAGTAGCGGTGTCAGGTGTGTAGAAATCTAATTGGTCGACTGTGACAATTCAGCCCTGATGGGGGAATTGCACTATGCAGAAGAGAGATGAAGTGACCACAGTCATTGCATAAAACCAATTACGACCAAGCAGAATGTTATAATCTAACGGGGCAGCGACCACTTCCACGTTGATGGTTGCGGTCTTTCCCCCCACCTCGACTGCTACAGCTTGTAACAACCCATGAGGTTGAAAGCCACGTCCATTGAATGCTCTCAAAGTGGTAGGAGAACAATTCAACTCGAGAGAGCCAAGTGCTCTCCAACATGAGATCGATATGACTGATGTAGAGGCACCTTCGTCCAAAATGGTACGATGGATTTTCTTCCCAGCAATGTTTGTGGCAACTTGAAATACTAGCTATTGGGAGAGCCTCAGTTTGAAGTATTCCAGCTGGAACATGATGGTGTTTGATGAATCCGGGTCAACTACACCGATGGCAGCGAGGAGAGTCTTGTGTTGATTAGGACAGTTTTGCAAGACCTCGAACGTCGACATAGCACAAGGAGCTTGTGCTAGGTCCTCTACAATATTGTAATTCTGAGAAGCTCGAGCATTGGGATTAAAAACCAATTTTCTAATTGTGCTCTTGGGTGGATGCAACACTTACTCGAAAGAGGGATTCTTAATGGTGAGAGGAGGAGCCAGTATGGTGACGTCAGGCATCGAACACGGGGGGTTCACTTAGTGAACTTGTTACATAACACGATCATTCACAGGATATTAAAATATATCCCTAATTTCACTAAATATTGGAAATTGCCTCCTAAAATTGTATTGTTGAACCCCCCTCCCAATATTCCTTTCTAATTAATAAAACCCCTAGTTTCACAAGATATTGTAGGTATCCATTTTTATGAACCCATTTTTAATACTCCCTTTATATCATATTATCAAGTTTTAACAAACAAGAGACCTAAGGCATCTTAGTATAAGCAAACATGAGCATCATTTATAAAATAACTATACCAAATCCATACAATTTTAGACATCTTTGCAAACGAACTTAAACAAATTAATATAGAACCAAATGTCCATATCTTATTACAATATAATAGCTTGTTGTTCAATAGGATTTATCACAAGTTAAAAGAGTTTGGTTAATACTTCTAAATCGACATTCAAAGAAAGAACTTTGCAATTCCTTCCTCGAATTGATTTTTGGATGATCTTGAGTTTGATTTTTTGTTATGAGGTCTTGTTGTTGTTTCTATTGCTAATACTTACTGTGAGTATGTCACCTTTCCTCACCAAAGTCCTCAACTTATCGAAATTGGGATTTCCAATGCATATCATCTTGTATATATACAATGATTGCTTCTTCCCTAAAATAAAATCATTTCATAGAGTTGTAAATATCAATTTAAATTCACTTCCAATAAACCATAGCTTTGTATTAAATTGTTATTATATAAAATCTTCATTAATAAGATACTCACATCATGTCAACCATAATACCATCAACTAGTGTTCAAAATTGAATCCTTCCCATCCCTTCCAAGGGGTCAAACCCATCCTATAAGTGTAATTCACAAAACACCCTTAAAAAAATGTAAAGTTATGCAGTCACTTGTCATTTATGAAGGACAACAAATATTGTAACATTTCAAAATAAGGGTCACATTTTCAATAACTCATGATCAATGTTTAGACTCTTAAATCTTGGTTTTTGAATGAGCATTATATTTTCATAATATACGGGGATGGAATATTCAATATATGAGCTCTATTTCCCTTGAGCATTCATATATATTATAAAAATCAAGAAATGGATTACAGTGCTCCATAAGTACAGTAGAGTTAAATTACATAGCCACAACGTGATTGTTATAAATCAAAAGATAGTGTTTGCATATCTGTGAAAACACTAATGATTTACGCTTGAACTCAATTCGCACAGATAGTTTTTGGGGTTTTGCCTCATATAAAAAAATATTTAATATAACTCTCTATAAGAATGTATTGTAATTTAAATGCACAAAGTATTCAGTTATAACCCTTTACTCAACAAGAAATGCATCCTAGCAAACACGAGTTGGCTCAACAATGGAGTTGGGATAGTGTTAAGGGTGCATAAAAGTCCAATGTATGAGGGCATGGACATGACCAAGCCAACTTTTAACTACCAATTACACATGTGTTAAACATTAAATAAATTAAACCATAAGTTTTAGAAGTTTGTCCATTTTTCCATCCATACATGTCTCTAATTATGGCTTGGATTTTTCTTTTTGAACATATTGTAAATTTTAACCACCAACCACCAATATACAAAAGTACATTGAACCAAAAGAATTAACTCAAACATATGTAAATAATTCAATATATAAAAGTTTTGCTTTAAAAACAAATCTATATAAAAAAAAACTTATATAAAACTAATTAAAAATGATAAATTACATTATGAAACATCAATTAAAACTAAAATATTATGTATTTCATAACCAACAATGTTATGATAACACTAAATTTATTATATATTTAATAACCAAATACTTATTACTAACTTAGTTATTCTAAATATAATAATATTTAGGTATAAAAAAATTGTACGCAACTTTTTCCTATATTAGTGAAAATAAATAATAAACTAAACAAAATAATACAAATAAATATTGATTACAATCTGCGTTTGGTACCAAATAAGTTGAGATAACCTGGGTTGGCAGGTGCAGGAGGGGTCAGTTTTGACCCCGGGGGAAGCAAAATGAAAAATTATGCTTGGGGAATTGGAAACAAGACCAATAATGATGCCGAATGGCTCGCCTTACTTAATGGTCTCGAAATCGCCATCAAGGTCGGGATAAAAGATCTGATAGCCGTTGGGGACTCTCTTCTTATAGTCTGATAAGCTCGCAATCTCATCAGGAGACGCTCCACTCCTTCAAGTAAGTACCACCACATTATCAAATTTACCAGTAGAGACTTCAATTCTCTCAATTTTCTCCATGTTCTCTGCTCCAACAATCAACATGCCGATGAAATGGCAAATAAAGGTGTGCTTCTAAATTTTGGTTTCTTAGCCCAAGATGATGATCTCCCTCTTCCTTGTTGGGTCCCCTATCCCTTTTCTCGCTTGGGGTGTCCCCTCCTCCACCCCTTGACCTTCTTTTCACCCTTCCCTTGCCACCTTTGGACGCGGTGACCCCCATAACTGCATGCAAACACTTGTCACTGGTTACAAAAGCCGATGGATGCATTTAATGCCATCACATGGCCTCTCCTCACCTAACCCCACTCACTCGCACGCTCCATCTGCTTCTTCCTCCAGACGCTTCCAGACCTCTTCAGTGTTAGCTCCTACCCTGAGTATGGACGCTTGCTCCACTGCTTGTATTTCTCCCACCCTGGGCACCAGCTCTGTATCGTCTCCTCCACCGTTCTCCTTCTCACTCGCCAATAAACCCCTGCAATCTCCCTCTGGCATATTTCTTCTCGAAGCAAAGCTCCTGGAGCCTTTACGCACCCTGCTCGTCGACCTCTCATCCCTCATCTTGTGTGAAGAAGAGATAGAAGCACTTGAATCCTCGTCCCCTCCGACTCTACAAGGTTTAGCGGTTGAAACTATGGAAGCGCATGTGTGCAAGATAAGAATTTAGGTGGCGGACATCAAGAAGAACATGATGAGAATGTATACCCTTCTGCATTCCCTCGGCACTGAGATTAGGAATAACATCGACCTTATGAATGGAAAAATTCCTTCCATGTCTGAAGCGGTGGATTACACTGCTAACAGCATCTCAAATGTGGACTCTAAGGTGGACGACAACTACAAAAACATCTCAGACGTAGAAGGTAATGTGGACAGGCTTCGAGAAGATTTAGCTCGCTGCATTCCAGGGTTCAAGGATACAACAGGCTCCAGCTCCAACCTGGATGACTCCATGGAGAGCCCAGAACCTCCTCGACCACGCCAGAAATGATACAACTTGTTGATTCTACAATTTTTGTGGGTTATATATTTTCCTTCTGTTATAGTTTAGAAGCAACTCTGGTTTTAGCCTTTTATTTGTGGGTTTTATCAGCTTTAATGGATTCCATATCCAAATTTTGTAATGTATGGCTTCTGCAAGTTTATCTTGGGACAATTTGTAAAGATTTACAGTTTTAGCTTTAGACCTGTTAGAGTTAAGAGAAGAATTAGCGAAGCAGGCAAGGAAAACTTGAATGCTGGTCCCTCACATTGTTATGCAAAAACAAATTATGACATATTGTCAAGTGCCAATGACTTGTCATGTAGGTCATTATTCATCTCCTAAAGAACTAGAAGACCACCCATCAATGCCTTTGTTGAAGACTTGCATGATCTATTATGCCCTCATATTTTATCTTAATCAAATTCCTTCCAACAAAACACTTTTGCACAACAAAACCCTAGATATGACGATTCAAGCTAGAAAAAGAGCCAAGAAGACTAAACTTCAAGTTTTCCCTCCAAAGGTGATAAAATTTGCTACAACTTTCTTATAAATTAAATCATTCTTTACTAAATAATGCATACCATCCCTAAATCATGTTGGAGATTAGGATATTTGGTTGATCTTAGAATAGAGCTCGTGTGAAATCACAAATTACTTTATCTTTCCAAGGGTGGATGGTTTCTCCTTGGTAACTTCTACCTCTATGCTCTCATTCACCCCTTGGTAAAAAATTCTAAGGAAAATCCTTATCACCTTCATAATTCTTCTATGTTTGGATATTTTGGATCTTTGAAAATATCTTTAAAATGAACCTCGTTAACTTTTACAATATCTTCAAATTATTTTTCCTTTGACCCATCAAACAGACAAATTGACAGAATTGTATTTACACATTTCTTAAAATTACCATAATTGTGAAAGAACTTAGTGTTAATATGCCCCTCTTTTAACCATATGGATATACTTTTGATCCTCCACTCTACCTCCTTTTTGTCTAAAAGTTCATTTTTTATCCTCTATTATATTTAAATCTAGCAAATATCTATCATTGGAAGACCCACTGACATTATATTAAAAAGGAGTGGTTATGTTTCTTCTATATTTTCTAGGTCTACTTGATTTTCTTCATTTTTCATCTTTGTGCTCCCTACAGCTAACTTCTTAACTTATTTGAGATTGGAGGCAAATTCAAGCATAACTGAATCTCATCAACAAGGATCATAAAATTTCCATTTTTTGCAATAAGAAGTCTAAAATATTCCTTAGCCAACCAATCATGATTAAATTTATATTGAAATGGAGGTTTTCTATTCTCTTTTTCTAGTTTTATAAGAATAATTAGATGATCAGATAAGCCATTGTTTCCTAACCAATAGTTGTATCTTTCAACCTCCTCCACCAATTTTTCTACCATTAAGAATATATCCATCATCTTAGAGATGCTTGTTCTTCCATGTTAGCACACAAACTAGCATCTTAAGATTGAATTCGTAAAATCAATGATAACTTATGGACAACTAAGAGGGAGGCCATTGTCACCACACCTAACATTTTTTGTCTCTTTAGGCTATCTCTTGTCTAGCTCAAAGGTGGAGTCCCTAGGCTAGGATTACCAGTGTTTAACAATGGAGTACATGGTGAAAATGAAGAGTAACTTTAGAAAAACAAAGTGTTTTGGTTTCTGTAAAATATAAGAGTCGTGAAGGAATTGAAGACTAGTGTAGACTAGTGTTTTATACAATGGAAAAATGGGGTTAACCAAGGATTGCATAAGGCTTTCTTTAGGAATATTAGAAAGAGACAAGGTTGCAATGCACAAACCTAAATGCTCTATAGTGGATGGGATGATTTTAGAGATCACACAAAAGGAAATTTCTAGAACAAAAAAAATCCAGATGGACTCAAGGAGGAAAGCTACATTGAAAGGCATAAAAAACATGTGATTTCTAGACATGAAATATGCACATAAACTACACTTCCAATTGATAACAATCACATAAAAAATAGAAAGCATAATCCTTCATTACCTCAATTTCATTAACAATTTGAAGATCCATTAACCAACCAAGCACATGAGCAACATGAAAATCATTCAATAGAGCACTAGCATCAACCATCCTACCAGGGTCAGTTTTAGGGGTGAAATTTCACCAATTGGTTATTTTTTGGGGTTTTTTTCAAAAAATAAATTCACTATTTGGTCTTTTTTACTCTCTAATATAGCCTATATTTACATAAAATATGTTTTTTTTGTAATATTCACCAAGATATACAATTTTTAGTAGTAAATTGTATGTTTCATTTTTTTATTTTTTCCTATGTGTGTGTGTGTGTGTGTTTTTCAATCCAAAATAATCGCCTAGAATACTATACTTATGTATACTATTCGAATCCTTAAAAAATACCCTGCATCCTACATCCCAGTTGAGTATCCCTTGTCCATCAAAATCAATGCCTCTTGCCATTGTCCCCTGATTTTCCCTCTACCTCTCCTGTGTGCTTCTACACAAAATGTAATAAAATATACCCTAAATATTTGTATTACCATATAACATAATTAATCCCCCTTGGCCCCTTAATACATGGCAATATATTTTCTCATTTTTTTTATCATAATTTATTCCCCAATATGAATGGACGTGATAGGATATTGTCTACCAACTGAACCCCCCGTGGCATCGAAGTGGAAGCTTTTTCAGTATTACTTCCAACAGGTTCCTTTACCGGGACAGAGTCATATGAACGAGAACGGGTGTTCAAGTTGATGGTCTCACTATGCATCATGAGAACATGTGCGGTGGAGGATGCTTCTCCCTGGGAAGGAGAGGTGTGAGAAATCAACTGCTGATTTTGAGTAAGGAAGGGATTGTTGAGAACTGCGGGTGTGTGTTTGCCCTCAAGAAACTTTTGAACTTCGTCTCTATGGGGGCACTCTTTAGAAAAGTGGTCATCACCACATAGTAGACAAGGATACTTCAACTTCCTTTTCTGTTTGGTGTCATCAGGGGTGCTCTTATGTTCCTGCTGGGTGGAAGATTTCTTAGGTTTCCCTTTGTTCTTCTTCTTACCACCAGAATTTTGAGGTGAAGCTGATGAAACATAATTCACTTCTTCGGTGACAGCAGGAGTGGATGATTTGGTGGTGCCGTGACAAGCTTATGTTGGTGATGGGGAAGAAACTTAGGGGTTCAACGATCCAACAATTTGAGAAGGCGGTTGGGTGTGAAGGGATCCAATGATGCCATCATCTTGGGGTCCCTTGGGTGGTTTCACGGGGCCGTATGTGTTATGGGGTGCATCAGGAAGAATATCAAACAACGTGCCAAACTAAGCATAGACTAAGTCTACTAAATGGGCATGGGCAATGGCTTGTTCCTCAGTGAAAGCGATTCCCATGGAAACGTCTCGTGCTATGGTAGGTATGACAGACTTCGTGAACCAGTCCGCTAGGAGTTGGTCTGGAATAGGAGCCTTACTCAAACATCGTCTCCTCCACCACTCATGTATATGATTTGAGATGTGAGTACTGGTATTTTGACGGAGCGAGGTTAGAAGTTCCATACCAGTTTCATACCGTATAGGTAGCTGGAAACGAGTCAAAAAATTCATAGCAAGAGAACCAAAATCAGGAAAAGAATGGGGTGGTAGTTCAATCTACCACTTTCCAACCGAACCATTGAGAGTCCGTTGAAATAATCTAAGACGGATCGAGTTGTCCATCAAGGAGTTGGATGAACACCACAAGTGGTACATCATCACATGGTTTTTAGGATCCTCACCCGGCTTGCCATCAAATTTTGGGATATCTCACGGAAGTTTCATCGGAATGAGTGGCCGATTAGTTCCGTGGTATATGGGGTCGTTGATCAGGAGAGACAGGTCAGGCAAGTTCAAAGTAACCAAAAAGGGTAGCTGCAAATTAGGCTGCGAGTACTGATAGTACTGATAAAGGACCAGTGGGACCTTGTATCGACTGACCATAGGGTGTTCCTAAAGGAAACTGGCCATAGGGGTAAGGGCCGCCTGGACCAAATGTAGGTTCGCCACTATAGTAAGGTGGTCCATTATCATAATAAGGTGGCCCGTTACCATAAGGTGGGGGATCGCCTTCGCCGCCGGGAGCAGGTGGGATGCCTCCAAATGGTGGGGGTCCACCACCACCACCAGGGTAGGATGGGCCACCACCGCCTCCATCGGAACTCCTGCTACAGTATTATGGTTAAGAGACGCAGGTTTCCCCCCAGCAACAACTTGCTGACCACTAAGTAAAGGTTGAACCAACACTAGTTGTTGATTATCCACCGTAGGATTATCATTACCTGTAAATAAGGTAGGGGGTAAAAAGTACCCTCCCCTCAAATTTTGGGGTGGGGGAGGAGCAGGTGACGTAACTGTGGTAGTAAAGGGGTGTTGGACTATTGTCCTTGAACAGGTTGGGTTGTCTGAGGTATAGGACTAGTCTCCTGTCTAGGAGATGGATGTGCAGGAATTGATGATTGACCAGCCTCATAAGTGGTCACGTGTTGCGTGGATGATTATGGTGAATCATAAGTCAAATAATAACTTGGGAGTGGTTGTTAACGAGGTAACGTCGGGTCTTCAGCCCTCCGTGCAAGGCTCCGATTTGTAAATTGTGTGGCCATCGCTTGTAACCTAGCCAATTGTTCACGATAAGGTGCCATGCGATTGTCGGGAGTAGCCCAACTCGATGGGGATGCAACAGAAAAATGAGCCATTGGGTGGCCTAGAGAAGATGTCCAATAAGCTGCTGAAGGACCAACAGCTACTGAAGGGCCATCCTAGGGTGAATTTATCCATTCCAACGATCCAGGCTCTCCCGGTAAAACGGGAGGTAGGTCTTGTGAAGTAGAAGTTTATGCTTATTCACCCCATGGGGGATGAGAGGCAGGTGAATCTGGAGGAAACATATGCGCTCCAACATTCAATGTAGGGTTTTCCACCTTAGGTGACACGACCATGGCTTGTGGGTCCATTCTTACCCTCGAAATTACCTCCTGGTTAAGGGGATATTTTGGCGGCAAGTTTTGAATCCTACGGGACCTTCTCCAAGGAAAGTCAGCCAGAGTGACTGAGACAAAAGTTTCTCCTAAGGCAAGCTAAGCAAAAGAAAAGAAGACCAGAAAGAACCCTACACAAACTAAGGCCACAAGCAAATTTATGTGATAAGAGTGGTTTCAAGGGTCTGGAACCTCACATAATTGTCAATGCTTCACAAATTGCTATATACCGCAGGGTCCAACAGTAAAATGAGATAACGAGGATTGGGACCGTACCCTTTCCTGAATACCCAATTACCTGGACGATACGTGCATAGTAATCTCCTCGAGTGTTGTTCTTGGTGTATTGCTCTGCCAAGACGGCTAAAAGGTTAACTCAGATGGTCTCAAGAATCCTAATGGTCTCTCCCAATGTACGCAAGGTATGTGGGAGCTCAAATCCGTAGTGGTGTTGTCTAATGCACAACCATACGGCACGAGACCTTCCTATATACTACCGAGTACGTGAAACACCTTTCTATATACGCCAAGTACGTGAAACACCTTTCGATATACTCCAAGTACTTGAAGAACTTGGTGGGTACGTGAAAGAACTTCAATATACCTGGTTAGTACGTGAAAGAGCTTCGATATATCGATAAGTATGTGGAAGACTACAATACCCCTGGAATACAGTGCCAGAAAATAATGGCAGCTGCCACGCTTAACGACGCCGGAACACGTCTCTAACTTACTGTTAACACCTAAAAAGTGCTCACTAGCTCATTCCCTTACTCACATGACCCATTTGTCCACTTTTCCACCATCTGAGCCTCTGAAACCAACAAAAGGTCACCAAAAGACCTTAGTACACCCCTTTTTCCATTAAAAAAGATTATTTTTCCAAGAAAATCATAAAAAACCCTCAAAAAGGGTCCAAATTCCCAAAAATATTAAAAAGGGAATTAAAATATTATTTTTATTCAAAAAAGGAAAAAGGAGGGAAAATTACCTAAACCATGTTGGTCAATACCATTAGTTTCCACAAAACCACAAATGGTATTCCTCACCACCAAAACCTATAAAAAGGTGGTAGGGGCTCCTCATTTCACATCCTTCCATTATCTCATCCTTATGCTGCTGAAATCTCCCCTGATCACTTTTAGCCATTGAAGCAACCTTGGAGAAAGAGACCTATTGGAGTTTGGAGCTACTCATCTTGGGAGTTGCTCAACATCAACCTTCACCATTGAAGGTAATATCGCAAGCACTTGCTTGCCCCCCACTTTTCAATACAAAAAATTATTTATTATGTTTCTTGTTCTTGATTTTGAAATATTTACATTATTTGCTTAGATTCTTGTTTAGATCCATGAAAAGTATTGTTTATTTAGTTTATTGTTTTTATTTCTATTGAAACTGCTACTACTAGTTAGTAGGTGCCCATAGCACTAAGCTTGGTTGCAAAACCGAGCCAACAGTTTTTGGCGACTCCGCTTTGGTTTGAACTTTAGATCTCTAATTTTGCCTTTAAATCTTAGTTTATTTTGAGTTTTTAACCTTTAGATCCATAGATCTGCCCTTTTAGACAGCAGATCCATTGCTGTTCTGAGATTTGGCCCCATAAACAGCCCGAAATTTTCAATTTTCGGGTTCGTTTCTCGGTTTCCGTGCACGGCTTCCGCCTCGCGGATTTTTTACAGACAGTCGCGCGGTCCATCGCGACTTTTCTGCCTTTTTCCGCGCGGTCCATCGCGGATTTTTTACAGACAGTCGCGCGGTCCATCGCGACTTTTCTGCATTTTTCCGCGCTGCTCATCGCGGCTGTGCAGCCAAAACCTGCGCGGCTCATCGCGACTGTGCGGCCAAAACCCGCGCGGTCCATCGCGACTGTGCGACCCAAACCCGCGCGGTCCATCGCGACTGTGAGGCCAAAACCCGCGCGGCTGAATTTTTCCATTCGGCCATCTCGATTTTGAAAAATATTTTTTACTGTACTTTCTGCCCATAGCACATTTTTTACAGTACTAAATTCTGCAGTATGTCACCTTGATAATTCCTCGACGGCACCTATCAGCTCGTCCTCCCCCCCCAGAGTCAGTACATACCCTTCAGTCCCTAAAAGATGATCCCCACACCTACAAGTCAGTTCCCTACGCTGCCAGGTCAACCATGTCATCATGCTCTGAACAAAGGAAGTTTGAGTCTACCCATTTTTTGACCCAGTTATTTCCCATCCCCACAAGTATGTCAGTCCTACCATCAGTACTACAACACTTCAGTTTTACACCTCGTGCTCCTATCAGGGAAACATCATTGCCTTGTTAGTTGCTGGTCCCCCTCTGTCGACGACAACCACATTGATTCCAGAGGATAGACCTAGAGGTCCCTGTGTCTTGGACTCATTACCATTTATGATGAGTGCCTACGAATCATTGCGAGAGGAATCCTTACTGCCTCTCCAAATGGTTGTTTCTCACATGCTCGACTTCAACACCTTGATCGCATCGTTGAGACTCGCACAGGGTATTGATCCGTTCAGTTATTAGTCGAAGACCCCGGATACCACCTGACTCCTCCACACTTGAGAGTCTTCCTATGGATAACACCAGTTACACTTTTTCTATAGATATCCGGGCTGCGCATGGCGACAGTATTCAGATTTACCCAGGTTTCATGTCCCCTCTGGACCATTATGATGTACCACTATATTTCTTTACGTATTAGATCCCCCTTCTTGGGACTAATTGTTTTGTATATGTCTTGATACGAGCATGGGAATGCCCGCCTCGTCCTTTATCAGAGATTATACCTCATTCATATTGAGGCAATGTAATATTTCTTGTTTTTGCAGCTTCCAAGGGCCGTGGCTCCAGTCTCCAACCGGTCTCTTCTCTCCCCTAAAACCCAGAAAAAGGACAAAAGAACTATGATGTCTATCGGCCATACGATGAGCTCCTGCCCTCACACATCAGGGGGCAATCTGTTAACACCTAAAAAGTGCTCACTAGCTCATTCCCTTACTCACATGACCCATTTGTCCACTTTTCCACCATCTGAGCCTCTGAAACCAACAAAAGGTCACCAAAAGACCTTAGTACACCCCTTTTTCCATTAAAAAAGATTATTTTTCCAAGAAAATCATAAAAAACCCTCAAAAAGGGTCCAAATTCCCAAAAATATTAAAAAGGGAATTAAAATATTATTTTTATTCAAAAAAGGAAAAAGGAGGGAAAATTACCTAAACCATGTTGGTCAATACCATTAGTTTCCACAAAACCACAAATGGTATTCCTCACCACCAAAACCTATAAAAAGGTGGTAGGGGCTCCTCATTTCACATCCTTCCATTATCTCATCCTTATGCTGCTGAAATCTCCCCTGAGCACTTTTAGCCATTGAAGCAACCTTGGAGAAAGAGACCTATTGGAGTTTGGAGCTACTCATCTTGGGAGTTGCTCAACATCAACCTTCACCATTGAAGGTAATATCGCAAGCACTTGCTTTCCCCCCACTTTTGAATACAAAAAATTATTTATTATGTTTCTTGTTCTTGATTTTGAAATATTTACATTATTTTCTTAGATTCTTGTTTAGATCCATGAAAAGTATTGTTTATTTAGTTTATTGTTTTTATTTCTATTGAAACTGCTACTACTAGTTAGTAGGTGCCCATAGCACTAAGCTTGGTTGCAAAACCGAGCCAACACTTACACACAAGTTACTAAAAATTTTACCCTAGTTCTACTGTTAATTTTATTTGGACCATTAGGTGAATGCATGAGGTGAGTACATAATCATAAACATAATACAGGCCCTAACTACATGCAAAAAAATGTACTTTTCTTTTGATGAACTCTATGTATGGGAGGGAGAAATTTCTTTCCAATGATTTTACCAAAGCAACACAATGCAACACAATGCAACACAATCCTAAATATACCAAAAAATGATTATGAATTATTCTTTTCCTTTTAAAGAGAAACACAAAAATAACACAACACTACTAAGCCAAATAAAAGCATGTTTTTCTTTATCTTTTAACTTTTCAAAACAAAAATGATGCTAAGTGATGAAAAGAGAGAGTTTCTAAGTAGAGTATGCAAGCTTTTCACTTTCACTATAATGGCCTAAAAGCATAAGAACCAAAAGATGCATGTAACTTTCCAAGCATGGAACTACTTTCTCAAAACTTGATATATACTCAAATTTTTCAAGAAAATGAGTAGCTCATAATTCGTGAAAAACACAAATAATTTAATTTTCTTTCAACTTTCCGAAAAGATCTACAAATGAGACATTCCAATGCATGTACAATTCTTCAAATGAGCTTGAAAAATGATGGAAATGAAGTACTTTTGATTTTTCAATGGATGTATCAAAATAACAATTTGATGACAGCGATGCTTTTAAACAAAAATACTGAAATGAAAAGATCACTTGCAGCACTCCAATGACTCATAAAATCTCAAGAAAATGGCGAGCACTCATACGGACCGAAGACACACACAAACGCTCAAAATCAATCAGTAACAAGCAAGACTAAAGCAAGAAAGGATCAAAAATGTATGCAAATGAGGTCTGGAAACCAATCCAATGCAATGACTAGATCCGACAAGGAGAGGAGGGAATGCAAGGATGAGTGGATGCAGGTGGGAGAGACAAGAGTGTCCACAACTACCAAATCTCAGACTTGTCCAAGACGAAACCCAAAACAAATCCAAATGAAACCAAACTCTTCAACACACTTAAAAAAAATGGGGTCTCTGACTGGATCTTATAGCACAGAGGGAGTTTGCACACAAAACCAAAACTCAAATAAGAAATGGAGAAGGGATTCCTGTATGTCAGTTTTGACAGATCAGCGCAGTCTTTGTTTGTACACAGAGTGACCGTCGTAGGTCAGTAATGCGGGAAGTGCGACGATGTCACAATCTACCAATGAATGGGTTGTGACAATAGGCCAAAAGACAGAGAGTAGAGATCACAAAATGACACAGTGTCGCTCTAGCTCCACTACTCAGCTGCGATGAGTGAGATCTAAGTTAAAAAATGAACCAATTCTCCAAAAAATGAGCAATGAAATGGTTTAAAAATGATGAGTACAAACTCATAGGAGGACTACAGACTCTTCATATTGAAGATCTGATGGTGAAACAAGGCTTAGAAGGCAAATAAGATTATGGATGGCTAGCAAAAGAAATCAACTGAAAATGGTATTCAAATTGACAACTACAAACAATGTCTTCCCCAGTATGGTCGCCATATTTGTTTGACGAGAAATCTACCAAGAGAGGACTCGAGGCCTGATCTCCCTAGCTCAACGTGAGTCTAGCACAAATAGAACAAAATATATATCACTCTCCTATATCTAATTAGAGATCGAGGAACTAGATACGTTTACCTTCTAGATCGCTGATCCTTTTCTCCTTGAATGTTGCTCCAAGCTTGACGATCTTCAGATCTGAGCTGCAAAACCTATCAAGATAACAAGACAAAAAAACAAGTAAAACACATCTACACAATAATATATCTAAGTAAGCAGTCAAGCAGGTGAACTACACAAGATATCATTAACACAATGAGGTTTTGGTGGAAAGCAATTATATTACTGTATTGAAAGGGAAGTACATAGGATAGAAAGATTACGACCAATGAATTGACGTAGAAATCCTCATCCGATCAAACCAATGCCAAAGCCTCCCAAGGAAGTGTGAGTCTCCCAAGGTAATTTCACCAGCATGTAGACACTATAGACTTCCTCCCTTTGGAATGGGAGTGAGGTTCACTTATATAGGACTAAGTGGATAGGGTAGGTTGAGATATGGTAGGAGAGAGATAGGGGATCCTTCCAAGAGGTTAGGAACTTAATGCCAGCTCTCGCAAAAGGTCAGGGATAGGGATAGGGAACTTAATGCCATGTCATCTAGCTTCAAGAATGGGATCGAAGAAGCTATTTTTGTGCATCAACTGACATCGTCGTAGGCTACAAGAGGCCAACCTGCGATGTCACAGGTTGCATGAGGACAACTTGCGATGACCTCTCAAAACCTAGTATAAATAGATTTGCATCTCTTCTAGGTTAATGACTTAGCCAAGGAAACTTTAGGGATGTTTGTACACTAAGTCTCATGATGGTAAGATTTTAGGTGTAACAATTGAACTCCTTCTTCTTTGGATGAGAGAACTTATTTTGGAAGAAGAGTTTCTTTCCTTTATTCATTCTTTCCACAAGGGAAAGGTTTTATTCTTTAATGCATACTGAATTTCTCTGGATTTTCCCTTCCTCTGGGAGGTATTCATGCCACAACATTTCAAAGTTAGGTTGCACCCCTTGGATGTTTACCATAGACAATAATGTATCCCATGAGGATGGGAGACCATAAATAGCAGTTTGGAGAAGATCATCTTCATCCACCATTACTCCAATACTAGCAAGTTGATCTCTTATCTGAGAGATCTTGGTGAAGAAGGAGGCCACTGTCTCATCCTTCTCCATATTTAAGTTTCAAATCTTATTCTTCAATGCCCTCTTTTGACTCAAGGAATTCTTCTCATATAGGTTTTTCAATGTATCAAAACACTCCTTAGCGGTATTCAACGAAGTGATCACAGACATCAAATTATCCTTTAACGAATCATAGATGATCTGTTTGGATTTAGATTGGTTCTTCTTGAAGTTGATGTGCCCTACATTATATGTAGGATCCTCCACCACAGTGGATACATAGCCATCCAAGTCATGTTCCTCTAGGATGTTGAGAATTCTATCCTTCCAAGTATTGAAGTTTAAGGTGCCTTCAAGATGGTGTTCCGGTCGTACAGAGATTGATGACATAGTCTCCAAATATTGTGCTCAACTTCTCAGGATCAACATAGGCTCTAGCTGGCATGAAAAAATAAGCTCCTTCACGCCCTGAGCTCTAATACCATGTTGAAATTTGGTTGATATTTTATCTATAATTCTTTTAGATGTTGAAACTTGAAGCAATGAGACAATTCAATCACGTGAAATTCATACAAACATAACACAAGATATACCCTGGGGAAAATACTCAAAACTATGAGAACTGAACCCCAAAATTTTTTCTCAGTGTTATATAATGGATAGAAGAGAATGCTTTCTTTTACAACATAGCATATTGCTTTCAGAAGTTAAGAAATCACAAAAAACTCTTGGTGAAGATACATAAGAAATAGAGAAGGGAGATAAATCGGATAAGTGCCTTGCCTTCAATAATAATATCTTGCACACAAAGAGAAGCACATTTCCTTCAAAGGATAAGAGAATTTGATTCACATTGAATTCATCAATCCCGTATAACATATTTATACATTCTTCTCTTCTATTTTTATCTTCTAATTTCAGGATGAACTCGCCCTCAAACTGGACGTATCAATCTTGCATGAAGAAGTGCACCCCACTTCCAATGCAGTGCTTTACCTCATTGAACTATCACTTAGGATGAAATCACCTCTTAACTGAAATATTTCCCACTTAGTTAGGTGGATAACTTAAGTGTCGACATGCAAGTTTCACAACTCATGTGTCGTCTTTTAGTTTAACATAAGTGTCATCATGCAATAACGCTTAGTTAGCTAGATCTTCTTTGTTGTCACTTAGTTAAATCTCTTTAACTAATTCTTTCTGAAGTGTCATCTTTTAGTTTAACTAAAGTGAAAACACTTTAGTTAACTAGTCCTTCTTATTTAACACTTAGTTAACTGAAATCATGTTGATTGATTTAATTGAAGTGACCACTGTGATTTCTTTAGTTAACTGAGGCATATCTTTAACTGATGCTTTAATTGAAGCATTGATTGAGGCATACATTGATAATTGACTGAAGCTTTAACAATTCAAGTTCTCCTTAATTAGCTTAAGTGTCTGCATGGGAAATTTCAAATTCTCTTGATATCTATGCTTTATCTTTTATTTCTTTATCTCTTATTGCATGATGAATATGTGCTAACTTTAATTATCCATCACATTACATTATACTAAGAATAATTATCGGATGATGTGATCATATTATATTATTCCGGACCAAGTGATCCTATGCTAAATTAATTCACTTTAGAGGTGATCGATCTCTAAATGAGACTTAATAGCAACTAGTGGTCATGGTTAATAATAAATCACACAACATTAAATTCTTTTAACAAGTAAAGAATTAGCTTTATACAGAAGGTACACCTCTACATGGGAGGTCCATGTCATGGATACCTTTATACAGAAGCTTCACATGATAATCATGACTTGACACACAAATCCGGAGTCTTGTCCAACAAGACTTTACAACATTATTACTTTGATTGAGTACCTCTATATGGGACGATAACCTTTACATGGAAGGAAATCAAAGTGCTCACCTCTATACGGGAGGATCAATCTTGGTTGTACAAGATTGGTTTGGAGAATGTCTCCTAGTGAAGTCTCACTTGAAGTACCTATGGAAACTGCAGGAACCATATTTTTGCAGTGTAGAAGGGGAATAGCTCGACAGATAAAGCATTCATTAAACAACCCATTACATTAACAATTCTATAGCATTGATAGATTCAGATCTTCGACACATCAGTCACTTCGACATAACCCATGACATCTCCATATTCATATAACTTATATTATATCGCATATTCATAATATTCTTATTTATCACACATGAGATCATATAAATCATTAACAAAGGAAAGAAACACATCTCACATCACACAAGAAAACCATATTTTAACATGGAAATCCATCATGGGAAAAACCACAGAAGCACTTTTTCTTTTTATTATGAGTTGCATCCAAATAAGAACTTCATGTTTATGACTTATAGATTTCTTCTTGACTTTACAAAATATCTGCCCACACTACCTGCAAATTAGCGACTCGACTCTTCAAAAATAGCTTCGACATACATAGGATAATGATTCATTACAGACCCAAAATGAACTTTGACATCATGCTCTCTAATCGACTAACAATAGTAGAAACAACCCCAAAATTTCTCCCTTATTACATATTTATGTGGCACATTTAGCTTTCTCTGCTGCCACTAACTCACTAACTAAATAACCGAATCATTAATGCAAGTAGAAAAAATATAACTAACTAACTCAAATATGTTATTTTGACTTGATCAACATAACTATTTTTCCTTCTTTCTTAGTCGCTTCGTCGAAGTTGAGCGCTTCGTCAAACCAATTCCGCTTTTCCTTTGTCCACACAAAAACTATCTCCACCAAAAATGGTACCACAATAAACTAGGCCGAAAAGTCCCCCAAACACTCACATGTGGCTACTTCCCAACCACTTTAGGATTGTGATATAGGTCCTTGAAGCTTCAACAAAAATTCATGGTAAGTGTTCCTAGTTTATTCGACCAACTGTTGTACTTCATCATTTTTCTAATTGGGAACTTCAACCGGCTAAGCAATAATGTACGTAGTACTCACCTAAACAACTTGAGTAACTTCCAACTAGATGGAAGCATGTTGATTCTCTATAAATTCTGAGATGCGCTCAACCTATGATTGAAGCACTTGTACTGTTTCTGTCCATTTCCTATGCTTCATCCTTAGCTTGTTGATTTCATGCTGCAGTTCTTTATTCTTAGTAGCTCTCCTCATCCTTTGGATTGGTGACCTATATTTTTCAACTGATCTAGAAGATTATTAATATTTTTTTCAATGACCCCAATCTTGGTGGTGGCCTCTTCTAACTTAGCATCTTCAAATAATGCATCCCAAGAATGGGATACTTCCTTGTACATTTTTGTGAATTGGGCCTCCGCTTCTTGCAGGCTCTGAATGGCCTCTTGAAAATCTACTTCTCGGTCCTCTATCACTTCGGGTGGGGTGCTAGGCATGAGTTTAGATTCCAAGTCTTGCATGTTCTGTCGATATCCCAAAATGACATCTTCCAAGCATTGCAGCTTCTCTTTCGATGCCATTTCTTCAATTATCTTCACTTTAGGTACTACATGACTGGTGACTTCAAAAACCTCCTGAAATTTTTCCTTTTCTTGTCAGAGTAGATCCTTGTCCTACTGGATTTTAGTAGTGAGGTCCTTTAATGCAACCGCCTGATTCTTATAACCTTTCATAAGATCCAAGAGGGATCTTTCCCTTGAATTCACCTCCTGTGCAATATTGTCTTGCAATTTATGTAATATATAGAGTGGTAATGCAGGAAAATTTATGTCCACATACCTTGACTTTGGAATTTTTACAGTTGTTCCTGTTTCATCAAAACTCAAAGCTCTAGGAAAAATTTTGGATTGAAAAGAGATTGTTTCTATAAACTAGTTATGTATCATTTTCACATCATATACATAAACAATAAACAATTGCATTGAGGATGTAATCCTTTAGAAATTACTATGTAAAACAAATCGTTTTCAAATCAAAACAAATTTTGGTAAAAGATAAAAAAAAAAAGAATCCTTGGGAAGTTACTATCTAAAAAATCCACTAATACTTATTAATTTTTTTTATCAAATGCTTAATAGAAAATGATGTTCATCTAAATGTATTTTAAATATTTAACTTTGAAAATGATACCCACATGGTTTCTTATATTCACAACAATATCTTCTGAACACACATACTGCAAATGGAAATAAGTCTGGGTAAGGTGTGCCATAACTCATAGGCTCAGTAGTTTACACTTGTTGGGCAATTTGTTGTGTTTTTTTATTTCTTATACATGAGTGGGCCAATGGCCGCAGATCACATGGTGCTACCTTCAACATTCATCACATTCCTTCTAGTGGGACTGGATGGTCCCCCAAAATGGCTTTCCCTTTAGCAAACAAGGAAGGCATGATCAAACACAATATGAAAAACAATTTAGAATTCAAGTTCCTGCAAAAAATCCCAACAAAAATAATGGTTTACCTAGTGCCACATGTAATTGAAAGTACCAAAAACAAAATTATTAGTAGACAAAGAGCTCATATCCATGAGTTCGGAAATCCCAAAATCAGAAATGTGGGGTTCCATATCTGAATCTAACAGTATGTTTTTAGGATTGATATCTTTGTCTATGATAGGAAGAGATATAGAGGTCTATCATATCTTATTTGGCTTATGAGAATTGAAAGTTACATGAAACATTTTCTACTAACCATAGAACTGAACACTAAGTGCATGAAAGGGAAATAACCACCAAAATTAATACATATACTAGTGAACAATCAAGCCTCAAAGTACATGATAACAATTCACTGTTCAAATTATTTTAGATCAACACAATATACAAATAATCGAATCAAATGAAAAGTTAAACAACAAAGGTTCTCCTTTTGAGTGTAATAAGGGTATTTTACATCTGCAAGAGTCCAAGAAGTCCATGAATTCATAGAGAAGAGAATGAAGAAAAATAAGTTTCAAACATTTCTATATGAAATGTTTGCTTCCAATTTAATAAAAACTATCTGGAAAAGAAGGAAAAGCACGAAAATTTTCCTAAGCTTTCCTCTTGACATCCAAGTAAGTTTCCTTGCATTAATAATATGAAACTTTTTAATTTTTAGTTGAATTTTTTTATTCTTAATTTTTATGGTATAGCACCAATCATAGTTAATCATAGTTCAAATAAAAATTATTATGGAAATTAAAAGATCGATAAAAAATAAATAAAATGAACAAAAACTTTAGCTATACTTTAAAAATGTTGATTTTTTTTTCCTTGGAACATGTCTTGGGAAAAACCTCAGGTACTTCCTCTCATTTTGAGGATGGTACCCAAGGTAAACCACCAGACCTGATTACGGGTCCTAACCCATTGGAGACATCAAGTGAGGCCCTTAAATATCTATGCATAGCCATCCGGGGATTTGACCCTGAGGCCTTCTGCTTACAACTCATATCTCTCAACCACTTGAGCTAACCCACTAGGCTATTAAAAATGTCGAAATACTAAATGTACTTCTATGAAATTAATGGAAAAAATTGAAAACAATTGACATGGACTAATAATACTAATATTATTATTTTTGAATAAAAAAATATAATTTTTATTTATTTAATAGATATGACAATATTAGTGATGGTTATTAATATTGAGATCAATTTTGTTTTATGAGATCTTAAGAGAAACGAGGTAAGGAATTATCTAAATTTTTTTATAACTTTATTTTAAGATAAAAAATTTTAATTCAAATTTCTGACCGATGAAAAAAACTTGAAGCATAGGGGAAAAAATGCTCTGCTCTGCTAGGGTTCGTTCTTGAACCTAGCTGCCTGCAACTTCCGCAGCTACCATAGAGGCCTTCAGTGGAGGTCGTTCCAATCCTTCCTTCATCCAAGTCATTGCACAATGTTCTCCACCCACCAAAGCCTTGCTCCTGCCAGGCACGACCACACCTACAGGAAACTCAAGATATCTGAAAGGAAAAGGAGGAGAGGGAAGCTCAACCACTCTCAACTCAGCTCCAAATCGTAAGGAAAAATCATAGGATGAAACACATGATGCAACAAACCAAGGCCCCACACAGGCAAAGGACAATAATAAATGCAAACCCAAAACGCTGCGAATACCTAGGTACGAGATCACTTCAAATATTGTCAGCCAGCAAATTCACTTCATGCAGGACCACGCGATAATTTGCAAGTTCATAGGCTTATGTCCAACTAAAAATCACCTCACAGGGTGGCTCAACAGCACCGGGAATCCAAAAGGGCAGTGTGAACTCAATCTAGGCTCGAAAGGCTTCTTCACCGTGATCTTCCAAAACCTTGAGGACAAACACAGAATATTATAGGGAGGGTCGTACTTCCTCTACTCAGCAGGACTGTAGATGCGCAACTGGAAAGAGAACTTCATCCCAGAGAAAGAAGACTTTAAGGTAGTGTGAGTTTGGCTATGAATCTATTTCCTTCCCTAGGAGTATTGGAACCTAGACACCCTAGCTAGCATAGGAAACACCTTAGGCACTTTTGTTCAAGGATCTGATGCCACTCTAGCCGCTCGTTATACCTCCTACGCCCACATTTGCATTTACATGGATATCTCAGCTTCCCTCCCTGAAGCTATCCTCTTCTCATATCAAGACTCTGAATGTATTCAGACTATATAATACGAACACATTCCCTTCAGATGCAGAAAGTGCCACGAGCATGGACACCTTTTCCGGGAATGCTCGCTTAATGCAAAACCTCCTCCAACGGCAGAGGGAAAAAATGATGAAGAGGGATTCACCAGAAGCACCAACCTCGAACACCTCAAGAGCTTATCAGTCCTCTCATAGCAAAACCATGAAAACTATGAACCTCTTATCCATGCCTGCACCCCTTCCCCCTATACTTTTCAGGACCCCATCTTCAAATATGTTTTTCACTTTCCAATCCTGCTTCTGACTGAAGGAGGTCTCACAGAACCTGAATATATGGAGCTCGGAGAGCTAAAATTAGAATCCATTCAAGAATATTGGATAAATAAAGATCTTAGCACTATTCCCAAACGCTAGATGGAACTCTTGGAAGCAGCCTACATGTCCCTAGCCATGCAATAGAACTTCCCCACCCAGACAGACATAGCTCTTATCCCCACGACGCACAACCAAATGGGATTAAAGAATTTAAAACAAAAAGATATACCCAAAATCCAAACTGACCTCTCGAAAAAGGGAAGAAATCCTAACAAGCAGCTTATTTGGGAATTAGGAGCGCATCTAATAGATTCTGGCCAGAGTGCCAAGATCGACACTCACTTTCAATCCGTGATCTATTGGAGCTGGAATTCATCAGCTGGAACATAAGGGGAATCAGAAGCGATTCCAAAAGGATAATTCTGAAAAACAATATTGTTACCGAAAAACATGCTCTCTTAATGTTACAAGAAACTGAAGGAATGGAGCACGAGGTCCAAACCTTCATAAGGAATTGCAGGAAGAAAGCAGAAATTGCAGATGTAGATGCAATAGGGGCGTCTGGAGGGATTTCATTTTCCTGGGACCCCACGGTCATAAGCATGGAGGGATTCTTCTCCAGTCCCAATACCCTCTCAGGATGGTTTAAAATTCATGGTACCACTCACTATGGAGTGATCACCAACGTTTATGGCCCACAAATTTTAGAACAAAAGCTCCATTTTCAAAACCATCTCTCATGGATAAACAAGCAGTTGTTGAACACTCACTAGATAATCGGAGGTGACTTCAATATCATCACCTCCATGAAAAAAAAGGAGGCATACACAGGCTGGATCGGGATAGTCTTTCCCTTCAAGCTCTCATTCGTGACCATTCCTTAGAAGACATGGAGACCAAAAATGGAATTTACACCTGGAAGAACAGGTGAGGCGGAGAAATTCAAGTCGCCTCTCGACTGGATCGCTTTTTGATCTCACCTTCCCTTCTGCAAAATCAACTCAACCTCTCCAGCACCATCCTACCAATTGCTGGTTGAGATCATTGGCCTGTCTATATCCATATTGAATGGGATGCTCCTAACTCTTGTAGACCTTTCAAATTCAAGAGCTTCTAGTTAACCCATCCAAACTTCAACGACATAATTAAATATTGGTGGCAGACCTCTGACCCTGGGGAAGGAACAAGCATTTACCGCTTTCAACAGAAATTAAAAATGATAAAGAATCATCTAAAGAACTAGAATGAAACTGAATTCAGTCATATCCTGGAAGAAAAACAATAGATGGAAGGAGAATTAGCAGGAATTCAATCTCAGGCCATCCATCAGGGCTATGCCGAGGAGCTAAAGCAGCAGGAGAAAGAAATCATGAACCAAATCGACACCAAAAGCCGACAGGACGAAATTTGATGGAGGCAAAAATCTAGAATCCAGTGGCTCAAAGAAGGAGAAAAGAAATCCACATTTTTCTGCAATGCAATCATCCAACGCAGAAAAAATAACTGGATCACCAGACTTAAGACCAGCATGAGAAAGAATCTTCTCAACAAGGAAGACATTGAGATAGAGTTTGTTCTCTTTTATAAAAATCTCATGAATGAGGACACTCCATATCGAACACAGTCCACCCAACATATCCCTCGACTCATCATTGAGGAGAAGAAATCCAACCTCTCCAGCCCTATCTCCATGGGGAAAGTTTAGTTAGTAGTTATGGACATGATGCCAAGAAAAGCCCCTGGGCCTGATGGTTTAACAATTGACTTCTTCCAACATTGCCGGAGCATTGCGAAAGATGAAGTGTGGAAAGTAGTCGAAGCTTCCCGACCTCGGGCTCCATCTTCCTTGCCTTCAATGCTACCTTCCTTACCCTCATTCCTAAAACCGACAAACCAGCTAACCCAACCAATTTCCGCCCCATCTCACTGTGGAATGTCATTTATAAAATCATAACCAAGGTTATTTCCAATTGACTTAAACCCCTCTTTCCCAACCTCATCTCTCAGGAGCATTGAGGCTCTGCAGAGACATTCCCAGCAACAGGGAAAAAACCTCATGATCCATTACTAACGACCTCAGTTTAATGGAGAAACTTGGAGATCATGGATCATCAAGGAAGAATGGAATTGGAACTTTGATAATGAAGAAGGAAGAGAATTCTGGGACACTATCAAATCCAAAAAGATAACAATCTTTAACAAACCCAATAAGCTCACATGGGGTTACCTACCGAAAGGATACTTGACTATCAAAGAAGCCTACAACCTCACCCACTCAGGAAATCTCCAGCCTAGAGATATCATCTGGACCAAGATATGGGATTCTCATTTATGGCCGGAAGTTAAAAACTTTTCTCTGGTTGGTTGGTAAAAATAAGATCCTGACTTGGGACTAGCTGCTCAAAAGGGGATTTGAGGGACCTTCAAGCTGCGTACTATGCAACCAGCAGGAGGAAAATCAGGAGCATCTCCTCAACAACTGCAACTTTTCCTCCACTTCGTGGGACTGGGAAGCAACCATTTTCCATTGTTCTGATCGCAAGATAGATGATATCAGAGACACCATCCGAGACTGGATGACTGAACCCTTCTCCAACCCCATCCTAAATCGAATATGGATTCTCTTTATTGGCATGATTCTCTGGAACATCTGGAAATAATGCAACAGGAGAATCTTTCACGACAAAGCTCTGCCACTGGAATGCATCCAAGCCCACATTCATGCCAATCTCCAAGAGTCACTGATGTTGGAGGCTTGGAAGGACTCAGATCATGAGGGTCAACACCTGGAAAAAATCATCCTGCAGAATTGGAACTTTTTTCTAGTGAGCTAGTGAGCACTTTTTGGGTTTTAACAATATCAGATGGATAATTTGTTATGGGTGTACAACCCACATCTAGTTCAACGTATTCCCTCCTTGCTCGACCTTCGTCCCTCTGTGTAGAATTATGAGCCTTTTCTTAACCTTGCTCTACTTTAAATAAAAACAAAGTTGTGTGTAAACATACAAACTTTTTGAACACGCACAAAATTACAATTGATACATGTATTAAAACATAAATGTTCATACCAACAAAAGGTCGAGATCGACGTTCTCCCATAGAAGATATGGGGGAATCTTCTATGCCCCTTTGGATTAACTAGTGATCAGATGAATGTGGACTATACAACAAGCTTGAATCCCAAGGTGAAGTCGAAAACCTTTGATTATCAGTCGAGACACCAATTCCTGATGACCGTGATGACCTCCCCTTAGCAGATGTCGTTGTACCAGTAGACCTTATACACTTTTTCCTTGAAGACCCCTCTCTTTCCATTTGATAAAATGTCTACATCAACTCATAAATAATTCAAATTTTACATGTTTTGATATTTAAACATTCCAAAAATTGAACCTAATCTCCCAGAGAAAGATGCTATGTTATATAAGACAAGATAAATATTGTGAGTAAGTGTTGTTATGATTTCCTAAGTCAAACCCTATAACAGTTAAAGCATAGCGATGTAAATTGAAATGTATACCTAGGGGACTGAAGGTGTGATGCAACGAAATGATAGGGCAATGAAATCCACTAGGGCGATAGGATGGAATCTTGGTTCTGTGGGCACTTGGAGAAAAGTAAATTGTTAACTTGATGGACTAAAGCTTTTGGATGTCGTCCTAAATTAAGGACAGTCTTAATTAAGAGTGGATATTTTCTGCAAGTGAATAGCAAGCTCCTATGACCTATGTATTAACTAACGTAAAAAAAAAGTTGAAATCTCTATTTATTTCTGTTAATTTGAGTATTGAGAGTTCGTACCACATAGTTTCCTTTAGTTCATGTCATAGAATTCCAAGTTCAACCCATGCATGGGATTTGCTCTGCTATTGGTAACGGGCTAGTTAAAGGCAATGATGAATATAATGAAGATGAGATCTTAATGGAAAACTTATGGCAAGTTCCCTCAACCATAAGATGTGCCATGGAAAAAATAGCTTGCCATCAAAGTACATTTGATAGGAGTAATAGGTCACAGAAAGCACCAAATTTTCAAACCAAATGCAAAACAACAATGAAATAAAAGAGATGTGGTGTACACTGAAATGAACATAGGAGAATGAAAATCCATGATGATGGGGTTAGGTAGGCAAGTTGAAGCATCATACATAATATGTGGTCAATATTTTTTCTGTGCATGCTACTTGATCCATGAATTGAACCCATGTATTCGACATTTCAGTCGATGTCATGCTGAAGTAAGGCCTACCATCATGTGTAATTTGTTGGCAGAGCAATTGTGCTAAGGTGGCTTTGGGAGAGGATGGTCATACACTGAAAATCCATATGAAGACAAATATGAGGATAATAAAATGTGAGGAATTGGAGGCTATTAGCAAGGAAGAATATGAATCCTTCATTTTACAAGAGCCTCACCTATTACTGGGAGGACCACTTGGTCGTTAAGCATTTATCTGTAGAGGGTCAATTGGAGTTCAAGGTTCTTCTATTTGTTCCAGATAGGGATTCATTCGATCTGTTTGAGACCAAGAAGAAGCTCAACAAAATTAATATGTATTATAGAAGGTTGTCCATAATGGACAATTGTGAGGAGCTCATTCCTGAATACCTAGGATTTTTAAACGGTGTGGTGGACTCTAATGATATGCCCCCCAACATCTCTAAGAAAATGTTGTAGCAGAACAATATTCTGAAGGTTATTGGGAATAATTTTGGGAAGAAGCGTATTGATATGTTCAACGATATTTCTTTAAAAAAATGACTATGCCAAGTTATACGAGGCATTTTCAAGGAACATAAAATTGGGGATACATGAGGAAAACCATAACAAGGCTAAGCTGGGCGTGAGGTGGTTAGTCTCCCAAGAATTATTGCTAATTCTAAGATTGTGAACATTTCTCTAACTTTGTCATGTTCAACATGTTTACCACACATGCTCCGTTCTGACAATGAATGGGTTCAGGTTGGATAACTAGAATGAGCTAATGGAGCTATGACAAGTGAACACCTTAAATAATCCTATCCTTTGGGTTTTCCTATAAAGGCCGCAGTGCATCTTTCACTATGGCTCAAAATCATCTGGAAGCAAATTCTGCAATTTGTTTAATGATAAAATCATAGAACTTATGAGATTTGATTCATAACTAGTGAGACTGTATGTTACAAAAATCTATCGCTGCCAGCGATTTGTCAGGAAAGAATCTTACAGGATCGGTTCCCAACGATATTGGGCAGTTGATGGAATTGGTTAAAGTGTAAGAATAAATTGACCCTTTTAAGTTAAAACTTCATAGTGTAATCAGAAATTGACTGGGAAGAATTCCCGATAAGGTTTATGGACGGTACCATAGTTTGTGATTGAATATTATATCAGATAATAATCATCCATTCATGTTCAAATTATCAGGTTGCTTAACAATAATCATTTGATGGGGCCATTTCCAAATTTCTCCACTTTAACCATGTTGGAGACATTGTAAGTTTCTTTTCAACATTCAATTTTCAATTTATCTATTTTTAATATTTGATCATTTTCATAAACCAAAAATTAACTTTGCTAATTATGTAGATATATACAAAACAAAAACCTGAGCGGTCCTCTTCCATACTGGCTATGTGAACTAAAAATCCTAAAAGAGTTGTACGTCCCCCTCTGTCTTCCTTCCTTTTAATTCTTATTACAGTTTTGGTTCAAATTTGATGGGATTATTAATAAATACTGCAATGTCTATTTTCACAGAAACATAGAAAATAATAATTTCAGTGGTGTAATTCCTGCCTAACTTCTGAATAGTTCATTGAAATTCAGGTAATCTTATCCTATTAAATATGTTCCTTATGTTTTGACATAAATCTCATATGAAATTAAGAATTTTCTGTCATACTTTTTGGGAAAAAATGTAGTCTATTCTGTTTACATTACTTGTCATACAGACCTGTATGTTTATCCATAACATATTGAGTTACTAGTATATTCCCTTATATATCATATTCAGTTACACTCTTCATACGATGTTATCTGCTTAACAGAAACCAATGGCACTGAAAGGGATAGAACATAATGTAATATCAATAATATGTATACACTATCTAAAAAAGTCTATGGTAGTCATACTTCAAAGTTACCCACACTCTAGCTAATGATGTTACTCATATAAAGCTATGTATGATGCTTACTCTATTACTATGATTTCCCTTTTATATAGAACAAGCTAGTGTTAAGTAGTATGATAGTTAGATAAGTGTTATTTAATATACATAAAGAGATCATAAGCAGTGATATACATAATTACAAGGGTCATAGCTATCACACCTTAAGTATCATCTAATTCATGTAATCTCTAAGCCTCATGTTTACCCTACAGTATCTCCCTATTCAACTTTGTGTAAGATTAACACGAGGTTTACTTGTAAGCTCTAACAGGATGAGGTAATGATATACCAATAATGAACACTAACCTCTTGCTTTCAATATAGTGCTTAAGCGCTGTCATACTTTATGTAAAAGAAATACCATAGAAAAATTAAGATAATAATCAATCTAGTTCAAATTCTAGTTAATATTACTGGAGGACGTTGATGGAAAATCTATATCTTTGGTCTGCTGCAGTTACCATGGAAAGGCCTACTTACCTATGAATAAGGGGAAATGCATTCTATATAATAATAAGAAGAATAAATTGAAGGTTTTTCTCCCAATAACACTCAACGGAATTTTAATTCTCCCTATAAATGCACGCAATGCATCTTTCACTATGGCTCAAACTCATCTGGAAGCAAATTGGCATGACCATTTTTGTTAGAAGAGGGAGACAATGGAATTCTATCATGTAGTATTGATATTGTTGGCCTTTCCTACAACGATAACAGATGTAGCGCTGTTGGCGCACTATATTTTTGGAGACTAGCTGGTGGAAATTGGCAATAACAATTTCATATTTATTTCATAATCTAACTCTACATGCATTTTCAGTTTAGCGGACTTACCTGGTGAAATGGAGACTGAATATGGCTCTCAAAACAAGCTTCAAGCTCCACGTCCAATGTCGCAAATACCCTCCTTCCTACACAGATACTACAACCAAGCTCCGAGATGCATGCCCAACACTGCGAACCAAGATCCGAGCTCCACGTCCAAAAGGTGGCAGAAAACGATATGGCGGGGTGCCACAATGGCACAAACTAAATGGCGGGGTGGCACAATGGAAGAATGGGGTCACATCAGGGCGAAGTCGCAGGCAGAAGAATGGGGTCGTAGAAAGGCGAGGCCACAGCAGTAGGCGACCCTACATGTGAAAGAATGGGGTCGTAGCAACACCAGGTTGCAGTAGCAAGGCCCTACAGGTGGAAGAATGGGGTGATCTCAAGGCCAGGTCACAACAGCAGGGCCCTACAATGTTCGGTGGAAGAATGAAGGAAAATGACCGTAACCAACCTTATATGTAAAACATTTATTCGGCTGAATAATTATTCGGCTGAATAATTATTCGGACGAATAATTATTCGGACGAATAATTATTCGACCGAATAATCCTTTCACCGAATAATTATTCCGTCGAATAATTATTAGGCCGAATAACATTCCAAAAAAACACTGTAAGCGTTTCAAAATGTGTGCCTTGTCCCACCATTTCTTTATTAAGGCACTAAAGTTAGGGTTTGTGAGCCAAATTTTTTCATAGTGTAAGGGATTTTTTTTAATTTATTGGATGTGATTGTTAGTGGAGTAGTATTGGTCAAGCTCACTTTTGGTATTATGAGTGACTCCCATTCAATTCTTTTTGTGAGGAAGGTTTTTGAGAGTTAATATTTCTGACCTTTCCATGACATGTTGCACCCCTCCTTGTTTGTTATGCAATGTGTAATTACCATTGATACATATATCATCTATCAAATAGAGTTGGTTTATCTTTTCTTCAAATCTTTTACTATTATCATCTAACCTTCTTATCCCTCCTTTATTTTTCGTAATACTAGTTTTAGATTGAAATCCTTACCAATGCTTTGAAGGTTGTTGGGATTTTTGGGTGGGATATTGTCCAAACTGTTTAAATTCACATTGTTCTAGGGGGTTGACATGACCATATACATTGATCATGGCACTAAAAGTTTTGGATCCAACTATTCTAAAACGATTGAGAGACAACACCTATTGGATGAGAAGTTGCTAACTTGTACGTTGCTTGTATTTTAGAGTATGGGTAGACCTCTTGAGAGTCCATGTGAAATTTTCCCCATTGCCATGTTGTTCCATCATATTTTGGGTTCTATTGTTTGGACATAGCATATAGTTACAATACTAGGCTCTATACTGGCTCAACGGAAAATGAAAATGATTTTGGTTCCTTGGTAACACAACATGTTATTATTGTTACACAAAGACTAGCGTTCAATCAAATTTATAGGGAATCAATCTTGTGGAATTGAACAATTGTTACCATTGTGGATATGCAAAACCATAAGTAGAATAAAAAGCATAGAACATAGGCATAATTCAGATGGAACATAATCTAATGGAAGGAGATATGTTGAGAACCCTCTAGAAATGTTAGAGACCATGAAAAGTTTGAAGGAATAAATTTAGAGTTGCAATGCAAATAATGAAAAGTTAAACAATGCTCATGAGGAACACAAGTTCTTGGATTAGTATGTGAACAAGTTCTTGGATCCCTTGAATGTTGGGGATGTGGCGAATATCATTCATTGAATAATTTATGCATCAATAAGAGGATAAAAAGGGTTGTTCACAATGTCCAAGAGGTTATATTAGATAATGAAATAACAAGAACCATTCTTAGAATTCATGCAACATTGTTGGATCAACAAGCAAATGACTAAGCATCGGTGGTGGAAGTTGAAGATAACATTGCTAAGAAACTTGTTTTATTTATTGATACATGATATGTTCACAACTATATTACACCTAAAGTTGTAAGAAAGCATACGAAATCATGGTTAGTGTAGTTGGTCGCACAAGCTAAGAGAAAAGTAAGTGAGTTGGTGGAGACATGACCAATGGAAATGAATGGAATTTCCACATGTGTAAATTTGAACATCTTTCCACTTGGTTCATATGATGTCTCAATCGGTATGGACTAGTTGGAATCACATAAGGTAAAAAATTGATTATTACAACAAATCCTTTGACTATATATATGAGATTGGAAACCCAAGAACAATAAAAGGTATTCTAAAATCCATAAAACCATAATTTTATGCAAGCTTTGTTAGTATTGAGGAGAAAACAAAAGGAAAGTCTTCCTGAGTAGGTATGCTTTCCCTTATCTTCATGTGGCTTGTCACATTTGAAAACATGATATTTCAAAAGGAAGTCTTTATCTCATGGAAACTAATTATCAAAGCATCTCTTAACTATCAGTTAATGAAATTTTTTTTTCTTTTTTTCTTTTTCTCTTTCTTCTAATTTCAAAAAAATATTAACCATGTTTTGGATGGGTAGGGAAAATTTTCCCACGTATAGTTGGAGAGATGGCAAGAGATATTCAGGGGAAGGATGACTTCTTTCCCATAAACTATAAACTAGGAAATACGGGATGTTCATGTAATACCAAGCAAACGCATAAATAATTTGTCAATCTTTGTGACAGGAAATATGTTAAAAATGAAAATCCAATATAAAAATAAAATTCTAAAAAAAAAATAATTTCTTAATAATATTAATAAACTTTAATAATCATCTTCCTATCATAAACTTTTGAAAAAATCAATAATATTATATATATATATATTTTAATCGATTAAAGTTTCAATAAACTTCAACCAAACTTAACATAATTTAATCCTCTTCAAATTTGATCCTATTTTCTCGCCTTCCTCGGCCTTTTTCATTTTCCTCTCCATTCTTCTTCTCATCCATTCCTCCTTCGCCTTTTCCATTCTCAGTCGTGAACTTTCAATGTCCTCCTGCGACATCTGGGACCTCCTTTTGTCCCATTCCTCTCTGTCTTTTTGCATTTTTTCTGGGTGAATTCTCGATATCCTCTTCGGACATCTGCCTCCTTCTTTTCTTCGATCCCTGCTCTGCTTCTTTCATTCTCCTATTTTCGTTTGACATTTGCATTTTTCTTCTCTTCCAATCCTCCCGCGATATCTTAATTCTCGTCTGTAATTTCTCAATATCCTTTTTTCTTTTCTGCGAATCCTCATTGGATTTTCTAATTTTCCTTAATAAAATCTCAATATTAATATTAACCTCTGAGATGTCGGAAAGACCGTGCCAACCTCCTTGATCGTACAGTGCTCTCTTGCGCTCATCCGAAAGTACCTCGAAAGCTTCTATAACTAATTTAAACGCTTCCTCCGCTCCTACGGAAGGGTTCTTATCAGGATGAACATTTAGCGCTATTTTTCGGTACTGTTTCTTGATCACGTTATCTTCGGCATGTGGATCAAGCTGCAAGATCCTGTAATAGTCCCTCTTTCCACTGTGATCCTTAGGATCCGCTGCAGCCAGAAGGACATCTAAAACTGAGATTAATTGGTCAATGCCTTTTAGTTCAGGATACAAACGCCGTGCCTTCAATGCAAGAGTCATTGCACCTGAAACATCGTTCCCTGTAACAATTGTTTCCTCTGCAAGTTCCTTGGCTTCTGTTGCTGCCTTCCTACGGAACTCCATCTCAACCGCTCCGCTGTTACACTCTTCTGAGAACTCCTCCGGTTTTATCTGACCAGCACGGGGTGAGACGTATAGAGAATAGCTGGTAGGTAGCGGAGTGTTTCAAGCTCAGAATTCGATGGCTGTTCGTAGGTTCACCATAGCGTTTTTATAATGAAATTGGTTGGCCTACCGTTGTCTAATGCATCGCGACGTTCCATGAGTCACGTAGGTGTTGGTAGCTGGCTCGTAGGGTCTCAGTAGAAAAAGGTCGGCTGAGCTGTGGTCAACTTGTAAATCTGTGAGAGTTTTTTATCATTGGCCTAAATTCGATTATAGAGTGAGGATGCTAGCATTTAGAATTTAGAGTAATTTTGGACAATCAATGAGGTATCGTTATAGATTGCCTTGTAATTTAGTTTAACTGTATTTATATCACAAACGATGGTGTGTGACCTAATTGGATACCATCTTCATGGCTCTTTAGTGATGTGGTTCACTTGGAATTTTTTTTTCCAAAAAATCAAGAGTACAAAACAAGACCCATTTGGTTAAAGTTCTCTTTGGGGCACAAAAATGCCCATGCACAAAAACATACTTATCTTAAACAACTCTAACTTGCATAGTCTCCATAGCTTGTATCAATTCTTTTTGAAATCTATTCCCCTGGCCTTGTTGAGACATGGGTTGTCTCACTTGGTAGGTCAATGCCATTTCTTGCATAATGACCTTTATGAGAGAATATGGGAGGTATTGTTACTACCCAATAAGTCAAGGTCAAGGTCAGTGAAACTTTTGACAGCCACAATATTTGGGAATTCTTGGAAATTTCCAAGCCCTTTCTCTTGTGGAGGAAACCCTCACTCAGATCTATTCTCTCTTTTAATGATCACTATCTCCAGTGTTCTTCGCTCATATAACATGATGGGAAAAATTTGGTTGAGACATCATGGTTCTCTTCTTAGACTCATACATGGATGGTATGGATGCATATCAAATAGAAGATTTATATGTCATATGTACATCAATTTGTGGCACAAAGAATTCAAGGCTTGATTGTCGTTGACTTGATTTTTAAGATGGCATTGCAAGGCAAGGACTAAAACATGGTTAAAGCTACACTTTTCACCAAGTACAACCCTTCCTTGTTTTTTGGATTTTCTTACTAGGTATTTAGGGTGTTATTTTACTAATGGCCATGCCAAGTAAATAAGGAAACTACTTCTTTTGTATTAAAACAATGCATTCTTTATTATATTAATAACCCAAAGAACATTTAATGTAAAGAAAAGTGCACAAAGTTGCTTCGCAAAATTGTTTCTACAAAAATGTGTGCTTATAAATTTTAGAAATACAAATGTACTCTAGGAATACACACATATTCCTATTTGAATTGCTTCATCCTTTCCCTCTTTTTGTTAAAACACCATGTGCACATTAGAAACATGAACTTGTTATAACCTATGCACATTAAAAACATGAAGTTATTATAACATGTGCACATTGCTCGATGTAAGAACAAATTCACTAGGGAGAAATAGTTTCCATTTTCATGGCTATCTTACTTAACATTAGGGAGCCATAATTCCTCTTATTCAAATTCACTAGGGAGTAATAATTTCCTCTTTCATGACCACATTACCTAAACATTATGACACTTTTAGAAAGTATTTATATTCAATGTAAATTAATTAATGGATTCTTGCATACAAATGTCAAGTTTTCCATGTCTCTCAATTTCATCCTAATTGATAGACATTATTGTTATAAGAACTTTTTGTCGTTGCTTATATAACCAGCATAGATCCATCTTAAACCCGTATCTATGAAGCACCAAGAGGTATCCAATTTCTTGAGGTGTATTTCTTTTTTTAAATTTAAACTCAAGAAATTTGATATCTCTTGATTGATAGACTCGGGTTTAAGTTTTAAGTTTTTATTTTATAAACGAACATCGATTTTTTAATTACTTTTCATAATATTTTATTTTATGAGCCAACATAGATTTTTTTAAAATACTTTCATTAATTTTTATTTGATGAGCCGACATGAATTTATTAATGGCTGACATAATATAATTGATTACTTTTATACTCATGTGTAACGTTACATCCATACATGTTACAACATCTCCCCCATACTAGGCTGTAGAGCACCTCGTTTCACTCGGTGCAATTATCTATGAAGCATTTACTAAATTTATCTCATGCTCCATACTAAACATTTGGTCCTCCATTTTTATTACTTTTATCCATCCATTTTCTAATTACAAAGGCCTATGTGTTGTTCTTGTCATTATATTTTTTAGTTTATACTATGATGCTCATTAAGTTAAAGTTTTCTTAATTCAATTCCATTATCCTTTACACAATACTCTGCATTTTATCCTTGCACCCAAAATTTGGGCTATATACAATCCCTTTAAATATTTTTAGATTAAATTAGCATGCCATGCAATCATTGGAAGAAACCATTCACATCAATATACTCAAGATGCAACTACATAACATATTACCAATGGGAGTTTTAAAATGAAGAAAGCACTTCCAACCATTTCCTCTAATGATCAAATTATTTGGATAGTTGTTGAAACATTCCCACTCTTTGTTAGTTATTATTTTGACAATAGTGTCTAGTCATTGTGATGATAGTAATATGTCAAAAAACAAATTATTAATCTCTCATGGGACCCATATAGGGTATATTTGTCCTACTAGAGGGATATGGGTGCCATGCATAGGTATTGATAACCATAACTAGTTATTGAGGGATATTCAATGTTAAGAGAGGAAAATAAATCCATTGTGCTTTGAACATATCTTCTTTGAATCAAGTGCCATGAAAAACAACATGGAGCCTCACCAGTATAGGGGGTCTTTGGCATTCAATTTGTATATATGGATTCTCTTAGAATATTTTAAGTACCATGTATGGGCCCCAAGGCATTGACGCCAGTAGAGGAAGTAAAATAAGTGCATTGGGATATTGTTGAGTCTTCTCAAGCTTAGGAACCTTGGACATGTCCTCCAACGAACCTCAAACTAATACGTCAGTGATTTGTAGGTAATCTTTATATCCCTTCAAGTGGGATACATGTTCCATGAGTATGTTTTACGCATTATTAATAGGTTTTAAGGATTAAACATGGTCAAGTGAGGAAACAAAGGACTTAAGCCCTTATTGAACCTTCTAAAGCTCAAGCACCATGAGAAACACCTTGAAACTATGACATGAGCCCTAACTACGACATCTTTGGCCTAAGAGTTGGATATGGGTTCCATTGAGTTTATTTGTGTATTATGGGTGGGTATGACGGCCTTGACCATGGTCATGGTAGGGAATCAATAGCCTTAGACCCTTGAAGATGGTTAGGGGACAAAAAAAACAACCCCAAACCCTAAATGTAGATTTTTAGGCTCAAGAACCATGAAAAAGTCCTCAAACCAACACACAAGGCCCTTGCAAGTAATATTTGGCTTACTAAAAGAATATGGATTCCATGAAGAGGTATTAAGCATCTGCAATTGTTATTAATTTGGTCTAAATGATGTTAATGGAGGAAAAAAGGGCCCTTAGGCCATGAAAAAATATTCTTAGAATCAATCGCCATGAAAAATAGTGTGGAATGTAATATCCCTAATCTGATATTATAGATATTAACTCAATCATAGAATCCAATTTCAAAAATCATGAAACTAGGTGCAATTTGTAGCTTTTGGAGGCTAAAATTGCATGTTTCCAACTCGTCCTAAATGGAACTAAACCCTTCCAACCTTCTTATCTGACACGTGGAATAGGTCCTAAAATATACCTACTCACATGAATGACCCTCAAACAAACACTTAATGCCCCTTTTGGATGTTAAACAGATATAAACTCTTGACATGGAAAATATCACCGGTGCTCATCTGGAATGAGGTGGATCCAAGTTCTTTGGTAAAACAACGCGGGAGAGGACTCTTCGAGTCATGATTGGCTGGAGTATTCCTTTTTCGTAAATAGTACCCCCTGGTCCGAAAAAGGGGCAAACTATCACTAGGGAGACAACCATTCAAATTCTTTAACAAGCGTGAACGCGACAAGTTCGCTTGGCAATCTTTTCGTATTTCGAGAGCCTGAAAAGAGCTTAAAGATAGACTCCGGGGGGGTTAATTTTCCGTAGTAGTTTAACGAGCCCGAAAAAGTGATAAATCGTAACTTGGTGACGTATTCTCATGATTTTAAGAGCACGATAAAGAGCAAAGAGTAAGCTCGCCATCATTTAAATAATCACAATCTAACGGATACAAAATAACGAAAAAACATTCAAAGGTTGTTCATACCTGAAATGACCGTTATAATGTGAAAACGACGCACAAAGAACACTTAACAACTCCTGCACACTTGAAAACTAGGTCAACAAGTCATCTGGGTATTCAAATGCCATAAAAATGATCCAAACTATAGCAAATGACCTAAAAAGCATAAAATATTTGAAAAATAATATTCCCTTTTGTCTATAAATAGAAACAAAAACTAAATATAGTTACCATTGTTCATTTGACAAATTGGGGAGAAGAAGTGCCATTTGGAGCCAAAATTTCACTTGCTGATTGCCGGAGCTACGAGCAACCATTTCATGAGCCGTTTGGAGCAGGTAACCATAAATCTCATCCAACATATTTCCAGAGGTTTAGAATTTCATTTTTAGTTCATTTTTTAGGGTTTTGGAGTTGGTTTGTGGGGATCTTGTGCGCCCTCGGGTCGTCGCAGGTCTCCCTTACGGGAACTGTGACGAACCCGGGTCATCGCAAGAGATGCAAAGTTGGGTTGCGACAATGTTGCCCTGTCCACAAAGATGAGGTGCGACGGTGAAAACGCCCATGTTCGAACCAAAACCCAAGCCAAAAGAAAAAGTTTTAAATGCTTGAGTGAGTTATAATGGTATTAAAATGCTCCTATTGGAAGGTTAGTAGCATCCAACATGGCATTAGAGTGTCGTGAATGAGAACACGAGGTAGATGATGTGCAAGCAGAGAATGACCCATTATGTGTAGAGGCATTACGGAACTGCAGGCTACTGAAGTTCTTCAATGTTCAGGGTATGAGGGCCCAAGTACTACTGCTAGAACATATGGTCCGTTGTTGGGATGCCGCGTAGCAGTACTTCGTGATCATAGAGCACACTTTGACTATATATGTCAAGGAAATCTACTTCTTGATTGGATTGTCTCGGAGGGGGGACAATGTGGCTCTTATCGGATCACGGGGAAGTGATCGAGCAGTAGACGACTTGATCCTTCAGCATTGCACTCCTCACACCCGTGCCTCTAGTGGGAATATTCCCATCAAAGAGGTACGAGAGCTTCCACTGCGAGCTATTCTTTTCACCATAACGAGGATAGCAGGGAGCTAAGTGCACCATATAGCTACTAGGTCCTAGATGTTGTATGTGGAGGACTGTATGTCTCCGAAGGTATTCAACTTGTGCGAGGGACTCCTCGCTAACATTCGAGCTTAGCTGACCAAGTGTCGGCGTGGAGAGCTCAAGCAGTTCGGATACGGATCTATAGTGATCTCATTTCTATTGGAGCGGGTTCCCCTCTTGCGCTCGTAGGTGCCTCTGGATGAAAGGGATCCTAAAGATCCTCACATGGCCATATGGACAGAGGTGATGGCCCACCATGGTGGGGGTCCTGTCATCGGGTATGGTCCTGATTTCTTTACCTGGCTGGAAGGGAAGTTGCTCATGGTAGAGGACTACCCATACAGTGGTACGGATTACAGGGAGGACCCATAATTGCCACTTCCCGAGGGAGCAGAGTGGGGAGACATCCGTAAGAACAATGAACCTTGTACTTTTTAGTTTTGTGTATTTATGAATTTTTTTTGTTATAGTGCTGATAAGTTAAAAACATGTGTGTGCAGATGTGGGCCCTGTGCGACCAATAGGAGTTTCTCTTCTTGCGAGGAGAGAGAGAGAGGAGAGGGAGTAGCCGTGGCTTCAGTCGTACATGCTGCCATCGTGGAGATGGAGGATGTCTATGAGAACCTGACTAGGTTGACGTTAGATGTTCCTGAGCCGATAGTGGATGAGTTACTGCGACCTATGCAGAGGTATGCGGTGGGAGCGTTAGTGTGCTTCAATGTGCTGCTGATACTTTGTATGGCGGTACAAAGTATCACTAATAATCAGTTAATACTTCGCATGGTGGCGTATTCGATGACGACCGTCACAATACAATTTAGGGCTGAAACGTTGGGTCTAAAGATATAAAGTGATATCTCCATACCACGGATCAGACATACTGATAAGAAACAATGATTCATCCGGAAAAGAGTCATTGGGCTCAGATTCTAGATCAGCACGGGGAAGGTCGCAGATGAGCTCAAAAAACACCAAAGACTTTTTGGACTTGGATTTTTCAAAAAGAATATCAAATTCTTGCAGTATCACGATCCAACGTGAATACTTTCCCCCAAGCACCTGACGAGTTAGAACGTGGTACATGGGGTTTGAATCGGCGATGATGGTGGTGGTGTGAAGAAAAATGTAATGTCGGAACTTCTGCACGGCGATAACTACCGTGAGAGCGAGCTTCTCAACATGTGAATATCAAGTTTCAGCGTCAATAAGACCTTTATTGGCGTAGTATATCACATGTTCTTGGGCGTTCTTGTCTTCCTGCACCAAAACCATGGCGATAGTGGTGTTGGAAGCAGCGAGGTATAGAATGTAATCTTGATAGTAATTCAGTGGTTGGAGCACAGGGGCATGCATGATGGCATGTTTCAAAATTTCAAAATATTGTTGAGCTTGGTTTCGTCCCAAATGAATGGGATGCCTTTTTTCATCAATCTCATGTAACCCTGCGTCTTTTACGCAAAATTACAGACAAAACGCCATAAATACGTTGCTCTTCCTTGTAGACTCTGAAGTTTCGTAACATTAGTTGGAGGTGGGAGAGAGACAATGGATTCCACCTTCAAGGGATCAATGCGGATCCCATCTTTCGAGACGATAAACCCTAAGAGGTGTCCAGACTCGACATAGAAAATACACTTATGAGGGTTCCGACGGATATTGTACCGTCTGCATTTGAGGAAAACAACCGTCAGATGATCTATGTGGAACTCGCGCTGCTTTGAGTGGGCTCGGAGGTCATCCAAGTAGGGTTCCACAAAGTCCTTCACATTGTGGAAGGCATACGACATGGCCCACTGGAATGTGGCACTAGCGTTTTTAAGACCAAACATAAGTTTACGATACGCAAACGTTCCCCAAGGGAAGATGAATGCAATCTTGTGTTGGTCAGTGGGGTGGATCTCAATCTGGTTGTATCTGGAAAAGCCATCCCTAAATGAAAAAATGATGCTTCCGCACAGTTGTCAATAATCTAGTCAATAAAGGGAGTCAGGTAGTTGTCTTTAGGACAAGCCTTGTTGAGATCCCGATAATCGACATAGACACGAATGGTGTCCTGCTTTTTAGTACCAGGGATGACGTTTGAGACCCATTCTATCAATGGGACAGGGTAGATGAAGCTGGCCTTCAAGAGTTTCTCAATATCTGCCTTGATTGCCGTAGTCTTCTGAGGGTGTACCAGTCACAAATTTTGGCGGATAGGTTTGATGTCGGGATTGGTTTTGATTTCGTGTAAAACAATGGTGGGGTCTATCCCAGGCATCTCCTCGTAGGTCCAAGTGAACATGTCTTCGAATCGCTTGAATAAGGTCGTATAAGCAATGACTTCTTCAAGGGAACACTTTTGGCCTAACTAAATGTGTTCCACTATACCAGGAGTAACCGAAATTTCCATCGAAGTGGTAGGTTCGATGTTGGCTAAGTTACCTTCGGAGTCCGTTTAACACGTGAGTATCGAGGAATGAGAGCTAGAGTAGACATCCGGTGTAAATATGGTGCTAATGCTATTCTCCATAGTATCAAAAAAGGGAAGGAAAGATGAACGATGATGGAGGTCTTCCCACGGATGATCATCTGCACTCATGATTTCCATAATGGACTCGTCAGAATGAAAAGTCTGTAGCAGGGGATCGGACGATGTCCGTTGTAGAGAATAGGAGGTGGAGGCCACCGCTAAGTGGTCCTCTGGTGCTGACTGGATGGCCTCGTACGTGAGTTTGACGGGCGATAGAGGCATCGTGTCTCCAATCAGGTGTGTGGTGGCTTCGTCAGGTACAAGCCATGAATCAGTGGAGTTGGGGATAGATGAAATCTGCGAGGAGATCATGTTCACCGTGGAAACATGATTTGTGGGATCCAAAGGAGGAAAAACACCCATAAGGGATGAGTCCTTAATGAGGTCGACCCCCACGCTCTCATACTGTTGCGAAGATTGTCCAATTGATGGAATGTTGTCGCTCGGGTGAGTAGCGGTGTCAGGTGTGTAGAAATCCAGTTGGTCGACTGTGACAATTCAGCCCTGATGGGGGAATTGTACTATGCGAAAGAGAGATGACGCGACCACAGTCATGGCGTAAAACCAATTAAGACCAAGCAGAATGTTATAATCTGACGAGGCAGCGACCACTTCCACTTTGATGGTTGCGGTCTTTCCCCCCAGCTCGACTGCTACAGCTTGTAACAACCCATGAGGTTGAAAGCCACGTCCATCGAATGCTCTCAAAGTGGTAGGAGAACAATTCAACTTGAGAGAGCCAATGGCTCTCCAACATGAGATCGATATGACTGATGTAGAGGCACCTTCGTCCAAAACAGTACGATGGATTTTCTTCCCAAAGGTTTGTGGCAACTTGAAATACTAGCTGATGGGAGAGCCTCAGTTTGGAGTATTCCAGCTGGAACATGATGGTGTTCGATGAATCCGAGTCAACTGCACTGATGGCAGCGAAGAGAGTCTTGTGCTGATTAGGACAGTTTTGCAAGACCTTGAGCATCGACATAGCACAAGGAACTTGTGCTAGGTCCTCTACAATATTGTAATTCTGAGAAGCCCGAGCATTGGGATTAAAAACCAATTTTCTAATCGTGCTCTTGGGTGGATGCAACACTTACTCGAAAGAGGGATTCTTAATGGTGAGAGGAGGAGCCGGTCTGGTGACGTCAGGTATCGAAGTGGAAGCTTTTTCAGTATTACTTCCAACAGGTTCCTTTGCTGGGACAGAGTCATATGAACGAGAACGGGTGTTCAAGTTGATGGTATCACTATGCATCATGAGAACATGTGCGGTGGAGGATGCTTCTCCTTGGGAAGGAGAGGTGTGAGCAATCAACTGCTGATTTTGAGTAGGGAAGGGATCGTTGAGAACTGCAGGTGTGGGTTTGCCTTCAAGAAACTTTTGAATTTCGTCTCTATGGGGGCACTCTTTAGAAAAGTGGTCATCACCACATAGTAGACAAGGATACTTCAACTTCCTTTTCTGTTTGGTGTCATCAGGGTTGCTCTTATGTTCCTGCTGGGTGGAAGATTTCTTAGGTTTCCCTTTGTTCTTCTTCTTACCACTAGAATTTTGAGGTGAAGCTGATGAAACATAATTCACTTCTTCGGTGACAGCAGGAGTGGATGATTTGGTGGTGCCATTACAAGCCTATGTTGGTGATGGGGAAGAACCTTAGGGGTTCAACGATCCAACAATTTGAGAAGGTGGCTGGGTGTGAAGGGATCCAATGATGCCATCATCTTGGCGTCCCTTGGGTGGTTTCACAGGTTCGTATGTGTTACGGGGTGCATCAGGAAGAATATCAAACAACGTGCCAAACTGAGCATAGACTAAGTCTAATAAATGGGCACGGGCGATGGCTTGTTCCTCAGTGAAAGCGCTTCCCATGGAAATGTCTCGTGCTATGGTAGGTATGAGAGACTTCATGAACCAGTCCACTAGGAGTTGGTCTGGAATAGGAGCCTTACTCAAACATCGTCTCCTCCACCACTCATGTATATGATCTGAGATGTGGGTAGTGGTATTTTGATGGAGCGAGGTTAGAAGTTCCGTACTAGTTTCATACTGTATAGGTAGCTGGAAATGAGTCAAAAAATTCATAGCAAGAGAACCAAAATCAGGAAAAGAATGGGGTGGTAGTTCAATATACCACTTTCCAATCGAACCAGTGAGAGTCCGTTGAAATAATCTAAGACGGATCGAGTTGTCCATCAAGGAGTTGGATGAACACCACAAGTGGTACATCATCACATGGTTTTTAGGATCCTCACCCGGCTTGCCATCAAATTTTGGGATATCTGACGGAAGTTTCATTGGAATGGGTGGCCGATTAGTTCCATGGTATATGGGGTCGTTGGTCAGGCGATACAGGTCAGGCAGGTTCAAAGTAACCAAAAAGGGTAGCTGCGAATTAGGCTACGGGTACTGATAGTACTGATAAGGCGTGTAAGGACCAGTGGGACCTTGTATTGACTGACCATAGGGTGTTCCCGAAGGAAACTGGCCATAGGGGTAAGGGCCGCCCAGACTAAATGTAGGTTTGACACTATAGTAAGGTGGTCCATTACCGTAATAAGGTGGCCCGTTACCATAAGGTGGGGGATCGCCTTCGCCGCCGGGAGCAGGTGGGATGCCTCCAAATGGTGGGGGTCCGCCACCACCACCAGGGTAGGATGGGCCACCACCGCCTCCGTCGGAACTCCTGCTGCAGTATTATGGTTAAGAGACGCAGGTTCCCCCCCAGCAACAACTTGTTGACCACTAAGTAAAGGTTGACCCAACACTGGTTGTTGATTATCCACCGTAGGATTATCATTACCTGTAAATAAGGTAGGGGGTAAAAATTACCCTCCCCTCGAAGTTTGGGGTGGGGGAGGAGCAGGTGACGTAACCGTGGTAGTCACAGGGGTGTTGGACTGTTGTGCTTGAACAGGTTGGGTTGTCTGAGGTATAGGACTAGCCTCCTGTCTAGGAGATGGATGTGCAGGAATTGATGGTTGACTAGCCTCATAAGTGGTCACGTGTTGCGTGGATGATTCCGATGAATCATAAGTCAAATAATAACTTGGGAGTGGTTGATAAGGAGGTAACGTCGGGTCTTCGGCCCTCCGTGCAAGGCTCCCGTTTGTAAATTGTGTGGCCATAGCTTGTAACCTAGCCAATTGTTCACGATAAGGTGCCATGCGATTGTCGGGAGTAGCCCAACTCGGTGGGGATGCAATGAAAAAATGAGCCATTGGGTGGCCTAGAGAAGATGTCCAATAAGCTGCTGAAGGACCAACAGCTACTGAAGGGCCATCCTAGGGTGAATTTATCCATTCCAATGATCCAGGCTCTCCCGGTAAAACGGGAGGTAGGTCTTGTGAAGTAGAAGTTTGTGCTTCTTCACCCTGTGGGGGGTGAGAGGCAGGTGAATTTGGAGGAAACATATGCGCTCCAACATTCAATGTAGGGTTTTCCACTTTAGGTGACATGACCATGGCTTGTGGGTCCATTCTTACCCTCAAAATTACCTCCTGGTTAAGGGGATATTCTGGTGGCAAGTTTTGAATCCTACGGGACCTTCTCCAAGGAAAGTCAGCCAGAGTGACTGAGACAAAAGTTTATCCTAAGGCAAGCTAAGCAAAAGAAAAGAAGACCAGAAAAAACCCTACACAAACTAAGGCCACAAGCAAATTTATGTGATAAGAGTGGATTCAAGGGTCTGGAACTTCACATAATTGTCAATGCTTCGCAAATTGCTATATACCGTAGGGTCCAATAGTAAAATTCGACAAGGAGGATTGAGACCGTACCCTTTCCTGAATACTCGATTACCTAGACGATACGTGCGTAGTAATCTCCTCGAGTGCTGTTCTTGGTGTATTGCTCTGCCAAGACGGCCAAAAGGTTAACTCAGCTGGTCTCAGGAATCCTAATGGTCTCTCCCAATGTATGCAAGGTATGTGGGAGCTCAAATCCATAGTGGTGTTGTCTAATGCACAACCGTACGGCACGAGACCTTCCTATATACTACCGAGTACATGAAACACCTTTCTATATACTCCAAGTACGTGAAACACCTTTCGATATACTCCAAGTACTTGAAGAACTTGGTGGGTATGTGAAAGAGCTTCGATATACCTGGTTGGTACGTGAAAGAGCTTCAATATACCTGGTTGGTACGTGAAAGAGATTCGATATATCGATAAGTACGTGGAAGACTACAATACCCCCGAAATACAGTGCTGGAAAATAATGGCAGCTGCCACGCTTAACGACGCCGGAACACGTCTCTAACTTACACACAAGTTACTAAAATTTTTACCCTAGTTCTACCGTTAATTTTATATGGACGGTTAGGTGAATGCATGAGGTGAGTACATAATCGTAAACATAATGCAGGCCCTAACTACATGCAAAAAAATGTACTTTTCTTTTGATGAACTCTATGTATGGGTGGGAGAAATTTCTTTCCAATGATTTTACCAAAGCAACACAATCCTAAATATACCAAAAAATGATTATGAAGTATTCTTTTCCTTTTCAAGAGAAACACAAAAATAACACAACACTACTAAGCCAAATCAAAGCATGTTTTTCTTTATCTTTTAACTTTTCAAAACAAAAATGATGCTAAGTGATGAAAAGAGAGAGTTTCTAAGTAGAGTATGCAAGCTTTTCACTTTCACTATAATGCCCCAAAAGCATAAGAACCAAAAGATGCATGTAACTTTCCAAGCATGGAACTACTTTTGCAAAACTTGATATATACTCAAATTTTTCAAGAAAATGAGTAGCTCATAATTCGTGAAAAACACAAATAATTTAATTTTCTTTCAACTTTCTGAAAAGATCTACAAATGAGACATTCCAATGCATGTACAATTCTTCAAATGAGCTTGAAAAATGATGGAAATGAAGTACTTTTTATTTTTCAATGGATGTATCAAAATAACAATTTGATGACATCGATGCTTTTAAACAAAAATACTGAAATGAAAAGATCACTTGCAGCACTCCAATGACTCATAAAATCTCAAGAAAATGGCGAGCGCTCATACGGACTGAAGACACACACAAACGCTCAAAATCAATCAGTAACAAGCAAGACTAAAGCAAGCAAGGCTAAAAAATGTATGCAAATGAGGTCTGGAAACCAATCCAATGCAATGACCAGATCCGACAAGGAGAGGGGGGAATGCAAGGATGAGTGGATGCAGGTGGGGGAGACAAGAGTGTCCACAACTACCAAATCTCAGACTTGTCCAAGACGGAACCCAAAAAAACTCCAAATGAAACCAAACTCTTCAACACACTTAAAAAAAATGGGGTCTCTGACTGGATCTTATAACACAGAGGGAGTTTGCACACAAAACCAAAATTCAAATCAGAAATGGAGAAGGGATTCCTGTATGTCAGTTTTGACAGATCAGCGCAGTCTTTGTTTATACACAGAGCGACCGTCGTAGGTCACTAATGCGGGAAGTGAGATGATGTCGCAATATACCAATGAATGGGTTGCGACGATAGGCCAAAAGACAGAGAGCAGAGATCACAAAATGACACAGTGTTGCTCTGGCTCCACTGCTCAGCTGCGACGAGTGAGATCTAAGTTAAAAAATGAACCAATTCTCCAAAAAATGAGCAATGAAATGGTTTAAAAGTGATGAGTACAAACTCATAGGAGGACTACAGACTCTTCAAAGTGAAGATCTGATGGTGAAACAAGGCTTAGAAGGCAAACAAGATTATGGATGGCTAGCAAAAGCAATCAACTGAAAATGGTATTCAAATTGACAACTACAAACAATGTCTTCCCCAGTATGGTCGCCAGATTTGTTTGACGGACAATCTACCAAGAGAGGACTCGAGGCCTGATCTCCCTAGCTCAACGCGAGTCTAGAACAAATAGAACAAAATATATATCACTCTTCTAGATCTAATTAGAGAACGAGGAACTAGATACATTTACCTTATAGATCGCTGATCCTTTTCTCCTTGAATGCTACTCCAAGCTTGATGATCTTCAGATCTGAGCTGCAAAACCTATCAAGATAACAAGACAACAAAACAAGTAAAACACATATACACAATAATATATCTAAGTAAGCAGTCAAGCAGGCAAACTACACAAGATATCATTAACACAATGAGGTTTTGGTGGAAAGAAATTATATTACTGTATTGAAAGGGAAGTACATAGGATAGAAAGATTACGACCAATGACTTGACGTAGAAATCCTCATCCGATCAAACCAATGCCAAAGCCTCCCAAGGAAGTGTGAGTCTCCCAAGGTAATTTCACCAGCATGTAGACACTATAGACTTCCTCCCTTTGGAATAGGAGTGAGGTTCACTTATATAGGACTAAGTGGATAGGGTAGGTTGAGATATGGTAGGAGAGAGATAGGGGATCCTTCCAAGAGGTTAGGAACTGAATCCCAGCTCTCCCAAAAGGTCAGGGATAGGGATAGGGAACTGAATTCCATGTCATCTAGCTTCAAGAATGGGATCGAAGAAGCTATTTTTGTCCATCAACTGACATCGTCGCAGGCTGCAAGAGGCCAACCTGCGACGTCACAGGTTGCATGAGGACAACTTGCGATGACCTCTCAAAACCTAGTATAAATAGATTTGCATCTCTTCTAGGTTAATGACTTAGCCAAGGAAACTTTAGGGATATTTGTACACTAAGTCTCATGATGGTAAGATTTTAGGTGTAACAATTGAACTCCTTCTTCTTTGGATGAGAGAACTTATTTTGGAAGAAGAGTTTCTTTCCTTTATTCATTCTTTCCATGAGGGAAAGGTTTTATTCTTTAATGCATACTGAATTGCTCTGGATTTGCCCTTCCTCTTGGAGGTAGTCATGCCACAACATTTCAAAGTTAGGTTGTACCCTTTGGATGTTTACCGTAGGCAATAATGTATCCCATGAGGATGGGAGACCATAAATAGCAGTTTGGAGAAGATCATCTTCATCCACCATTACTCCAATACTAGCAAGTTGATCTCTTATCTGAGAGATCTTGGTGAAGAAGGAGGCCACTGTCTCATCCTTCTCCATATTTAAGTTTCAAATCTTATTCTTCAATGCCATCTTTTGACTCAAGGAATTCTTCTCATATAGGTTTTTCAATGTATCAAAACACTCCTTAGCGGTATTCAACGGAGTGATCACAGACATCAAATTATCCTTTAACGAATCATAGATGATTTGTTTGGATTTAGATTGGTTCTTCTTGAAGTTGATGTGCCCTGCATTATATGTAGGATCCTCCACCACAGTGGATACATAGACATCCAAGTCATGTTCCTCTAGGATGTTGAGAATTCTATCCTTCCAAGTGTTGAAGTTTAAGGTGCCTCCAAGATGGTGTTCCGATCATACAGAGATTGATGACATAGTCTCCAAATATTGTGCTCAACTTCTCAGGATCAACATAGGCTCTAGCTGGCATGAAAAAATAAGCTCCTTCACGCCCTGAGCTCTGATACCATGCTGAAATTTGGTTGATATTTTATCTATAATTCTTTTAGATGTTGAAACTTGAAGCAATGAGACAATTCAATCACGTGAAATTCATACAAACATAACACAAGATATACCCTGGGGAAAATACTCAAAACTATGAGAACTGAACCTCAAAAACTCTTCTCAGTGTTATATCATGGATAGAAGAGAATGCTTTCTTTTACAACATAGCATATAGCTTTCAGAAGTTAAGAAATCACAAAACACTCTTGGTGAAGATACATAAGCAATATAGAAGGGAGATAAATTGGATAAGTGCCTTGCCTTCAATAATAATATCCTGCACACAAAGAGAAGCACCTTTCCTTCAAAGGATAAGAGAATTTGATTCACATTGAATTCATCAATCCCGTATAACATATTTATACATTCTTCTCTTCTATTTTTATCTTCTAACTTCAGGATTAACTCGCCCTCAAACTGGACGTATCAATCTTGCATGAAGAAGTGCACCCCACTTCCAATGCAGTGCTTTACCTCATTGAACTATCACTTAGGATGAAATCACCTCTTAACTGAAATATTTCCCACTTAGTTAGGTGGATAACTTCAGTGTCAACATGCAAGTTTCACAACTCATGTGTCGTCTTTTAGTTTAACATAAGTGTCATCATGCAATAACGCTTAGTTAGCTAGATCTTCTTTGTTGTCACTTAGTTAAATCTCTTTGACTACTTCTTTCTGAAGTGTCATATTTTAGTTTAACTAAAGTGAAAACACTTTAGTTAACTAGTCCTTCTTATTTAACACTTAGTTAACTGAAATCACGTTGATTGATTTAATTGAAGTGACCACCGTGATTTATTTAGTTAACTGAGGCATATCTTTAACTGATGCTTTAATTGAAGCATTGATTGAGGCATACATTGATAATTGACTGAAGCTTTAACAATTCAAGTTCTCCTTAATTAGCTTAAGTGTCTGCATGGGAAATTTCAAATTCTCTTAATATCTATGCTTTATCTTTTATTTCTTTATCTCTTATTGCATGGTCAATATGTGCTAACTTTAATTATCCATCACATTACATTATACTAAGAATAATTATCGGATGATGTGATCATATTATATTATTCCGGACCAAGTGATCCTATGCTAAAGTAATTCACTTTAGAGGTGATCGATCTCTAAATGAGACTTAATAGCAACTAGTGGTCATGGTTAATAATAAATCACACAACATTAAATTCTTTTAACAAGTAAAGAATTAGCTTTATACGGAAGGTACACCTCTACATGGGAGGTCCATGTCATGGATACCTTTATACAGAAGCTTCACATGATAATCATGACTTGACACACAAATCCGGAGTCTTTTCCAACAAGACTTTACAACATTATTACTTTGATTGAGTACCTCTATATGGGACGATAACCTTTACATGGAAGGAAATCAAAGTGTTCACCTCTATACGGGAGGATCAATCTTGGTTGTACAAGATTGGTTTGGAGAATGTCTCCTAGTGAAGTCTCACTTGAAGTACCTATGGAAACTGCAGGAACCATATTTTTGCAGTGTAGAAGGGGAATAGCTCGACAGATAAATCATTCATTAAACAACCCATTACATTAACAATTCTATAGCATTGATAGATTCAGATCTTCGACACATCAGTCACTTCGACATAACCCATGACATCGCCATATTCATATAACTTATATTATATCGCATATTCATAATATTCTTATTTATCACACATGAGATCATATAAATCATTAACAAAGGAAAGAAACACATCTCACATCACACAAGAACACCATATTTTAACATGGAAATCCATCATGGGAAAAACCACAGAAGCACTTTTTCTTTTTATTATGAGTTGCATCCAAATAAGAACTTCATGTTTATGAATTATAGATTTCTTTTTGACTTTACAAAATATCTGCCCACACTACCTGCAAATTAGCGACTCGACTCTTCAAAAATAGCTTCGACATACATAGGATAATGCTTCATTACAGACCCAAAATGAACTTTGACATCATGCTCTCTAATCGACTAACAATAGTAGCAACAACCCCCAAATTTCTCCCTTATTACATATTTATGGGGCACATTTAGCTTTCTTTGCTGCCACTAACCCACTAACTAACTAACCGAATCATTAATGCAAGTGGAAAAAATATAACTAACTGACTCAAATATGTTATTTTGACTTGATCAACACAACTATTTTTCCTTCTTTCTCAGTCGCTTCGTCGAAGTTGAGCGCTTCGTCAAACCAATTCCGCTTTTCCTTTGTCCACACCAAAACTATCTCCACCAAAAATGGTACCACAATAAACTAGGCCGAAAAGGACCCCAAAAACTCACATGTGGCTACTCCCCAACCACTTTAGGATTGTGATATAGGTCGTTGAAGCTTCAACAAAAACTCATGGTAAGTGTTCCTAGTTTATTCGACCAACTGCTGGACTTCATCATTTTTCTAATTGGGAACTTCAACCAGCTAAGCAATAATGTACGCAGTACTCACCTCAACAACTTGAGTAACTTCCAACTAGATGGAAACATGTTGACTCTCTATAAATTCTGAGATGTGCTCAGCCTGTGATTGAAGCACTTGCACTGTTTCTGTCCATTTCCTATGCTTCATCCTTAGCTCGTTGATTTCATGCTGCAGTTCTTTATTCTTAGTAGCTCTCCTCATCCTTTGGATTGGTGACCTATATTTTTCAACTGATCTAGCAGATTATTAATATTTTTTTCAATGACCCCAATCTTGGTGGTGGCCTCTTCTAACTTAGCATCCTCAAACAATGCATCCCAAGAATGGGATACTTCCTTGTACATTTTCGTGAATTGTGCCTCCGCTTCTTGAAGGCTCTGAATGGCCTCTTGAAAATCTGCTTCTCGCTCCTCTATCACTTCGGGTGGGGTGCCAGGCATGAGTTTAGCTTCCAAGTCTTGCATGTTCTGTCGATATCCCAAAATGACATCTTCCAAGCATTGCAGCTTCTCTTTCGATGCCATTTCTTCAATTATCTTCACTTTAGGTACTACATGACAGGTGACTTCAAAAACCTCCTAAAATTTTTCCTTTTCTTGTCAGAGTAGATCCTTGTCCTATTGGATTTTAGTAGTGAGGTCCTTTAATGCAACCGCCTGATTCTTATAACCTTTCATAAGATCCAAGAGGGATCTTTCCCTTGAATTCACCTCCTGTGCAATATTGTCTTGCAATTTATGTAATATATAGAGTGGTAATGCAGGAAAATTTATGTCCACATACCTTGACTTTGGAATTTTTACAGTTGTTCTCGTCTCATCAAAACTCAAAGCTCTAGGAAAAATTTTGGATTGAAAAGAGATTGTTTCTATAAACTAGTTATGTATCATTTTCACATCATATACATAAACAATAAACAATTGCATTGAGGATGTAATCCTTTAGAAATTACTATGTAAAACAAATCGTTTTCAAATCAAAACAAATTTTGGTAAAAGATAAAAAAAAAAAAGAATCCTTGGGAATTTACTATCTAAAAAATCCACTAATACTAATTAATTTTTTTTATCAAATGCTTAACAGAAAATGATGTTCATCTAAATGTATTTTAGATATTTAACTTTGAAAATGATACCCACATGGTTTCTTATATTCACAACAATATCTTCTGAACACACATACTGCAAATGGAAATAACTATGGGTAAGGTGTGCCATAACTCACAGGCTCAGTAGTTTATACTTGCTGGGCAATTTGTTGTGTTTTTTTATTTCTTATACATGAGTGGGCCACTGGCCGCAGATCACATGGTGCTACCTTCAACATTCATCACATTCCTTCTAGTGGGAATGGATGGTCCCCCAAAATGGCTTTCCCTTTAGCAAACAAGGAAGGCATGATCAAACACAATATGAAAAACAATTTAGAATTCAGGTTCTTGCACAAACTCCCAACAAAAATAATGGTTTACCTAGTGCCACATGTAACTGAAAGTACCAAAAACAAAATTATTAGTAGACAAAGAGCTCATATCCATGAGTTCGGAAATCCCAAAATCAGAAATGTGGGGTTCCATATTTGATTCTAACAGTATGTTTTTAGGATTGATATCTCTGTCTATGATAGGAAGAGATATAGAGGTCTATCATATCTTATTTGGCTTATGAGAATTGAAAGCTACATGAAACATTTTCTACTAACCATAAAACTGAACACTAAATGCATGAAAGGGAAATAACCACCAAAATTAATACATATACTAGTGAACAATCAAGCCTCAAAGTACATGATAACAATTCACTGTTCAAATTATTTTAGATCAACACAATATACAAATAATCAAATCAAATTAAAAGTTAAACAACAAAGGTTCTCCTTTTGAGTGTAATAAGGGTATTTTACATCTACAAGAGTCCAAGAAGTCCATGAATTCATAGAGAAGAGAATGAAGAAAAATAAGCTTAAAACATTTCTATATGAAATGTTTGCTTCCAATTTAATAAAAACTATCTGGAAAAGAAGGAAAAGCACGAAAATTTTCCTAAGCTTTCCTCTTGACATCCAAGTAAGTTTCCTTGCATTAATAATATGAAACTTTTTAATTTTTAGTTGAAATTTTTTATTCTTAATTTTTATGGTATAGCACCAATCATAGTTAATCATAGTTCAAATAACAATTCTTATGGAAATTAAAAGATCAATAAAAAATAAATAAAATGAACGAAAACTTTAGCTACACTTTAAAAATGTTGATTTTTTTTTCCTTGGAACATGTCGTGGGAAAACCCTCAGGTACTTCCTCTCATTTTGAGGATGGTACCCAAGGTAAACCACCGGACCTGATTACGGGTCCTAACCCATTGGAGACATCAAGTGAGGCCCTTAAATATCTATGCATAGCCATTCGGGGATTTGACCCCGAGGCCTTCTGCTTAAAACTCATATCTCAACCACTTGAGCTAACCCACTAGGCTATTAAAAATGTTGAAATACTAGATGTACTTCTATGAAATTGATGGAAAAAATTGAAAACAATAGACATGGACTAATAATACTAATATTATTATTTTTGAATAAAAAAATATAATTTTTTATTTATTTAATAGATATGACAATATTAGTGATGGTTATTGATATTGAGATCAATTTTGTTTTATGAGATCTTAAGAGAAACGAGGTAAGGAATTATCTAAATTTTTTTATAACTTTATTTTAAGATAAAAAAATTTAATTCAAATTTCTGACCGATGAAAAAAACTTGAAGCATAGGGGAAAAAACGCTTTGCTCTGCTAGGGTTCGTTCTTGAACCTAGCTGCCTGCAACCGCCGCAGCTACCATAGAGGCCTCCAGTGGAGGTCGTTCCAATCCTTCCTTCAGCCAAGTCATTGCACGATGTTCTCCACCCACCAAAGCCTTGCTCCTGCCAGGCACGACCACACCTACAGGAAACTCATGATATCTGAAAGGAAAAGGAGGAGAGGGAAGCTCAACCACTCTCAACTCGGCTCCAAATCGTAAGGAAAAATCACAGGATGAAACACATGATGCAACAAATCAAGGCCCCACACAGACAAAGGACAATAATAAATGCAAACCCAAAACGCTGCGAATACCCAGGTATGAGATCACTTCAAATATTGTCAGCCAGCAAATTCACTTCATGTAGGACCAAGCGATAATTTGCAAGTTCATAGGCTTATGTCCAACTAAAAATCACCTCACGGGGTGGCTCACCAGCACCGGGAATCCAAAAGGGCAGTGTGAACTCAATCTAGGCTCGAAAGGCTTCTTCACCGTGATCTTCCAAAACCTTGAGGACAAACACAAAATATTCCAGGGAGGGTCGTACTTCCTCCACTCAGCAGGACTGTACATGCGCAACTGGAAAGAGAACTTCGGCCCAGAGAAAGAAGACTTTAAGGTAGTGTGAGTTTGGCTACGACTCTATTTCCTTCCCCAGGAGTACTGGAACCTAGACACCCTAGCCAGCATAGGAAACACCTTAGGCACTTTTGTTCAAGGGTCTGATGCCACTCTAGCCGCTCGTTATACCTCCTACACCCACATTTGCATTTACATGGATATCTCAGCTTCCCTCCCTGAAGCTATCCTCCTCTCATATCAAGACTCTGAATGTATTCAGACTATATAATACGAACATATTCCCTTCAGATGCAGAAAGTGCCACGAGCATGGACACCTTTTCCGGGAATGCTCGCTTAATGCAAAACCTCCTCCACCGGCAGAGGGAAAAACTGATGAAGAGGGATTCACCAGAAGCACCAACCTCGAACACCTCAATAGCTTATCAGTCCTCTCATAACAAAACCATGAAAACTATGAACCTCTTATCCATGCTTGCACCCCTTCCCCCTATACTTTTCAGGACCCCATCTTCAAATATGTTTTTCACTCGCCAACCCTGCTTCTGACTGAAGGAGGTCTCACAGAACTTGAATATATGGAGCTCAGAGAGCTAAACTTAGAATCCATTCAAGAATCTTGGATAAATAAAGATCTTAGCACTATTCCCAAACACCAGATGGAACTCTTGGAAGCAGCCTACATCTCCCTAGCCATGCAGCAGAACTTCCCCACCTAGACAGACGTAGCTCTTATCCCCACGACGCACAACCAAATGGGATTAAAGAATCTAAAACACAAAGATATACCCAAAATCCAAACTGACCTGTCGAAAAAGGGAAGAAATCCTAACAAGCAGCTTATTCGTGAATTAGGAGCGCATCTAATAGATTCTGGCCAGAGTGCCAAGATCGACACTCACTTTCAATCCGTGATCTAATGGAGCTGGAATTCATCAGCTGGAACATAAGGGGAATTAGAAGCGATTCCAAAAGGAGAATTCTGAAAAACAAGATTGTTATCGAAAAACCTGCTCTCTTAATGTTACAAGAAACTGAAGCAATGGAACACGAGGTCCAAACCTTCATAAGGAATTGTAGGAAGAAAGCAGAAATTGCAGCTGTAGATGCAATAGGGGCGTCTGGAGGGATTGCATTTTCCTGGGACCCCACGGTCATAAGCATGGAGGGATTCTTCTCCAGTCCCAATACCCTCTCAGGATGGTTTAAAATTCATGGTACCACTCACTGTGGAGTGATCACCAACGTTTATGGTCCACAAATTTTAGAACAAAAGCTCCATTTTCAAAACCATCTCTCATGGATAAACAGGTAGTTGTTGAACACTCACTGGATAATCGGACGTGACTTCAATATCATCACCTCCATGAAAAAAAAGGAGGCATACACAGGCTGGATCGGGACAGTGTTTCCCTTCAAGCTCTCATTCGTGACCATTCCTTAGAAGGCATGGAGACCAACAATAGAATTTACACCTGGAACAACAAGCGAGGCGGAGAAATTCAAGTCGCCTCTCGACTAGATCGCTTTTTGATCTCACCTTCCCTTCTGCAAAATCAACTCAACCTCTCCAGCACCATCCTACCAATTGCTGGCTGAGATCATTGGCCTGTCTATCTCCATATTGAATGGGATGCTCCTAACTCCCATAGACCTTTCAAATTCGAGAGCTTCTGGTTAACCCATCCAAACTTCAACGACATAATTAAATATTGGTGGCAGACCTCTGACCCTGGGGAAGGAACAAGCATTTACCGCTTTCAACAGAAATTAAAAATGATAAAGAATCATCTAAAGAACTGGAACAAAACTGAATTCGGTCATATCCTGGAAGAAAAACAATAGATGGAAGGAGAATTAGCAGGAATTCAATCTTAGGCCATCCATCAGGGCTACACCGAGGAGCTAAAGTAGCAGGAGAAAGAAATCCTGAACCAAATCGACACCAAAAGCCGACAGGACGAAATTTGATGGAGGCAAAAATCTAGAATCCAGTGGCTCAAAGAAGGAGAAAAGAAATCCACATTTTTCTGCAATGCAATCATCCAACGCAGAAAAAATAACCGGATCACCAAACCTAAGACCAGCATGAGAAAGAATCTTCTCAACAAGGAAGACATTGAGACAGAGTTTGTTCTCTTTTATAAAAATCTCATGAATGAGGACACTCCAGATCGAACGCAGGCCACCCAACATATCCCTCGACTCATCACTGAGGAGCAGAACTCCAACCTCTCCATCCCTATCTCCATGGCGAAAGTTTAGTTAGCAGTTATGGACATGATGCCAAGCAAAGCCCCTGGGCCTGATGGTTTAACAATTGACTTCTTCCAACATTGCTGGAGCATTGCGAAAGATGAAGTGTGGAAAGTAGTCGAAGCTTCCCGACCTCGGGCTCCATCCTCCTTGCCTTCAATGCCACCTTCCTTATCCTCATTCCTAAAACCGACAAACCAGCTAATCCGACCAATTTCCGCCCCATCTCACTGTGCAATGTCATTTATAAAATCATAACCAAGGTTATTTCCAATCGACTTAAACCCCTCTTTCCCAACCTCATCTCTTAGGAGCATTGAGGCTCTGCAGAGACATTCCCAGTAACAGGGAAAAAACCTCATGATCCATTAGTAGCGACCTCAGTTTAATGGCGAAACTTGGAGATCATGGATCATCAAGGAAGAATGGAATTGGAACTTTGATAATGAAGAAGGAAGAGCATTCTGGGACACTATCAAATCCAAAAATATAACAATCTTTAACAAACCCAATAAGCTCACATGGGGTTACCTACCGAAAGGATACTTGACTATCAAAGAAGCCTACAACCTCACCAACTCAGGAAATCTCCATCCTAGAGATATCATCTATGGACCAAGATATGGGATTCTCATTTATGGCCGAAAGTTGAAAACTTTTCTCTGGTTGGTTGGTAAAAATAAGATCCTGACTTGGGACTCGCTGCTCAAAAGGGGATTTGAGGGACCTTCGAGCTGCATACTATGCAACCAGTAGGAGGAAAATCAGGAGCATCTCCTCAACAACTGCAACTTTTCCTCCACTCTATGGGACTGGGGAGCAACCATTTTCCGTTGTTTTGATCGCAAGATAGATGATATCAGAGACACCATCCGAGACTGGATGACTGTTCACCCTTCTCCAACCCCATCCTAAATCGAATATGGATTCTCTTTATTGGCATGATTCTCTGGAACATCTGGAAATAATGCAGCAGGAGAATCTTTCACGACAAAGCTCTGCCACTGTAATGCATCCAAGCCCTCATTCATGCCAATCTCCAAGAGTCACTGATGTTGGAGGCTTGGAAGGACTCGGATCATGAGGGTCAACACCTGGAAAAAATCATCCTGCAGAATTGGAACTTTTTTCTTACCCCGCATCAGTCTGGAACAAGCACCCCCGCCTTTTCCAAGGTCATTCCTTCCTCTTGGTCGCTTCCTCTGAACCCTCCCATCAAACTTAACTTTGATGGAGCCTCAATAGGAAACCCGGGGAAAACAGGTATCGGGGGGACCTTTAGAAACAACGGAGAGATCATTCACATCTACACTGATCATCTTGGGATCACCACCAAGAATGTGGTTGAGTTGACTGCTCTCAATATAGGACTAAAAATAGCACATGGAGAAGGATGTACTACTCTAACCATTGAAGGGGCGCTCAAATTATCATCAACATGGCTCACGAGATTCTGTGTGGTACCTCTCTGGCCAATCTAACTAAACACTGACGACTAGAAGGGCTGCAGGAGCACCTGCAAGAGCACCTTCATCACTTTCAGGTACTAAGTCCAAGTGGTGTTCGCCACACAACCAACAAAATGGTTGACCACCTTGCCAATCATGGTGTCACCCCTACTCATTTAAGGATTGAATCCCCCTGGAAAGACTTCAAAGAACAACCACTCAGACTGCAACTCACTAAGCTGGAAACTCAAGATCACGCCCCCCCATGGTGGGTGACAGATCGGGGCCACCCCCAGGACGAGCCCACCTGGGTCAATCATGAAAGCCGACACATGCCCACCTGTGTCAACCACGAGGCTGGGCACATGCTGACCTCATCCGCCCACGCGGCCTTGCATGCATCATAAGTCTTCAAGGCCCAAATGCTTCTGTCATCCGGTGTGTGCGAGGTCTTGTTCTCGTTTGGATCTGTATACTGGCATTCATTGCGAGTTAAGCTCCATGGCGGTTTGTAATCCTGCAATTATAGTTAGAAGAGAGGAGAAGGGAAGGCATCACCGTAAATCCCTGTGCGCCATTAGAACGGAAGGTAAGGTGAAAGCCGTGAGGTTTGCTGTGTTGAGGCTCTCCATCAATTGCATCATTGTTGTCAGCGACTTGGCCCCTGGTTATTTCATGGTGACGGCAGCAATGCCTCCCATGAGGGGTAGTATCAGAAGGAATATGAAGCCAATCGACCCCTCTCTAGGCCTGCCCGCTCACTTCATGAGGAATCTAGTGGGTAAATTCTGTAGGTTTAAGGAAGACATCCCATCGTCTGCGCAGAAGGAAATCAACGAAGCAGAAGAGGATGCCGAGGTAACGAGGGGATTCCTCACAAATTCTGAAGTTCAGGAGGAGTTTGAGACCCTGGTTCCTGATCCAGGAAGCACCAAAGGGCGCACCACTCTTTATCAATGAACCCTGGACATCCACTAGCAGCAAAAATATATACTTGGAAATACCCTGGTGGAGCGTGGAGAAGCTCACACTGAGATTCTGCTCCAGCAAGATGATTTGGAGGGTTATTTGAAGCAAATCCTCCATAATCAGCACCAGATCACTCGCAGGCTCGGAATGGAGCTCGTAAAAAATCATGATACCGGTTTGGATTCTAGCTAGAGGCATGCTTGCTTTTGTTTTATTCTTGTTCAAAACTAGATGTTTAATTCCTGCTGTAGTTTTGTCTGTTTTCAGCCCATCTTACTATGTTGAAAGACCGTTACTCTCAGACATTGATGCTTCCTTTCGGGGATGACTCTTATTTTTTGACCCCGGGTCTGTTTTCCCTATGTGGAGGGCCTGGAAAAAATTTGTTTATCCGGTTTATCGTACTGTACATATTTCTGAAAGCAATATAAGGATCTAAGCTAATTTACAAAAACAAAAAAGATAAACATTTTTAAATCACCATAATTTTGATTACTCAAGATTAGAGAGATCAATATTGTGGCAAATATTTTGAAATTGTTGTAGAACATTTAAAGAGAAACTATTTTTCATCTTCAACCCTTTTAGTATCGCTTCAGTATCGCTTCACTAGGGAGATTGTGAGAATTTGTTCTAGTTTAGTTTGTCAATCTTTCGATATGAACAAGGGATTTAGGACGAATATGAAATATCCCCTACAGAATGTGATTAAGCATCTAGGGTTTCCGAATATATGTTCATTAATGCCCCTAACCTTGCCTGGATGACTATTGTTTCTCATGGTGGTGTGGGTGAAAATATACTGCAACCTTAGTTTATGGTTTTTCTTTCTTTAACTCTTCAACGTATGCTTACTTTGAGTCATGTAACACCTTTGATTGTTCTTCATATTGAGGCTCTTATTGGGTCTTTTATTTATGTGATTCTATGACCCCTTCTTCTGATTGAACCTTGTAGTCTTCATTCAATGTGTTGGTAAAGAATTCAATTATTGTACATGCAATGACTTCTTCATGTGCTACCTTGAGATCTTCTTGTTTAATAAGAGAAATATCCCGCAATGTAGTTTTATTTTTCTTGTACTAAAGTTTCAAAAATAAATTTGTGCTTAGTCCATCTAGGAATATCAGAAAACAATATCCACATTATCCATATTAATAGCTTGAAAATCTGAATGTAATACATATTTATCTATGATATGACCATAGAACTTGAACCTTAACTCTAAGCAAGCCCAAGTATGACCATAGAACTTGAACCCTAACTCTAAACTATGATAGGCACATAAGTCCCATAACAGAGTATTATAATAATCAAAAGCAATTAATCTTCTATAAAAAAATAAAACTTATAAGTTTTAAAGGATTTAAATAATGAATTAAATATACTATTAACTAAGGACAATATTGAAGACCTATATCATAATTTTGTCACAACTCTCTCTAAAGTAAATTCTCTATGCAATAGTTCCAGTTAAGCTTATGGAATTGAGTAAGAGATCACTTAACATAATAATGATAATATTAAAAGTACACTGAAACAAAGCCACATTATAAATAATTTGTCAATCTTTGTGACAAGAAATAAGTTAAAAATGAAAATCACAACTATAACGATTGATGAATGCTTCTTTTCCGGTATAGAAATAAAATTCTAAAAAAACAAATAATTCCTTATTAATGTTAATAAACTTTAATAATCATCTTCCTAAAAAAATCAACAATATTATTTTTTAATATTAATTTAAATAATATTTTTTTAATCAATTAAAGTTTCAATAAACTTTAACCAAACGTAACATAATTTAATCTTTATATTAAACTTCACATAAATCTGATTTAGGATTAAGTTAACATAATTTAATCCTCTTCAAACTTATCCTTTGTTGCAGGTCTATTTTCTCGTCTTCCTCGGCCTTTTTCATTTTCGTCTCCATTCTTCTTCTCACCCATTCCTCCTTCGCCTTTTCCATTTTCAGCCGTGAACTTTCAGTGTCCTCCTGCGACATCTGGGACCTCCTTTTCTCCCATTCCTCTTTGTCTTTTTCTGCGTGAATTCTCGATATCCTCTTCGGACATCTGCCTCCTTCTTTTCTTCGATCCCTACTCTGCTTCTTTCATTCTCCTATTTTCGTTTGACATATGCATTTTTCTTCTCTTCCAATCCTCCCCCGATATTTTAATTCTAGTCTGTAATTTCTCAATATCCTTTTTTCTTTTCTGCGAATCCTCATGATCGTACAGTGCTCTCTTGCGCTCATCCGAAAGTACCTCGAAAGCTTCTATAACTAATTTAAACGCTGCCTCCGCTCCTACGGACGGGTTCTTATCAGGATGAACATTTAGTGCTATTTTTCTGTACTGTTTCTTGATCACGTTATCTTCAGCATGCGGATCAAGCTGCAAGATCCTGTAATAGTCCGTCTTTCCAGTGTGATCCTTAGGATCCGCTGCAGCCAGAAGGACATCTAAAACTAATATTAATTGGTCCATGCCTTTTAGTTCAGGATACAAACGCCGTGCCTTCAAAGCAAGAGTCATTGCACCTGAAACATCGTTCCCTGTAACAATTGTTTCCTATGTTCCTTGGCTTCTGTTGCTACCTTCCTATGGAACTCCATCTCAATCGCTCTGCTGTTAAACTCTTCTCAAAACTCCTCCGGTTTTATCTGACCTTGGGATCGGGTTAGCACGGAGTGAGACGTATAGAGAATAGCTGGTAGGTAGCGGAGTGTTTCAAGCTCAGAATTCGATGGGTATTCGTAGGTTGACCATATCGTTTTTATAATGAAATTGGTTCACTAACCGTTGTCTAATGCATCGCGACGTTCCATGAGTCACGTTGTCACAGCCACACTTAGCAAACGCTCTCGGTTCCTAAGCATGACGTGCGGCACTGCTTGGGAATGTATGAGGGCATGACCATCTCACACATCGCAGCAACAGACTATGCCTAAACCTACCTGTGGAAACACCTACTCCTACCTCTTGTACATTTTCATACTTAGTCAATTTTCCCGTTTGCCCATACAAACAATCCAACCAAGACACAAGAGACAGAGTATATATATGTGGGCGGCACTCCCAACCGGAGTAGCCTAATACCCATGAGAATACTTGTTATAACGATGGAGGATGCCACAATAACTTGGCAACTCATTCGGGAGTGAGCCGAACCGGCAACACCCCAAAATACAGTCAAGTCACACCTAACTTGTCCCCGTCGCATATGCATGCCTGCATGCTCGCACTGCTCATGCCAAGTATCTCTACAGCATCGCTGTCCGTTGCGATCCTACGGAAGCCTGCACCTTCGCACTATCGTCTACACTATGCCCAGGGCTTATCCATTGCTTGCACTCTGCGTTTCCTTCCAGTTGCAACTTTTGCCAAGCTCCGTTGCCAAGCATCTACTTGACCTGACAAAGTTTGCCTCTGCGCGAACTCCGGCTTTGCCATTAAGGCATACAACAAAGACGCATGTCAAAATGTCTGTTTGTTGGTTTCCAACCTTCGCGTCGCATAACCATGACAACCATCAAACTGAAGTCAAGTGCCGAACCGCACCCCACCTGGGCACACTTCTGGGCGCACCTACCTGGGTGCACTGCCGGGCGCGTGTGCCAAACGCAACCCCGAGCCTCCCTTCCGGCTGCACTTCAACCGCACCTTTCTGGGTGCACTTCGGGCGCAGCTGTCTAGGCGCACCTCCGGGCGCACTCCTGAACGCTCTGCGGAACACGTCCCAACTGAACGCGAACCAAACGTACTTCTGGGCGCACTTCTACGGAACACGTCCCAACTAAACACGGACCGAACACTATCATGGGCGCCACCTCTGGCCACACTTCTGCGGAACGTGTCCCAACTAAATGCAGACTGCATATTGCCATGGGTGCCACTCCTGGGCGCACTTCTGCAGAACGCGTCCCCTCAAGACCCACTTCCGCAACACCCTTCCGCGCACGCACTGGGCGCACATTCTGGGCGCTCTGTTTTGGGTGCACCTACTCATCGCACCCTGGACGCACAACAGCGCCCACCGAAATGCATCACATGACGCACTACCAAAACGCACATCTAGGCGCATCTCTGCCTATGTGCCTCTCTGCCAGACGCACTGCTAAGCCATCCGCATTGCAGAACGCGCATCTGTGTTGGAGCCCATTTCTGCCAAACTTCACTAAACTGTTGTGCGCCTGCCAAGCCTGCTTGCCGCATTGCTTGGTAGGGCACCTCCGCACTTAGCTGAAATCCGTTTCCTCTTGGCTCCTCCGCATGCCTCTTGGCTTTCCTTCCTTAGCCTTTTTATACACTTGGGTGCCCATGAAACCGGGCGTTGCGCCCATCCTATTTGACACAACTAATGGTCATTTTGTCCATAAGTAAGTTGGGCGTCATCCAGCCGACACCCTTCCAACCACGTCACCTGGGCACACTTTGAGCCAAGACGCCTCCTTGGGCTCCGTTTTTGCCAGAGCACCCAGCCAACCAACGCTTGGACCACTTAACCAATTTTGGGTGTCGTTTCAACCGATGCCCCACCCAACCGTCCAACAAACCGTTTGAGTGATGCCCATGACCCTTGTGGAGCGCCCACTTCATGGGTGCTTTTCCAACACATAGCCATTTTCTTGACCAAGTGCCCATCCGCTTCACAAACCAATGGACCCTTCCTCTAAGTGAGAGGAACCCCAACTTATCCCAACTCATTGGGTCATGACAATCTCCCCCACTTAGAATAGTTTCCGTCCCGGCAACTCCTTCATGAACATTATGTTCGCGAAGCTTCTACTGCAACCCTACTGCAACTCTGTTGCAACCTCTACCTCCAGCTGCAACCCGTTCTGACTGTTGCACCAACCTACTTAGGCTTCGGTAAGTTGTCACTTCGTTATGCTCTTGTCCATACATGTCCCCATGAGTGGACTAGCTGGGTCATGACTCCCAACCATCTGCTCCATCATGAGATGAACCGCACACTTGGTCACACACCTCCCTCTGCACTTCAGTTCTTCACGCAACTTACCCGAACGTAAGGAAAAGTTGAAACTTCACCTCAAAACTGTCCAAGACACAATCTTGGAACCCTGTCCACCCAGTATCATGACATCCAATCATACTTTTGTGTTTTTTTCTGCTTGAACACATGCCCTTGCGAAGACAAGGCCGCCGTTTCTGCCTCAAACTATACTGCACCTACTGCCTTGATGAACACTTTGCCGAATTCTGCCAATGCCGTCATGGCCCCTCGCTGCTGTGTTGCTCATCATGCTAAGTGGGAGGGTGCACCACCCCGGAAAACTCCAAACGACATGCCATAACTCCCAACGAGTTCTCTACAACATTCGTAACCTGCTGCCTTCGCAATAGACTTCTCCAAACACACCTCCTCATGCCTTTGGAGAATTTGGCAAGCCACTTGACTTAACCATTTCGCTGAAACACTACTGTCCTACCAGCAACCTTCCGCACGCACAACACACTTCCACCAAGTATGCCACGCAACTAACCAACAACCTGAACGACATCATTCCTTGGCTTCCTACGGACACCGTTTGCTTCACACCTGCATTTAGAATGAGCGCCTCCCCACCTTTCGTCTTACAAGCATTGAGAATGAACGCTGCCACCATCCACCTTCCATCTCATACGCGTTGAGAATGGGGGTGCCCCACTGTTCCATGGGTGCTTCTCACCTTCCGTCTTACTAGTGCACCAAATGACTCCTCATCACCAACGAATCTTGCCATCAGTTTTCTGCTGTTCCAGCACACTTCTCCTAAGTATGCTACGGATGCACTTACTACGGCACCCGTCTCCACAGCTTCCACATCCCCACGCTTCAACCACTTGTTGCAACAATTTCACTAGGAATTCCAAGAACGCCCAACTCTCACAACCGCACCACTGTCGCAGTCATGATACCATCCTTCAAATGAATGGCAAGGAGCCCAACTTCCACCAAGCTGTTGCTCCGGTCCGCATCAACCTCCTTGCTGAAACGACACTGATATGGTCTCTTTGCAAGCTGAAACCCCAACTGATTCGCTGCTCTGATACCACCTGTTCACAAGAACATTGGTGAAGAGCTATTCCGTAACTCTCCAACTGCGAAACTCAGCTCTGATACCACCTGTCACAACCACACTTAGTGAATGCTCTCGGTTCCTAAGCATGACGTGCGGCACTACTTGGGAATGCATGAGGGCATGACCATCTCATGCATCACACCAACAGACTATGCCTAAACCTACCTGCGAAATCACCTACTCCTACCTCTTGTACATTTTCATACTTAGTCAATTTTCCCGTTTTCCCATACAAACAATCCAACCAAGACACAAGAGATAGAGTATATATATGTGGGTGGCACTCCCAACTTGAGTAGCCTAATACCCATGAGAATACTTGTTATAACGATGGAGGATTCCACAATAACAACTCATCCGGGAGTGAGCCAAACTGGAAACACCCCAAAATATAGTCAAGTCACACCTAACTTGTCCCCGTCGCGTATGCATGCCTGCATGCTCGCACTACTCATGCCAAGTATCTCTGCAGTGTCACGATCCTGCGGAAGCCTGCACCGTCGCACTGTTGTCTACACTATGCCCAGGGCTTATCCACTGCCTACACTCCGTGTTTCCTTCCAGCTGCAACTTTTTCCAAGATCCATTGCCAAGCATCTACTTGACCTGCCAAAGTCTGCCTCCGCGTGAACTCCAGCTTTTCCATTAAGGCATACAACAAAGACGCATGTCAAACGTCTGTTTTTTGGTTGCCAACCTCTGCGTCGCACAACCATGACAACCATCAAACTGAAGTCAAGTGTTGAACCGCACCCCACCTGGGCGCACTTCCGGGTGCACCTGCCTGGGCGCACTGTCGGGCGTGTGTACCAAACGTAACCCTGAGCCTCCCTGTTGGTTGGACTTCAACCGCACCTTTCTGGGCGCACTTCGGGTGCACCTGTCTGGGCGCACTCCTGAACGCTTTGCGGAACACGTCCCAATTGAACGCGAACCAAATGTACTTCTGGGCGCACTTTTGCAGAACACGTCCCAACTAAACGTGGACCGAACACTGTCATGGGCGCCACCTTTGGGCGCACTTCTGCGGAACGTGTCCCAACTAAACGCGGACTGCATACTACCATGGGCGCCACTCCTGGGCGCACTTCTGCGGAACGCGTCCCCTTAAGACCCGTTGCTGCAACACCTTTCCGTGCACGCACTGGGCGCACATTCTGGGCGCTCTGTTTTGGGTGCACCTGCTCATTGCACCCTGGACGCACAACAACGCCCACCAAAACGCACTTCTGGGCACATCTTTGCCTATGTGCCTCTCTACTAGACGCACCACTAAGCCATCCGCACCGCAGAACGTGCATCTGTGTTGGAGCCCATTTCTGCCAAACTTCGCTAAACTGTTGCACGCCTGCCAAGCCTGCTTGCCGCACTGCCTGGCAGGGCGCCTCCACACTTAGCCGAAATCTGTTTCCTCTTGGCTCCTCCGCATGCCTCTTGGCTTTCCTTCCTTAGCCTTTTTATACACTTGGGTGCCCATGAAACCGGGCGTTGTGCCCATCCTAGCCGAGGCAACTAATAGTCGTTTTGTCCAAAAGTAAGTTGGGCGTCATCCAGCCAACACCCTTCCAACCATGTCACTTGGGCGCACTTTGATCCAAGATGCCCCCTTGGGCTCCATTTTTTCTGGAGCGCCCAGCCAACCAACGCTTGGACCACTTAACCAATTTTGGGCGCTGTTTCAACCGACGCCCCACCCAACCATCCAACAAACCGTTTGAGTGATGCCCATGATCCCTGCGGAGCAACCACTTCATGTGTGCTTTTCCAACACTTAGCCATTTTCTCGACGAAGTGCCCATCCACTTCACGGACCAATGGACCCTTCCTCTAAGTGAGAGGAACCCCAACTTATCCCAACTCATTGGGTCGTGACACACGTAGTTGTTTGTAGCTGGCTTATAGGGTCTTAGTAAAAAGAAGAAAAAGGTCAGCTCAACTGTGGTCAACTAGTAAATCTGTGAGAGTTATTTTATCATTGGCCTAAATTCGATTATAGAGTGAGGATGCTAGCATTTAGAATTTAGAGTAATTTTGGACAACCAATGAGGTTTCATTATAGAGTGCCTTGTAATTTAGTTTAACTAGATTTATATCACAAACAATGGTATGAACTAATTGGATACCACCTTCATGGCTCTTAACTCATGTGCTTGGCTTGGAATAATTTTTGCAAAAGATCAAGAGTACATACCACAAATCCATTTGGTTAAATCTCTCTTGTTGAGCACAAAAATGCCCATGCACAAAACCATACTTATTTTGAACAACTCTAACTTGCAGCCTGCATAACTTCTTGGCCTTGTTGAGACATGCATGGTCTCACTTGGTGGGTCAATTCCATTTCTTGCATAATGACCTTTATGAGAGAATATGGTAGGTATTGTTACCACCCAATAAGTCAAGGTCAAGGTCAGTGAAACTTTTGACAGACACAGTATTTGGAAATTCTTGGAAATTTCCAAGCCCTTTCTCTTGTTGAGGAAACCCTCACTTAGATCTATTCTCTCTTTTAATGATCACTATCTTCAGTGCTCTTTGCTCATACTACATGATGGGAAAAATTTGGTTGAGACATTATGGTTCTCTTCTTAGACTCATACATGGATGGTATGGATGCGTATCAAATAGAAGAATTATCTCTCATATGTACATAAATGTGTGTCACAAAGGATTCAAGGCTTGATTGTCGTTGACTTGATTTTTAAGATGGCATTGCAAGGCTTGCAATGTTGGTGCAGGGACTAAAACAATTTTAAAGCTACACTTTTCACCAAGTACAAAACCTACCTTGTTATTTCGATTTTCTTACTAGATATTTATGGTGTTATTTTGCTAATGGCCATGCCAAGTGAATAAGGAAACTACTTCTTTTGTATTAAAACAATGCATCCTTTATTATATTAATAATCTAAAGAACTTTTAATGTAAAGGAAAGTGCACAAAGTTGCTTCTCAAAATCATTTCTACAAAAATGTGTGCTTGTTGTAAATTTCATAAATGCAAATGGCCCTAGGAATACAAACAATTCTTATTTGAATTGCTTTCATCCTTGCCATCCATGGGAATTTTACTTTATGTTAAAAATTCATGTGCACATTAAAAACATGAACTTATTATAACGTATGCACTTTAAAAATGTGAAGTTATTATAACCTGTGCACAAGGCTCAATGTAAGAACAAATTCACTAGGGAGAAATAGTTTCCATTTCCATGGCTCAACAATGGGGAGCCATAATTCCTCTTATTCAAATTCAGGGAGCAATAATTTCCTCTTTCATGACCACATTACCTAAACATGACACTTTTAGAAATCATGTCTTTTCCATGTAAATGAATTAATGGATTCTTGCATACAAATGTCAAGTTTTCCATGTCTCTCAATTTCATTTTAATTGATAGAGATTATTTCTAAAGGAACTTTTTGTCATTGTTTATACAATTATTTCTGATGCATTTACTAAACTTATCTTATGCTCCATACTAAACATTTGGTACTTCATCTTTATTACTTTTATCCATGTATTTTCTAATTACAAAGGCCTATGCAATGTTCTTGTCACTATATTTTTAAGTTTCTACTATGATGCTCATTTAACTTATTTTTTTCTTAATTCAATTTCATTGTCCTTTATACGATACTTTGCATTTTATCCTTATACCCAAAATTTGGGCTATACACAATCCCTATAAGTATATTTAGATTAAATTAGTATGCCCCGAAATTATTTGAAGAAACCATTCACATAAATATACTCAAGATGAAACTACATAACATGTTACCAATGGGAGTTTTAGAATGAAGAAAGCACTTCCAACCATTTCCTCTAGTGACCAAATTATTTGGATATTTGTAGACACATTTCCACTCTTTGATAATTATTATTTTGACAATGGTGTGTAGTCATTTCGATGATGATAATATGTAAAAAAAATTAGAAAAATATGCCATTTAATCTATCATGGGACCCATCTAGGGTATCTTTGGCCTACTAGAGGGATATAGGTGCCATGCATAGGTATTGGTCTATTCAATGTCAAAAGACAAAAATAAATCCATTATGCTTTGAACATATCTTCTTTTAATCAAGTGCCATGAAAAAAACATGGAACCTCACTTGTATAGGGGTCTTTTACATTCGAGTTATATATATGGATTCTTTTAGAATAGTTTAAGCACCATGTATGGGTACCAAGGTGTTGAACCTAGTACATGAAGGAAAATAAGTGCATTAGGATATTGTTCACTCTTCTCGAGATTAGGAACTTTGGACAATTCCTCAAACGAACTTCAAACTAACACAAGTGATTTGTAGGTATTCTTTATAAAACTTCGAGTGGGATACATGTGACATGAGTATGTTTTATGCACTAGGAATAGGTATTAAGGATTAAACATGGTGAAGGGGGGAAATGAGGCCCTTAAGACCTTGTCGAACCTTCTCAAGCTCAAGCACCAAGAACAACATGTTGAAACTATGACATGAGTCCTAACTAGGACATATTTGGCCTAAGAGTTGGATATGGGTTCCATTGAGTTTATTTGTGTATTATGGGTGGGTCTGAGGGCCTTGACCATGGTAATGGTATGGAAACACTATATTTAGACCCGTTCACATGGTTAGGATATGGAAACAACAACCTCAAACCCTAAACGTAGCTTCTTAGGTTCAAGCACCATGAACAAGTCCTCAAACCACCACATGGGGCCCTTGTGGGTAATATTTGGCTTACTAAAAGAATATGGATTCCATGAAGTGGTATTAAGAATCTACAATGGTTATTAATTTTCTCTAAATGATGTAAATGGAGGGGAAAAGGTCCCTTAGGCCATGAAGGAAGCTTCTTAGAATCAAGCACCATGAAAAACAATGTGCAACCACAACCCTATATGATATCTGCAACATTAAAATTGGATTTGGATTCCATTAGAAGGTTTTTCATACCATGGATGGGTCATGGGGACTTGGCAATTATCAAATAAGTAAAAAATATTCCTTGTGATCTTATTGAATCTTCTTGAACTCAATATCCTTGAACAAGTCATGGAAACACCACACATAAACTTTTTAGTGGGATGTTTAGACTTTCAGTGGGATATAGGTGCCATGAGTAAGTTTCATGCATTGAAAATGGGTGTAATTTTTAAACCTTTGCAAGTGATGAAATTCATACAGAATATTAATAAAAATAGAAAGAGAAACAATGACACACACACACACATAGTACGCATAAATTTACCTTGGAAACCATTAATAGAGAAAACCAATGTAATTTAAAGACATGCCCATCTCTTCTTCTCTTTATATTAGCTTCACCGTTTATTTTCACAAAAATAGTTACTATTTTGTATTGATATAAAAAATAGGTTGTGGTTGAACCATACAACCTATTAATTCAACTAGTAGAAAATGTGTGATACAAAAATTAAGTAAACCATTTTGAACTTGTAGAAATTCAAGTTTTGATGGCCTATGCCCTATAATTCTTTTACTTATGCTAAAATATCTACCGTGGTAATTCCTGTTAAACTAATCTACTTGCAAAATGAACACACAAACCATGGGAAATTAGCCATGATGAGTACCTAGATCCTTGGGAGATTCCTCCATAAGCCCAACAATTGAGGAGATATAGGATGTGTGCACCCATAAAGGGTCAACCTAGAATTTCCTGACATAGTTATCTTCATAATCCATCCGCTGGTCAAATCCAAAAGAGTCCATAGACTCCTCCGGTGTTGGAGATTTTTTGTCAGGTACAAAACCAGGAAATCATTCAAGTTTTAGGAATTTTACTTGATCCTACAATACTTTGATTTGCTTAGCCTGTTCACCATTCCTTTCTTTTAAGAAATACACCTCTATCTCAGTATTTACCAACTTGCTTTTAACTTTGGTTACTTGGAATTTCATTAATTGATATTGCCTTCAATAAACTGATAAGTCATGTGCATATCTCGTTTCACAGTTCTTGTGCCATTGCTCTATTCTTTGCACAACCTTGGAAATGGTTTCTTAGCCTTCATCATGGAGTCTCTCACACCTATGGACTATCTTCTCAAGGTTCTCAGTAGATTCGGCCATGGTATGGTAACCACAACCGAAATTTGTGTGACCACTAAGCAGAAAGGGCCTCGCTAGCTTGACAACCCAAGGGAGGATAAGAAAACCATTAGCCCAGGCAATTTTCCAAAGGAACAATTCATTGTTTACCTCACGGGTGATAGCCTAAAGCAGAAAAAATATGGAATTCATGATAATATGTAAATACAAGTAGTTGATACCATGTTTAAGGTTATTACCACACACTTGGAAAAATTTGAGAGTGTTCACCATAAATGGATCCTATTTTCCAATGGAGTTAGTTGGTACTTGGAGATGCCCATCACCTATGTGCATGGTTTGTCCTTGACACTTGTGGAATGAGTTAATTAATAGTTGAGATTTGGGGACTAATATGACTTAGGAGATGATGGATATGGATCCATCCCCCTTACTTTTAACCAATGTTCCTTGAGGAAGAACACATGCATGATTTGCTTGGGAATTGACCTTGCTATTTAGCTTCCGATAAACATCATAAACTTGGACCTCTACAATATTGTCTTTCAAGTGATGAATTATTTGGAACATTGGACATAGATTCATATCTTTAGGGATCATCTTGAGCTATAGGCGTCAAATTATCACCATTGAATCTCCCACGATGACAAGATGCACAATCCTTATTTATTTGATTTTCCTTAACCATTTCCAAAGAGAAAGAAAAATTTATTGATTATTTGTGTAATTTCCCAACCCCAAGAATAGGTCTATTGTGCATTTCCTATAGGGTCTTTAAGCACTCCCTACCACACTTGTCACCCTCGATCTTCCCTTGGAAGCCCTATCAAAAAATAGGATGCATTGGTTTTAGTTTCTAATCCATGCGTTCAGGTTATCCTTATTTACACTTAGGATCCAACCTAATTTTCCCTTTACTCCGGGTTTTGATTTTTAGTTGCTTACTGTTGAAACTCAATCTTGTGTTAGATTCCTTAACCAATATTTTCTTCTATTTCTAGGTTAGAAGTAAATTGCTTCAGTAATCCTTTGGTTTTCATAGCTTCAAGCATCAAGACCCAATCCTGGGATGCAATCGAACTGGATTTGGTCTCCTAGCCACCGGGTTGTTAATTTTCCATTGAATTTCTAGAATCTAAAGTCATATAATAAATCCCAGTCTCCTTCCCTGAATTGCTTTGTCCTTATCTTCTTGTCATGCCATTGTTTCCTTTATTGTTGTATGATCTCAGTGTGAGATAGAGCTTGTTGTCGGTGTTCATCTAGCTTGTTTAAATGGATAATGCGTTCTTGTTGAATCTCTGATAGTTTTATGTTTAGCTCAGTTGTTGTTCTGAGTGTCTTGATCTCAAACTCAATGGGTAACATAACTTTTTCATATACTAATTCATAGGGAGTAAACCCAATGGTTGTTTTCCATGTTGTATTATAGTCCCATACTACTTCATTCAACCTATTTTCCCAATCTCTTTTATGTAATTGTGTTGTCTTTGTTAGAATTTTCTCAAACTCTCTGTTTGTGACTTCCACCTACCCATTGGCCTGTGGGTGGTAGGAAACAGATTTCCTATGCTTTATTTTGTTTATTCTGAGGATTTATTCAATGAGGAAAACATGGGAGCTTCCACTCTGCTGAATCCTTCTATAAACCTTCTATAGTAGCCGATTTGGCCTAAAAATATGCGCACATCTCTTTGTTTGATTGGTGGGGGTAGAGTTTTAATGATAGCTACCTTGGCTTGATCGACTTCAATACCCCTTTGGGATATGTGGTTCCCTAGAACTATTCCTTCTTCCATTAGAATTCGGCACTTATCATTGCTTAGGCAAAGACTCATTTCAATGCATTTGTTTAGGATCTCTTCCAAATGATCTAGTGCTTTCTGAAAATTTTGTCCAGATGGAGTGAATTCATCCATGTATACCTCCATCTGATCATTGATGACATTTGAAAATATACTTAGGATAGCCCTTTGAAAGGTTGTTGGGGAATTGTAGAGTCCAAATAGTAGTACTATGTATGCAAATGTTCCCCATGGGCAGGTAAATGTGGTTTTATCTTGATTAGCTGGGTGGATTTCTATTTGATTGTATGCACTGAAACCGTCCAGGAAGGAAAAGGACTTGTTTCCAGCAAGAGTATCCAATACCTGATAAATGAATGGAAAAGGAAAGTGATCTATTTTGGTTGTCTTATTAAGATCTCTGTAATCCACACACATCCTCTATTTCCCTCCTTTCTTTGGAGCTATCACTAGAGGTGAGACCCATTCACTATCTGAGATAGGGTAAATGAAGCATGCATCAAGTAGTTTTTGTAATTCATGTTTGACGATATCTCTTAACGTTGGGTTCATTCTCCTTTGGGGTTTCCTTATTGGGACACCTTCCTTAATATAAATATGATTCTTGCAAATATAAGGATGTATGCCCTTCACGTCTATATAGGTCCAAGCAAAATCCTTTCTATGGTCTATGAGGACTTTAATTAAGAGTTCTTGATCCGGTTTTAGATTTGAATTGATGTTGACAATATTTATAGGTATAATTTCTACTATTTTTACTATTGTAGGTTGTTGTTCCACAGAGAATACCCACTTCCACATTTTGTTTGGGTTTTTAGAAGGAGTGTTGAACACTTCTTGTTGTTGTCCTGCTGCAAAAATTTCTTCAAGCATATTATGGTTAGGATAAACATTTTGAATAAAGTTAGATAAATAATTATCCTAATATTCAGTTTTTAATGTTAAAGCAATTTTTATGCTTAGGAATGGTTGCACAATTTGATCATACATATCATCATAATCATCTATCCAATTAGGAATTTCTCCATCCATAGATATTTTGTCCTGGGGATAGATGGTGATCTTATTTTTATCTTGTCCACTTGTTATGGTCATGTCTCCAGATCAACATCCTATGTAGGAACATGGTGTTGCTAGCCATGGCCTTCCTAGGATGATTGGGTACCCACTAAGTTTGCTCTTGACCTCTATGAATACAAAGTCTACAGGATATTCCCATGATTCAAAGTTGATAATGATATCCTTTAGTAATCCTTTTGACATGACGGTGGAGGTATTGGCTAGCTGTAAAATAGTAGTTGTTGGTCTTATAAAGGATTGGCTATTGAGGGATAACATTGTATCCTTTGTCATTACATTTATTATAGCCCTTAAATAAATGATAATGCTAGAAATAGGCATTTTGTTGATGCTTACGTTAACTACAGTATTTCTTGGGTCTAGATACTTGGGTTTGATATATCTTCCTAACATGAGGTCTGCAAGCTGACCTACAACATTAATAGTTGGAGGATCTCATTTTTTTCTTCCTAGTTTCTTTGTACAATTTTCCTTTATGACTTTTTTACAAATAGGGACATATATTATTGCTTGTAGGAGAGGAATCTCAATGTTCAAGTGTTTTAATTCATTTACCAATTGAATTTTTTGTTTCCTCTTGGTTTTTTTGTTTTAGTTTGACAGGAAATTGAGGGTTTAAAAGATTGAGATGAGTGGGTGTTGATGATTTTCCTTGATTTTCTTCCTCAGGAAGGCCGATAATCACATGTTGTTGGTATGGTGGACATGTGAGTTCTTGCTCTATTTGCTGCAGTGGACCTGGTAGAACTTTCCTGACCTTAAGTTAATTTCATTTAAATCCAATGTTTCCACCACATAAGTTGGGAATTTATCACTTCACTATTGTAGACTTGTTGATTGGGCCGATTGTTATTTGGGTTTGGAATAGGCCAAGATGGTATTAGAGGTGGTCTTAAAGGTTTTTGGTTTTGTGGTGGAGGTCTCCAATTTGAGGAAGATGGATACTAATTTCCATAGTTTATTTTTGGTTTTTGGAAAGGTGGAGGGTATGGTTGATATGAGGGAGAAAAATATGGTTGATGGTATAGATTTTGGTTTGGATTCCATTGAATCGGGCCTATTTGCAAAGGCCATGAGGGTTGTGTTAATGGATTCCAATATCGGTATGGAATTACTTGATTGAAGTAGGCCTGATTATTAACTTGAAAAGGTCTAGAAAAATTATTTCTTCATTGGTTGACAAAACAAAGCTGTTTCGGAGAATTTTCTGATCCAGGATCTTGCATAGCTTCTTTCCATGAAGGGAGGAGAGGAAAATTTTCTGTTGTGTGTTTTTCAGTGCACAATCCACATACTTCAATCATATTTAATAGGCATTGACCTATGTTTTTTTCTACATTTTGGACAAAAAAATAGCTAACGCTTGGTTAATCTCATCTTGCTTCCTTTCGAGTTGTAATGCATCTAGTTGCATTGACAGTGACTGGGGTTATGCCTCTTACTCCAACCTTACCTTTTTGAGACCTTGAATAAGTTTTAAATATTTGTAGGATTTGATCAAAGGAGTTATGGAAGATATATCCATCACCCAATAGGTTTAGGATTTCTAGGTATTTTTCCTTGACTCCTCTGAGGAGTACCAACTTCAATGATTCTTAATCCAAGGTACAATGAATCGATCTTTTATAGCCGAGGTGGAATTGTTGTGCATAATATTCCAAAGATTCCTTTTCTCCTTGTTGCATTCTAAAAATTTCATCCCTAGTATCCCTGACCTTGCAATAATCTCTATATTTGCCTAATAAATCCTACTTCATTTGATCCCATGAGAAAATATTGTTTCCTTCCAAGCTCATGAACCATCTGAGCGATAGATCTTTTAGTGTTGAAGGAAAGAGTCTTAATGTTTGGGTGTCTTCTCTGTAGCCAAAGGAATTACAAATTACTTCAAATTCGAATAAAAGGGTGTCGGGGTCTTCTGAGGTCAAGCCATGGAAATTTGGGAGATTAGCGGGATTTTTATTTTTCATTCTAGCATCTCCTTGAGGTACGCTTATGGTAAAGGTAAACAATTCCCTAGGTTCTTCTTCCTCATCATACATGGTGGTATTGGAACTAGAGATGGAAAAGAAATTATCACAATCTAGGTTATAGCTGGAATCAACTTCTTCGTCAATATGGGGAAATTCAAAGTCAAGGTGTCTGAGCTAGTCTCACTCATGGGGTGGTTAGGTAAAAATCGTCCAAATACGTCTCTCATTCGTTGAAGCATTCATGGTAAACGAGATCTATGATTTTACTCTTTGTTTATCTGATGTATGGGTTTATATATATATATATATATATATATATATTAGAATTTCTAAGGTTTTGTTCGGTCTTCTCTTAGAGTTTAAGACAAGACCTTAAATTCCCCCCCCCCCCGACAACGGCACCAAAAAAGTCGTGGTCTACTGATATGTTGAACTTTTTACAAGATTACCGTTCAGGAATCTTACTTTAATTATCGACCAGGGATCGTACAAAATTAAGAGGCACTATGCACTATATGTGCACATTGAGAGAATTCTAACTTAGAGTGATGTGATTTGGGGAGCGTAGGTAGGTAAATATTCTATTTTTATGAAATCATATAAAGAATTACTGTTTGACAATCTTATTTTCTTGTTGAAGGAATTACTTGGATAATCTATGGAATATGAAAGCATACGTCTGTTCTATGAAATCATAAATCTATTTTAATGAAAGCAAACATCTAATCTATGAAAGCATAAATTTATTCTAATAAAGGCGTACATCTAATCTGTGAAAGAATACATCTATTTAATGAAAGAAATCATCTAATCTATGAAAGCGTAAATATCCTATTTAATGAAATGCTTTGGAAACTTGACCTAAGGAAAATAACTATTTCTGAAAACTGAAGATATGTTAATCTATCAATTCCCAAGATCAATTAATCTAAATAAAATCTAAGGTGCAGATACCATGGAACTATTTTAATGCATAAAAATGTAAATCTGTAAAACTGCCTTTACAGAATGCACCTACAGGACTATAGACGCCATGTAACGAAACTACAGACACTGTTATACGGAGCTACAGATAAAAACAAACATTTCTAGAAATATACACTATTCAATAAATGATACTCGAATGATTCAAGATTGCTTACTTAACCAAAAATAATGAAATGCATGAAATCAGAATATAAGGAAAACACAGAGCTCCTGCTCAACACAATGAGGGGGGCCACCTCAAAGCGTATTACAAAAGATAAATTAAACCTATAAACTCATAGGTGATGTAAAATGTGGTTTCTTCATTAAGCTGATATAGAATCCACGTCAATCCGTAAAACAAAACTTGACTGTTGTAAACTAAAGATTTTGAAAACAAAATTAACAAAATTCCTAAGAGAGCTTCACGCTATTAGTGAGCCTATATTTATTACAAAGTTTTAATAAGCTGTCTTCATTGGATATTACGAGATCAATCTATTCTAGATTTGTCTGTGGAAATAAGGAGAGATTGATAGAGTGATCTCGAGTTCCTATTTCATTACTTTGAGAGATTAACTGGAACTGACTTTTCCAAGCTTGTGTGACTGGAAAAAGGCGCTACCTTCTATCTTCATATTTTTCTTTAAACTGGCACTTGTTTGCACATGGCGCTTATCCACTTGGTTAGCTTATTAAAACATAAAACATGCTAAGCACAAAAAAATTACTACTTAACAGTCATCATTCCATAGTCAATCAAATCATATCCTAGCCTATAGAAAGTGGTGATATTGGCTTAATTTCTTACACCTTAATAGTAAAAATGACTATACTTGATACCTATATTATGGCCCCATCAAGCCCAACAATTGAGGAGTGATAGGATGTGTGCACCCACTGAGGGTCAACTTGGACTTGCTTCACATAGGTATCTTCAAAATCCATCTGCTGCTTAAATACGAAAGACCACATAGATCGTGCAGTTCTTGGAGATTTTATGTTATCTACAAAACCAAGATATTGTTCAAGTTTTAGGAATTTTACCTTATCCTGCAATACTTTGATTTGATCATACTATTCACCATTCCTTTCTTTTATGAAATCCACCTCAATATCAGTATTTATCAACTCGATTTTAACTTTATTTACTTGGTACTTCATTAATTCATTCTACCTTTAGGAAACTGATAAGTCATGTGTATAACTCGTTTCATAGTTCTTGTGCCATTTCTTCATTCTTTGCACAGACATGGAAACTGTTTCTTAACCTTCATCATGGAGTCTCTCACACTCTCAACTGTATTTTCAAGGTTCTCATTAGAGTCTTCCATGGTATGATAACCACAATTGAAATTTGTGCGACCACTAAACAGAAGGGTCCTCACTAGCTTGATGACCCGAGGGAGGATACGAAAATTGTCGAACTAGGCAATTTGCTAGAGGAACAATTCTTTGTTTACCTCAAGGGTCATGGCCTAAAGAAGAAAAAACATGGAATTCATGATAATTTGTAAATACAAGTAGTTGATCCCATTTATGAGGTTATTACCAAACGATTGGAGAAATTTGAGAGGGTTCAACATAAATGTATCCTAGTTGCCAATGGAGATTGTTGGTACTTGGAGATGCCCATCACATGTGTGAATGATTTGTTCTTGACACTTGTGGATTGAGTTCATTAATAGTTGAGATTTGGGGACTAATATGACTTAGGGGATGATGGAGATGTATTTCTCCCCTTGACGTTTAACCAGTGTTCCTTGAGGCATGACACATGCATGATTTGATTCGGAATTGACCTTGTCATTTAGCTTCCAATAAACATGATAAACTTGGACTTCCACAATATTTTCTATTAACCGATGAATTATTTGGAACATTCAACATAGAGTCATGTATTTAGGGATCATCTTGAGGTTGAGGTGTTGAATTATCACCATTGAATCTCCCATGATGACAATATGCACAATCCTTATTTATTTGATTTTCTTTAACCATTTCCAAAGGGCAAGAAAAATTTATTCATTATTTGTGGAAGTTCCCAACCCTCAAGAATACGTCTATTATGCATTTCCTCCAGGGTCTATAAGAACCCCTTACCATACAGGTGTCACCCTTGGGATTCCCTTGGAAGCACCATAAAAAACCATGGTGCATTGGTTTTTCTTTATAATCCATGTGTTCAGTTTATCCTTATTTACTCTCATGATCCAAAATGATTTTACCTTTACTCTAGGTTCAAATTTTCATTTGCTTACTATTAAAATCAATCTTGTATTAAATTTCTTAACCAATATTTTATTCTATTTCTAGGCTAGAAGCTAACTGATTCACTAATCCTTTGGTTTTGATATCTTCGAGCATCAACCCCCAAGACTAGGATGTAATAGAATTGGCCTTGATTTCCTTTTTCTTGAATATGATCACATTTCAATCCAACCATATTTTCCAGTAGATAAAAAATGGGAGGTCTTTCCATACTTGTTTCATCAAAGGCTTATTGATGGAATAACTCTTGTGCCAAGACAAAAAGGCCTCCTTCCATGATGTGGAGCTGGATAGGTGGGTGTATAATCTTACAAAGACTATCTTCAAAACTTTTTTTATGAACTCATACTCCAGAAATGTATGAGTTGCATTTTTTGCATCTTGCTTGCATAAATGACATTGGGAGGGCCTTTGGATTCCATGTATTCGAAGATTGTCTTCTATGAGAATCCTATAATGACTCAAGATTTAAGTGAACAATTTAATTTTGGATTCTATATCCTTATTTAACCGAGTATTTTTGAAAACTGCCCCCATACTCAGGTATCTGATGAGGAGGTATCAATAGGTGTTGCCCCTTTGAGGGATATTACCAGAGAGTCCCATTGACGTCTAGGATTGTCAAGAAGATTTCAAATCCTCCATCTTTTCCAGTTTCATGTCGAGTCCCATTACAAGATGTCAGTGAGAGTCCATATATTGTTATTAGTCATGCATATTTGCAATGGGAACATAATTAAAATAGTGGATAGGGGTTGTATACCCATGATTCGATCATCCTAGAATATTATTTTTTCCCATTCCCTAGAATCCAAGATACATTATCTTTTAATATGTACATTGAGGCTTTACAAATATTCCATATTGCTGAATAGGTTCCATCATAACATCTTGATCTAGGATTCTCAACCTTGAAGATTGGAGGTATTTATTGTGAAATATCGTCTTCCACCAAGTCTCCTCACTAGTAAAGAGATACCATAGAATTTTAGACCAAAGTTCTTTGTCCATTAGAGTATTGTTGTAATATAAGGGATTACACAGACATTCAAGCAGAGAATAAGCATACACAACAACCATCAAGAGAACACATATTGGATTGAACATTTAGTTGATCGTATTATTCATCTTGAATGTGTTTTATACATAGTGGATATGGTTGGAGCGGTTGCACCCGCTCCAACTGCTCCTTAATTAGCATGTAATACATTAGTTTATTAATTCCATAAGAATGCCAATGGATCATTCCAACATCCCCCCCACCAACAAAACACTTCTTCATCCCAAAGAGAGAAACTAGGAAGAAATAACCCAGATATGTGATTCTTCAGTATCTGTCTTCAATCAGGTAATAGTCGGTGAAGCCTCACCCTTTCATCAGCTAGCCGGACTCATCTTCAATGGCTCTTCTTTCCATAACATTTTTCTGCCTTCAACTTCCGCAATCACAATCCACGAGATGCTTTTGTGTTTCAGCACGAGGGGGTTCGATCGGTTCAAGTGTTCTTTGTGTCATCATCTGCAGTTAATCACATTTTCCGTGTGGTGTAAAATGTCTTCTGCTTGAATGTGTTCTTCATCGAATTCTTCTGTCGTGAGGCTACCTGCAAGTTTAACTGTTGTATGCTCGATACATGTTTTGTTGATTATGGTTGAGGTCGACTACTTGTGGTTCGACTATCTTGACTCGAATTATAGAGTCGACTAGACTAGAGATCAACTGAATTACAAAAGTGGGAAGATCTCATGCCTTCAAAAAGACTCACGTTTCATCTCCCCTTTCGACATCAAATACTTTATAAAGAGTCAATTATTGGATAATTAATGACTCAACAACATTCGACTATGACAATTTTACAAATGACTTACCCAGCCAATTACATCGACCATAATAATTTTTTCTTACAATGACTCTCGACCAAAATTGTATATCGACCAAATTTAAAATGTACCCGACCACAGTTTACAAGTGACACTATCGACCATACCCATACATGCCTTTGTTCATGTTATAATTTATAAGTTGTCGACCAAAAAAACATTAACATGGACCACTTATCAACTCAACGACCAATAAGAAAGGGAAACCTTTGACAAGTTAAAAACTGGCAATTGAGTCCTTAACAAAATGATATCTAGATGTCAAGAATGGTCGGGCAACCAAGTCGATGGACAAGTCTTTGACAACAAGAATAGTCGGGCGGCCGAGTAGATAGGGAGTGTTTGATATGAACCAATACAATATTAACCATATTTTGCAAGTAAATGAGCAACCATACTCTGAACCAACTATTGATCGACCTTCTTTTCAAAAGTATTCATTACAAACTCTTAACTAAACCACCCAAATTCTTTTAAACAACGTATATCAATGGATGATCAGACTCCTAATTCTGAATTTCAACCATTTCCATATGCTATAAAATCTAAAAAATTTAATACCTCCAGTACTTTGTTGGACGACTTCTATGATGTTTCAATTGACAACGAGATGCTCCCAGATTTGATAATCGACATTGAAGGTTACACATTGTGTGCTGATGGACTGCATCTTTCTGTGAGTGGACAGAATAGTCGACGAATAACATATTTCGTATTAACTCTTCGATAAGCCCAGTAAGTGGTCTTTCAGGTTGATGGGTCGACTAACTGTGGTCGATGGTTGATAAGACGACTGGTTAATAGGACGAGTGGCTATGGTTGTCGCTGGTATTGCACTAGTTGACAAAAATTTTGCTACCAAACACCCAATCGGTTGCTTCAATTGACACATAATACATTAGTTTATTAATGGCATAAGGACAATAGCCCCTTCCAACAAGTATCATCCCTTATTGCTAGGCCACCATTTTCCATTGATGAAGTGACAGTTTTCTACTTGACAAGGTGGAATTTTTTGGAATTTCCTTTTCCTCCCTGCCATAAATACATTCCCTATAACATGTCAATTTGATTGGATACGCTTTCCATAGTTAGAAGAACATAATTCTGGTAAGATAGGAGGATGATAACATTGATTTTAGAAGCACCACACGCCCATCTGGATTTAGTCACTGAGAGCCCCATTGACTCATTCTTTTTTATTTTATTTTATTAATCACTCCCGTCGAGTCTAAAACCCTAGGTTTCCCTTGAAAAAATGGGCTTCCTAAGTAGTCCACAGAGTTCCGATCCTCTTTGAAAGAGAATTCTAGAATGGAATCGATATCGTTGATATGGATAGAGGAGGAATTCCAATCATAGAAACATTTTCTACGTTTGTTGACATCTCCTCCTCAGGCATTTAAGTAGTTACTTAGGATCCGTTTAAACCTGTTTACTATGACTCTTGAAGTGCCTCCCAAAAGCAAGTTATCATTTGAAAACTTTGAGTGATTGAGTTCCTTGATGCCTCTAATTATTGTGATTCTTAGGAGGTTTCCAAGTTTGCTTTTGACCTTTAATATTCTTCTCGGAGAGTCTTCCATGAGTATGTATAGGAGGGGGGAGAGTAGCCACCCTTGGCGAAGACCTCTTTCACTAGGGAAAAGGGTAGTGGGCCTACCATTCACTAGTAGATCTATCCAAGGCCTAGTTATGCGCTCTAATTGAACGAATAAAATTGTTAGAAAAAACAAATTTGTTGAGAACATAGAGGAGGAAAGAGTTACATACTTTGTCGAAGGCATTGGCCATATCCATCTTGACCACCATACCTTATTCATTTCTAATTTTACTGGAGTGGATTGCTTCTTGGACTAATATAATGTTATCTAGAATTTTTCTTTTATGAATGAATCCCCCTTGATTTTCTGAGATGATTTGTGGGAGGAGGGATTTTAACCTATTTCCTAATATTTTTGAGATAATATTGCATGAAGAGTTACATAGAGATATCAACCTAAACCTAGAGAACAAGGATGGATTTTTCTCCTTTAGAATGAGTGCCAAGAATGATCAGTTGGTAATTCCTCACACTTTTCCCCTTTTTAAACTTAGTTTGATAATTTTGCATATGTCCTCTTTTATGAAGTCCCAACATCATCTGAAATGGGAGATCAAGAATCCATCTACACCTAGAGCCTTGTCAGCTTCAAGACCCCAAATGACATTAATTGCATCATATTCTTCAATATCCTTATCACGCACATGATTTTTGAACTCTCATACTAAGGGGGGGATATTATTGAGCATGTTAGTCATTGAGGCATTGTTAGCTTCCTCTTGAAGAGTTAAAAGCAATTTGAAATGTTGGAAATATTCTAGCTTCACTCCTTCAAAATTAGATATCTTTTCACCATTGGATTTGAGTATTTCGTTGACATTATGTACGTGTTTCCAAGATCTTGCTTGTTGATGAAAATATGAAGTGTTTCTATATCCCATTTTCAGCGAAAGGATTCTTGAATTAATTCTCCAGTACTCCTCTTATTTTTGGTAGGATGAGTGGACTTGCTTTCTTATTTCTCTTTCTTCCAATTGTTGTTGCAAGATGGATTCCCTTGTTTCGATCCTAAGTTGAAGATTTGCAAGCCTTAACTGCACCTCTTTTCTCTCTGGGGATGAACATTTATAGTTATGTTTGGACCACTATTTTAGGGCATGCTTTACTACCTTTGATTTGGATTCCTAGATGTATCTTGGTGACCCTTCATATTTGTCGCACTAGGTGATTTTGATGAATTTTATGGCCTCTACATGTTATAGCCATATCGGGTTAATTTGAATGGTAGCATCCCATAGTTAATTTTTATGAGAAGAGAATCCCAATGGGTTTGTTATCATAGATAAAAAAGGGTATGATAGTGGATAAAATTTCAATATAAAGGCTTCTAGTTAATTGCCATGAAGTATAAATATATCCAAGTGAGCTGTAACATAACCAAGACTTGTACTTCTATTTGAATAGATATATTTTCCATTTTTTGGTTTAATATCCACCATATCCCATTATGTGATAGTATCATTTAGAATTTTCTCTTATAGCATCTCACACTGAGTTTCTTCCCCTCTTTTTGATATTGGTGGACATCGATGGCCACCCACCTATTCGACTGACTCAATGAATTGTGGAATTGGGTACCATTTCATTAATAGAAATTGAGTATTACTGTAAAAAAATCTAGAATGAAATGAACTCACTAGAATGGTGGCAACTTATCTCTACGAAGATATTTGATGGCTACATGCATTCACAATAAGTGAGTTACAATGAGGTCGAAAGGGACTTATAACATAAAGAATAAACGAGAAAAACCTAAACATCCAAAACCGTAACCAAGGAGATGAATTGAAAAAAGGTTTCAGGGCCCTATTGTGGTTAGTTGATATGTCAACTTCCCAGTGGTGTAATTTTTTCATTTGATCTCCATTTGGGGTGCTTGGTATCCTCTCAGAAAGGTCTAACTCATAAGTACATATTCCGAACAACCAAATAAATAGTCAAATTCTATGTATTGGGTGTTGTTGTGACAAATAAAATTGTTTAGGGCCTCAAAGCAGTTGGAAATCCCACGACCTAAAAAAACCATAAAAAAATGCCAAGATAAAAAAATGTGTTTTGAGCCAGTGGACTAGGTGGGTGGCCACTGATGTCCACTTGGATCACTTTTATTCTTTGGAGAGAACTAGATTTAAATCCCGTACTAATATGCATCACTTAGGGTCTATTGACTCTTTTATGCTTTCTATTGACTTTTAACAATCCTTCTTCTCTCTAAAATGTATTGGAACATACATGTTGAATATTTTATAATGGATTTCGGTTCTTTTACTTACCAGATCCATGTAGATCCAATGTTTTGTTTTCCTTTTGGTTGATAGGTCTAGCTCTATGATCTCCCAGTGTGTATTGATTCCTCCTAATGCTTCTCTCAAAATTACTACTATCCCTTGACTTACTCTCCAATGCTTTTGACCTATATTTTTCATGTTCAAGTATTTCACTCTTGTCTCCTAGAGGAGGATGATAGTTGGTGTTTTAGATTTGATAATATATTGAATGGATTCTTCTTTGATCCTACTTCTCATTCCTCTATATTGCAAGAGACTACCTTCATTATTTATCTAAGGGGGGTTTGGTAGATCCCACCCTTTGGCTACTGAGGGCCAATGGGATACTTGTTCCTTTTTGTGAGGGTTTTTTCTTTTTTCTCTAGTGACGATATTTTTGTCCAAAGTTGTTTGAAGACCCAACATTTTTTCCTTGTTGGCTATTTCTTCACAAAAATATTTTTCTAGTTTTCTTCCCACTTTGTGTGACTATCGTTCCTCTCCTACCTCTGCTTCTTGATCCTCCTCGACTAAGTCTTGCATGAATTGTTTTCTAGTTGGTACCCCACCTATTGTTGATTGATTTTAAAGTAGTTGGTCTATTTATTCTTGATGATTAGTGATATCTTCCTCCACTTCAAAGATAGGGTTAGACGAAGGTGTGAGATCCACTCCGAATATGAAGGATAGAGTTTGGGGGGGATTGATCCAGGAGGTTTAACCATTGGTACACAACATCAAAGAATGAGACTTATAGGAGAGTATACTCTTGAGGGAGGAGGTTAAATCGATTTACAACTGGATTGGGTGGAGGAGTTTTGATACAGATTAAGGGTTGTGGTAGTAGATGAGAAGGGGACTGAAGTATCATCTCCAATTGTTGAATCTTGACTTGGACCCATTTTCTATCTAACTTGTTGCCATTGCTCCTCTTGATTTTGGGTCAATGGAGTTTTCATTTCCTCCTCTTTGAAATCCTTTGCAATGTGGCCATATTTGTGGCAATATTTTTCACTTGAAAGAAATTTTTTCATAATCCAGTTGCTAGTAATGTCTCGAGTTTTCTTGGATGAGGAGGATTGCTTCAGAAATAACTTTTTCCAGATCAACTTCCACATATATTTGAGCACATTGAAACATTCCTTGTTTGTGTTCTTTTTTGTCAATGTATTTTCCAAACTTATTTCCAATATCTCTCAACAAATAATCTCCCCAACAATGAAGACGAATATGAGGGACCCTAATGATAACAACCCATATTAACTTTGTCACAATCCCAAATACTAAAATTGCGGAATAAAAAAAAAAGTCTTTAAAATTACATATTTATGCATCAATTTTCTTCATATTTAAATTTCTCACAATAATCCCCATTAATCATTTCCACTCATTTATTTATCTATTATTGAACAACAATAGAAAATAATTGTAATAGAAATCAACTTAAGATGGTTACACTTACACCATCTACATTCTACATTGTTTCAATATAAGAACAACGTACTGCATAAAAAACTTTATCTTAACACCCTTTTACATTTACACATGAATTCTTATGAAACTCATATATCTATTTATATATATATTTATATTTAGATATACTTATATGATATTACCACTCATATATCTATTTATATATATTTATATTTAGATATATTTATATGATATTACCATGGCATTTTTCTTCATGAAGATAATCTTCATAAATCTTTATAAGGTAATTAACCATTTGAATGCTTAACATTCCCATAACTTGATTCATGCAAGCAATACTATATATAACATTGTATCTAAATAATCCTATGAATAATTACAACATACCACTTGTTATTGGTTCCATAATTAGCTTATACGCTAAGGGTGGAGACTTTAATCGAAATATTCGAGTAATAACTAGGCCACACAACATATGTTAAGGAAATTTAACATTGGAATTGATCTATAAACAGAGGCCGACTCAGTTAGATGCCAACGCTAGCGGTCTGTAAGCATATTTCCCATTAAAGAAATCATGCTTAATGCTAACATAATAAAAGCATACACCAAACAAAGACTCTGCCATCACGCAGAAGTATGTATAACCGCGGAGTAGACAAATCATCCATTGACCAAGTTATTACATGCAATTGGAATACACAGGAGTGGAGGGAAACAACCCATTGAGTACGGTCATCGGAGTTCTATGATCAAAGGTAACGATTTGGCAAGTTTTTAAATAAGCCAGGGTTATACCACCTTCGACCCAAGATTTGGACAAGTCGACGAAATAGTCGCTCCAGCGATTTACACAAATGGTGCTACCCCGAAATCAAGGTAAATGTCTCAAGTTACCACTCCTTGTAAACATATAGTTTGTCCTTAGCCTCTCAAAGCAAGGACTAATTAACAATGCAATTCGAAATTCTAGTTTAGGTCTGACGAGTGATGGTCATAATAACCATTATTATTTGATTCACCCATCAAAGTGTTTATACTGATATCAACCAATTTTAAGATTGAGGATCATATTCGATCCACTTAAACCATTGTATAGGGGTCTCTTTTATTTTTTTCCCTGATATAAATTCTACAGAAATCATTGCATATATTAACACAAAGTTCATTTACACAGTAAATGGATTCGATCCATTTGTTTAGTACAAAGATATTATGTATTTAAACATGGAGATCACATTCATTATTAACACAGATGTTATTTTTGGATACGATATATGCATTCGATCCATAAGGATCTTCTGTGATAAACACATAGATCACATTCATTATTAACATGAAGTATTAACACAATGATCGATAAACGCAAAGATCACATTCATTATTAACATGGAGTATTAACAGAGTGATCGATACAATAATGGATTTCTTATTTCAGATTCATTATTAACAAAGAGGTCTTTTTTTATACGGTATATGGATTCGATCCATAAGGATATTATGTGATGAACACGGCACTACAACCAAAAAGGTCATTGGTGAGGGTCGAAAAAGGTTACCATAAGCTCAATGGTGAGGGTCAAAAGAGTGTTCGTCACCAAAACTTGAACGTCACTAAAGGCCTTGTCACCAAAAGTATAGGTGATGTGGTGAAATTCAAAGTCTATCACGAATAATGATTATAATGACGGATAGGGATCGTCACCATTTCATATGAACAACAATTATTTATGGTGATGGACCTTTCATGATCCTCACTATTGCTATGGTAACGTTCGTTAACCATCACCATTGCATATTTTGGTGAGGGTTGAAAAATGTGACCATAAGCTCATTGGTGATGGTCAAAAGAGCCTCCGTCAACAAAAACTGAATGTCACCAAAGGCCGCATCACCAAAAGTATAGGTGATGTGGTGACATTCAAGGTCCATCACGAATAATGATTATAATGACGTATAGTGAGCGTCACCATTTATGAACAACATTGGTTTATGGTGATAGACCTTTCATGGTCCTCACTATTGATGCATATATATAGCGACGTTCGTTGATGGTCACCATTTCATATATATAAAATGAATTTTAATGATGTATTTTTAACAACCCTCACTATTGATACATATTTAGGAATGGATTGTGATCATCACCATTCCTATGAATATTAGGATACGATGGAATCGAACCACCAACCTCATGCTTGTAAATCAGGTGCTCTTCCATTAAGCTAGCACCCTTAAAAGAATTAGACATTGAAACTTTGTGAATTCTAAATTCTAAAAACTTCATTAAATTCTAAAACTTTGTAAACTCTTGACGAATATTTTACTAAACAAGTGGGATGAGTAGCATAGTTGCTTAGTACCTACCTCTTATGTGTATAAACAATGTAAAAAATAAATTAAAAAATCAACTATTTTTACATCCATTAGTAGAAAGGGGCTAAGGCACATGGACATCTTCATATAATTCTTCTAAATTAAAATCCCTTTTTGATAAAGTGACCACCTTTTTTGTCTAGTTGATAACTGATCCCTAAGAGTATACTTAAAATCTTATATAAGCTTATATAAGAGAATACCAAGTGAGATTTATTAATCCTATCAAATCTATATATTTCCTTGAAAAGTCAGAAAAGGTTCCAAACAAAAAATGTGCTTGCTCTAGATAAGGGATATACAAATTCTAGTAATCCAATTCAACACCTAGTTCATTGCCATAGCAAAACAGAATGCAAAATCATCATGTCATGAACAGATAACCCTAATATGATTTATAATGGAATAATTGACAATATGCGTTAAATATTTGTCCGACTGCTTAGTCTTGTATCAAAGTCAATATAGTGTTAGGAGCCATTGGTAAAGCCAAGAGTAGAGCTTTGAGGCATCACTGTATTCTATACATATATTTTATATCTAAAGTAATGTATCTACAGTATTGTTTTTTTGGGTTCTTTTTATATCTAGAGCAAGACTACACTATCAAGGGTGATGGAGCCTACTCCTATATCTTTGGGTATCATATTTGACTTGATAAAAAAACATGTGTGTAAGTCATAATAGTTCCAACAGAGGATTCTAGGTTAACAACACCTACTCGATTCCCAAGATGATGGTGTGGCAATTCCCTACAACTGTGCAACAACTAGCACTTACGTATTATAACAAACCTTCGTTCCAATAGTTTCATCAAACCTTTGAAGCTCAACAATTCTGCACACAGATTTTTTATTATCATTCTAACATTCCCCAACTAGCACGACAATTGTTGGGGATCAAGAGATCCTAAAAGAAGAATCCGAGATCAGTCAAGTTTGTGACTAATGTAGTCACGCTGAAGACAAGTTCAACAAAAAAAATAGTCTAATATGGGAACACAAATTCAATCATTGTATTAAAGGTGCAAAATAAAGAAGAATCATCAAGAACGAATGCACATTGCAACCTCTTCGTTGTGGTGGATGGAGTGGGGGAAGAAGTGAGCAAGGCCTCCCAAAGGGTCTAAAATAAGTTATAACAAATCATTTTTCACAGTGGCAAAAGTGAGAAGAGAACTATGAACAGTTTGAGATAAGTTGGGCTTGGTGAGGGTAACATTGGATTCAGTGTACTCATTGTCTAAATGAACCATGATAGGAGAGTTCTAATCTATTTTGAGTACTCATTGTCTAAATGAACCATGAACGGAACAAATACTGGTTGGACAAACAATAATGAACAACAGTAGAACTACTACCATGAGGAAAAAATCATGTATACCTATTTGAGCCTAAGTAGCTAGGGAGCTCATTAAGAATGATGAGATTGAAATTCACCAAACAGGAGAAGGTGTCTCTCATTTGTAAACAAACACCATATCATTCCAACTCATGTATGCATATTGCATCCCTAGTCAAACCATGAATCAGTCTCCATAGAGTGCTAGTGTGGAAATTAAAATCACCCAAATGAATTATGTCATCCAAAGAGGAATATTGAGATATCCCAGGATACAACTCAAGGGGATGACATTACTATGAGCCATGAAGTTCAAGGATGTGAGGGAAAACAATACACGGTGGGTTCTCTCTTTTGCTAAAACACAGTTATTCCATGTTGAATACAAACAATTAATAGAAGTGGAGCTAGAATAATGTCTCTTTTTAAACACTGATACAATGGATAAATTTGAACAAGCCATAGAAAGAAATGAGCTTGTTTTATCTTAAATGAGATAAAATGTTATTTTGGTTATTTCTGGTGACAAATCATCCAAAGTGATATGTAAGATCATCTGTGCTAAATATTTTACTACTCCCTGTACATTTTGATGTGCCATGTGCACCTGAAGAATCTGTTTTCATTCCCATAATAAAAAATATAGGCCTTCCCAAAATGCCCTAGAGTCGGCCTATGACATTCGAATTGGAATCATTCAGCTTAAAAATCCACTCTTGATGACTATCTATTACCACAAAGTCACCCAACAATTGCACCTAACCCCAACTACAAGCACAAGAAACTCACAGGGGGGAAATGCCACTGGAGATACTTGAATCCTTGCAGGTCATTAATAGCACCACACTTTCACCAACCAGGAAATCCCCTCTTGACTATTGTCATAGATTTATATAATAAATAAATGTAATAGTGTAGGGAAACAAACTACTCAATTTAAGGAACCCTTGTGATGTGTGATTTTTCTTTCCTCTATTCAACAAATATAAAAAAGTAGACAAGTGGTCCACTATGACTAGAGTGCATACATGCACATGAATGACTTGCATACAAAGTAACCAAAACAGTTACTCCAAGAACTATTGGGCGATAAAAATTTACCTATACAAAGAAAAGGATGATGCTCAGTGCACAACATAAGACATCAATTAACAATAGACATGTTGACACCACAATGTGTTGCTAGTATGTTGTTATAACTGACCAAATGAGCCAATACATAAATACATCAATGGTAAGAGAACTAGAACACAACACCTTTAGAATCAATTACTATTGCTGTTGAACATATCAAGAAGGTTGATTATTGCTGACCTTTTTAGTAAATCTATAGCTGCAAGTCATGACCTAGAACCTGTTAACTCAGAATCCACATAATTATAACTGAAATATTTCTTATTTAATAGTACATCAAATAATGGAAAGAATTAACATGTAACTTGCATTACCTTCCTCCAATAGCATTTACTAAATTTTGCAGTAGTTTAATAGAGTATGGAAAAGGGTTCTTCAGGAGTGGAGTTTACTTGCTGCAATAGTGTATATTGTTGTTGAGATGCAAATTTCTTAGGGATGGTCCCTGGTAACTGAGACAACTGAGCCCCCAGGAGGGAAGCACTATGACCTTGTTGTTGAACCTGTTGAATAAATGTCTCCCTCTGACTAGGTTCAATTTCATCCTGTCCATGATATTGTCCCTAAGAAAACAAAAACAAATTCATTGAATTCAAAATCAGATTTGACATTTCCTCCCAATCTGAAAATATGATTAATTTTCTAATGATAAAGAAAACATCAAGGTTGAAGGAATTCTAAAGTCAGATATAAGAGATGTTGCAAACAAACTTGTTACCATTTTCAGCTCTTAAAGACATCACTTCAGTTTGAAAAAGCAGGATTAAAAATTATGTCTCTCAGTGAGCCAATCATGCAACCAACATTTTTGAATCCATTATCCATGTTACAATCTAGACCTTAGTTAAAATTGTTTTCACTTCAATCATAGAAAGAAAATCATATGTGTCGAATTGCCCATACAAAAAAAGTTCTCCTCTGTCACTTCATATTCTAAGTGAGAAATATGTTATATTACACCAAATGTATGATAGATAATCATTTTAAAATGTATAATCCTTACAATTTCAATAGACTATAAATGTTGCATAATGTAAAATGTCGTTATGCTACAGAATCAAACATAAGTAACCAAATTGCATACAACTAACATTTTCAGAAAGCAGAAATAATTACCATTTCGGTCTGATTTTGAAATGAGTTTCCACTAGGAGGCCTCCATTGTCTACTAGAAACATTTGAAGGATTTAAAAACCATCCACCTATTATACCTCCCTCTGATACACAATTTGAATCATTTGTCACAGTTACATCAGGTAACTTTGCTCCTTGTTGTAGATAAACGCTACTCAGTCCCTCCAAAGGTGATGAAAGTTGTTGTGCAAGGCCACCACCACCAACCCTATCCTATCCTCCGAGACTAGTTCTCTTTGATATTTCATGACCAAGCATACTTACAAAATGAGCAACTCCACCTAAATTCAAGGGCGGCACTAAAGGTGTTGTTTTCCCAGATCCAACTCCGCTCACAAAAGAGCCCCGACCAACACCTCTAGTTGATCCTACATTTGGAAATATACTCTACGGCCAACAAAGCTTCCACTATCATCTTCCTTAGTTGAATTAACTATGGATATAAGTGACGATGGAATTACAGCCGTGGATGTTTCTGCAACACCTCTAATTGATCTAGGGCCAGTAAGCAATGCAACAGTAGTTTCACCACCCAAAGCATGTGTAAGTACATTGCTTCCTACCAATCATGGAGCCATCCCAACATTTGTCCTAGCTACAGCTAGATAAGAAGATGTTGATGAAACTAATGCTCCTGCATTAGCAATTTTTGCTAAGGGTGGTGTTCGAGGCCTAACATAAGAATTATTATCTTGGGAAGCTATGCCATCAACTTGATATTGAGTACTACTTCCTTGCAGAGTAATTGAAAATGGAGAACCCTGCAAAAGGATTTCTAGTATTCACAGATCCATTCAAATAGCTCAACAATATTCATAGAGAAGGAAAGATGTCAAAGTATCATGAATGATGAAAATAAACAAGTAATCTGTAGAGAATTTGAAACATTATAATAATGCTGCAGCAATACATCACATCAAGCCTAAGTTAGGTAATCCATGTAAGACTTACATGCCACAGTCTCTCATGTATACCATCTCTTTACATAATGACCCCAGCACATGTGTGCATATTTGTGTCTGAACATTATTCCAACAAAACTAGCAATATAACAAATGATTTATGCAATCACATGGTCCTTTGCTAAGTCACCCAAAACAAGGAAATACTAAATGAGTAACAAACGAAGGGACAACATGCTTAAAATTTTTGGAAAGAGGAAAGTATATGTATATATGTACCAACAATTTATTTCCACTGATTCCTACAAGTTCCTACCAGTTCGTACCAGTTCATACCATGAAATGAGTGGTTCAAGATGAAACTAGTCAAAATTCAACTTCTCAATTAGCCAGGGCAAATATGTTGATTGGACCACCTACCGACAACCCAATCATCCTTACAAAAATGAAACGTAGCCGCCTTCATCTTCCAATCAACCACCTTCAACCTAGTCATGTCATTCATTGACCTCCATTTTGGAATTGTAATTAACTCCTAAGTTCAACATGAAACTAATGAACTAGGAAATTCAAGTTCTAAACCTGCTTGTCCCAGTAGGTACATCAAGCCACCTATCTGCAGCTTAATCATCCTTGAACCAAGCCAAAAAAAAACCAACCTCCTTCGTCATCCACTCAAACACCTTTGTACTAGCCATGTCATAAAGTTGACCTCCTTTTTGGAATTGTATTTAACTTCTAATGTAAGCATTTATCCACACTTACGCTTCACTTTTATTAACTTAAATTTCAACACTTACATATACTTATATTTCACTTTCATTAACATAACATTTACCTATTCTTATATCTCGCATTCATTAACTTAAAATTTTACATTAAAAGTTCAATTGGAAACCTCATTTCAGGTTGTTTGGCAGTAAAATCAGGCCCATCGAACCTCAAATGAAGAAGATAGAAATTGGGGTGTTTCTCATCTTTCAATAGACTTATAATATTTTTATCACTTTAGTATACATGAAAAACAAGACCCCGTAACCCCCTTTATCCTACACCATTGGGAATTGTGGGATTCTAATTTTGAAACCTGGAAGGAGAATAGGTTGATTAATAGTTCCAACTAAATGAAGCCTATAGACTACCCAATAGTCTCAACTCATATAAAACATCAAATGACAACAACATTGAAGCCATTCAACAACAAAAAGCAACTTCAAATTCCTAGACTCAATTGAGTTGATCTAATGACCTAAAATTCAGAAAGGCTATGTACTAATTTGATTATATATGATAATTTTTGGACTCTAGAAGACATTTAGAGCCACAATGTTTATGTATTTTATCTTAGACTTTAATTTTATGTATCTCAAATTTACATGTACTTTTGCTATTTGCACCCATACATTTAGTATAAATCAATAAACTTCATATTTCGCATCTAATGGTTTGGATTTACATCAATGTACATGGATATATTTTTTAATTAAACAATTAAAAATTTTATGTATTTTTTTATGACCAAGGTATTTACTAGTTCTTCAGTCCGTTCCAATTAGAGTTGAGATTTTGGGAAAAATGGTTCAATGTACATGGATATATTTTTTAATTAAACAATTAAAAATTTTATGTATTTTTTTATGACCAAGGTATTTACTAGTTCTTCAGTCCGTTCCAATTAGAGTTGAGATTTTGGGAAAAATGGTTCTGGTCCGGTTCCAAACATGATAACATTGGTTGAACTCAGATTATCTCTGAATATGTGGTAGACGGTTTTGAATAATCCTTTAAAGGTGATATGCAAATTAGTTTAATCTAGAATGGACAAAAACCAAAGCCTCGATGTCAAGTATTATTGTTTACATTGCATTTTCATAAGATTGACAAAATTATTTAGGATTAATGTCACAACATTTCTCAAACATCCTTTATTTGGCACTTTTAACCTTATCCCACATTCAATTCTCAAGTCACAAAAGCGCCCTTCATAAAAAATTACTTGTAGCAATTGTAACTTCATAATTAGGTTCGTACTAGTTTGTTGACTAGTTTCATCTTGAAACACTCATGTATGCATATTGCTTGCCACTGACACTTTTTCCAAATGCTGGCTCCTTGTTAAATCATGGCTAGATAATATTTTCCTACCTATATTGAGTCTTCTATTTCCAGGCTGCTCCACAACCTGGTGACGAGATGAAGAAACTTTAAATGGAAGTGCATCAGGTGCTGATGCACAACCAACATTACCAAGATTGCGCTTACTAGTTCCTGCTGAGGGCCTACGAGTTCCTACTGAGGACCTACTTGAAACTTGGCTTGCAGTTCGTGTGATAGAAGCCTTGCGTTTAGATTGAGAAGGTGTAGACTATTGTTTACATTCAATAACGCCATTTCATTCCAACTTCCCCATCTATTTAGAAACCTGCTAGAAACAAGTCTTTAATCTCTCCTTCCGACAATTTCTTAGATCCACTAATGATAGAAATTATGAGTACTGATTGTTGCACACATTTTGTATGCACCTGTGTTTAAAATTTGGAATCTGTTATTTATATTGACATGTTTTTTGTATGCAGCGAATCAAGCATTTCAAAGGGTAGACACAGGTCATTGGCAATGCTTCATTCGCTGCATACAAAATTCACAAAGATTGTTCAATGCTTCAAGTTTTGGAAACTCATCATGGCATGCATTTGTATCAGGACAAGTAAACTCAACACAAAAATGAAAAATAAATAACCATGTTCTGTAAACATGAGAATAACAGAACAATATTAAGAAGCCTAATCCCAAGGCCATGAAACTTAGGACATAGATTGAATCGGCTCTGCAAAATATATTATCCTATCCTTGGGAAAACCCTTCCTGATTTTAAAATATGGTTTTAGAAACATTCAACAAAACCTTAATGTACACAACTTTCGCACTGTGCAGTTAGCTAAATCTACTTGGTGAGTTTTGTTTCTGTAAGGTAACGTTTTATTTTGATTTGTTATTGAAATTTTAAGGTAAAGTTTTATGGTCAAAGTTGACTTGTTTGCTGAGATCTAGTATTTATGTTTGTTGAGCTCTAAGTTGTTGGTTAGAAAGTTGCACTTCTCACAGTCTCCACCAGGGTTTGAGGCACTATCTTGACTATTGGACATGTTTCTGATTGTACTTGCCCCACCTTGATTCCATTGGGAATAGCAGGTGGGTTCTTCACTTTCTGCTTCTGCAATTTATATTTCAGATCATCCCTAAGGCTTAATATTCAGACTTTCAATCCAGAAAACGTTTGGTGTGAGGTGAAATTTTAGAATTGCGAAAGTCATAATTCCAAAATTTCTACAGCAGTGTGTTTGTAGATAATATTTCCTGGTTTTCAAATAGAACAATCTATCACAACTATACTTTAATGTGATAATCAAAGTGTACTAAAGATGGAAAGGGATCACGTGTTTCATGAGCATATAAAGCATTTGGATGTTCATAAATTCATTGTCATTATATTTGGTAGCTTGTGGAGAGTGGATAGATTGAGCTGCAATATTGTAAAACTCAAGTCAGACTGCAAATATTTTTTTCAAGCCTCTCAGTCGAGACAAGTTAATAAAGTCTGGATATAAGATTGGTATATTGTAAAATATGACCATACATGAAGGGTAATAGAGCACATATAATCTAATGGTCAGAATTATAATGCACTTTATTGTATATAGCATGGTACTTAATTTGGTGATAAATAAGGTGACTTAGGAGTTAAGTTCTTTTTACCACATGGATTATTAATTCATTTCATTGGATAATGGTGGTTGTCCTCATAGTTTATTAAATTATTTCTATCACACGAGATGAGTTTTGACTCTCATCTCTCTCTGCAACTTCATATTACAATGTGTGAGAATATTTTTATACCTGAGAATACTAACTGCATTCCCTAATGAGGTTTCATTTAAGTTATTTAGAGATGTTTACACTCCATTTTTTTCCTATTCCAAACTGACCTATTTTGGTCATTCATCAACATTAATAAAATTTCATTGCATTGCATTACATTTTTGTTGGCTTACATATTGACAAATGATATTTATATCATACATATATGATCCAATGGCCATTTGATCTATTTTTATCTTTTTCAAGCAATTTAACTAAACTTCTCAAAAATTCCTTCATCCTAAACTTGCCAGATCCTTCATCTTACAATAGACTGCATGGCATGCCCCTATTCAAACAACATGAAACTTCTACCAACTGATTTCATATTTATAATAATAGTTAAGAGTGTATACTAACATTCTTGTAATAGACAATATTCATAATTCTATATATAAATAAGTTTAAATGACCAGATAATTCACTGCAGTCACCCCTTGGACTAGTTTACACATGATATATTTGCTTCTCGTTTTTCCATTCCACATATGACTGGCCACAATATCCTTGCACCAGTTTGCATAAACGATGCGCGAAAACATAATGGAAAGCCTTGGATTAATATAAAGAACAAATAAATAATTAAAATAATATTTCATTGTGATATAAGAAAAACTATAAAGACAATTACTAGAACTGAAAAATATCAAACCCAATAGTAAACAATACTTCCTCTAATTACAGTTAGCAATGGAGAAAAGTGAGAGTGCTATAAACAAATTGCATTTTTAATGTTTACAGAGAATTGAGTCTATACAAACATAAAAAGTATGAACTACACAATATGCAGTGCCACTCAGTGCAAGAACATTAGATCTCACATAATCTTTTCTTATAGTAACATAAACTATGCCACAAACAAGAACTTATTTCTTATGGAGTGATGACGTCAAAAGTCTCTACTACTTTAGATCTAATGCAATGTTTTAAGACTAGATATGTAACCATTTCATCCCCAAGATCTATGTTGTTGAGTCAAGTAATTGGGACCACCATGGGATGCATAATAACACCTTGTATGTTCCATATGTTCTACAATACCTTCAATTTGGGAGCTCCAAATTAATGGATAACATATTTCCCCTTATCACTGATTTACAAAACATGTCCATTCTAGGAGTAAATGGATTTGGTTCCCTTCCCAAGCATTTCCTTGCTATCTCTTATTGTTTATTTCCTATGGGGGTCACAGGGAGGACTAGGGTGGCCAATCTAATGCATTGCATAGCGTTTTCACCCACCCACTTTCCATTCCTCGACGTTTATGCATCGTGGAAGAAAGGGGATTGTGAGGGCTTGTATTGGAGAGTCGATTTCCCACGATCCATGATCGAGGAAACAAGATTATGCAAATGAAACGATGAGGCACCGCTACCATCAATGAATCTAGTCACATGGGTCGTAGTCGTCTCCTACCCCACATATTAGTGGGATCTAACCTCCTACACCCACTAACTGAGGTATCAGCATTGTGTTGATGGAATGGTGAGGCACCACCATCCACAACAAAGCTGACCTCATAGGTCGTGCAAATATCCCCCATCCCAGCCCACAAAGGGGTATCGTCTGATACTCGCTTTTTAATGATCCTACTATAGATTCACCTATGGTAACCTTGTTATGACTTCTCCTTCCTCTAAATGATAAGGTTCATTAAACTTCTCATGATGTTGAAGGTAGTGAGCCACCTTCATTGACACGATCCAAACACTTCACCAGATCATTCAATTAGTAAGAGCAATGAGCGGTGTGAAAAAAAGGTAGGGACATAGTCAACATGATTTGATGACACATGCTTACTAGGACTTACTTGTTGAATACCAATAATTGCAATGGTCTAAGAATATTTCCCAATCCTCTCAAACCAGGGAGAAAAACCCATTGGATGCATCAGTGTAGAATGCGTGCAACCCATAACATCTAAGGTATCACACACTTTTTATTGTCTCAAACTTCCATGGTATAAATATCCATAGTCCCTCTAAGAAGTTATCCATGAAGGGGAACCTTCGCGTATCTAGTTAGCAAGTTAGTCTCGTTCATTATTGGAATTAACAGACTTGATTATGTCTTAAATAATATGGTTCCTACACATACTAGTGGAACTTCATATAAAGGGAAATTGCTAGTGATAAACCTAAGAGGATTGAGTCATGTGTTGACTCAAAGGACAATTAAGTAATTCTCATTACTTGAGGGAAATGATACCCCTCATGCAACTGATAAAATTGAAGAAATAAAGCAAAAAATTGAAGACACAATAGATAAACATCATTTTGATGGAAATTATTATGTTTATCAAAATGGAAGGCATTTACTTAAACTAAGTGAGAAAGAAACTAATAAAATTATAATGTCGAATGAACAAATAATGGATAGTGTCCCATGTAGTGAAGCTGCCAAAAACCCTAACCTCGACATCATTTCTGACAAAGTAAGTGAGATTAATTTTGAGCCAATTGTCAAGTGACAAGTAAAATAAGTAGGAGACAAACTTATAAGCTTCAGATTGTTAAGAACACATAACAAACAATTCAAAATTTATTGGCATTTGTTCTCATGAGAATATATTGGATGGTGCAAACATGGAAGCCGAATTGCAGAAAAATATTGAATGTAAAAATAGTGGAAGCAATAAGTGATATTCAAAAATGTCACACTTAACCCATGGACATAAGTGATACTCATAACTATCACACTTAATCCCCAAAAATAAGTGATATTGCACCTAATACCATTGACACACTAACTTATTAAGAAATTGATTGACTCTAACCTCAATGAACTTGGACACATGATGACAAAGACTCCATAGCAGTGGTCTTAAACCACTATCTTTTGTCAAAAACTATAGAGACGGTCACATAGCGTCATCAAAAACTCGTTAGAATGATCAATGGTGACAAACATTTTTATACAGTCACCAAAAGTAACCAAAAATAGTATTGGTGAGGGACAAAAAAGTTTGTCACTAGAAGTGTCACCAAAGAAAAAATTAGAAACGAGCCTTTCACAACCCTCACCAAAAGTGTCACTGAAAAAGGATTTGGTGACAAACCTTAAAGGACCATATCAAAAGGAACTTATAACGACAATTTTTTAAGGACCATCATCATATGCGACATTGGTGATGACCCTTAAAGATCTGTCACAGGCATTACCCTCACCAATGATCTTTTTTCTTGTAGTGTGGAGATCACATTCATTATTAACATGGAGGTTATTTACACAGTGATCGATACAATGATCGATTTCACATGAACATGGAGTTTATGACACAGTGCTTGAAGAGTTATACACAGGATATGATCTCGATCCTTCATCAAAATATTTAAGAAATCACCAATCTCTTTCAATATAAAAATTCCAAGTAATCAAAGTTTGTTTGGCAAGTTCATTGTATTGAAGAGAACTACGTTAAACGTTACAGAGTAAATTAACTCTTTCCATTTCACCGAATGTTTGGATAAAACCAAAAAAGAAAGAGCTGATGATACAGAGTATCATCGCTCTCATAGCGTATACATGGATTTTATATTGACATTGTGTTAATAATCTCGACTTCATATCATAATAGAGTTTCGACTTAAAAAAAACACACGGGTCGAACATAGTTTCTATTTAATTACACAGGGATCAAACATAGTTTTGATTCTCTTAATTTACACAGGGTTTGAAAAATATAATCACAAGAATTATAATTGTATAACAATGGTTTCGCTTCTCTCATAGAGATAAATCGATTTAATTATACATGGATCAAACTGAGTTTCGACTGTATTCATTTACACATGGTTTAAAAAATAAAAATACAAGAATTATAATTGTATAACAATGTTCCATTTTTCTCATAGAGATAGATCGATTCGATATTTAAGAATAAATACAGGTTAAGACGTATCAAAATCCTCTTTGAATGAGATATATAAAAAAAGAGAAAATAACATGGTTGTGAACACTATAGAGAAAACATAGGTTTTAATTTTATTCATAAGTTTGTTTGACCTCAGATTCTAATATATACACTATAGAAGTTGATTTTATAGCATATGAACAGAGATATAGTTTATCTCAAATAAATGACAAAGTTTATAACGCAAATCAATGCACCATGGATTCTATAGAAAGTAAAGGACTATAAACAACCAAAATCCAAAAAGAAAATATTATGAATGATATTCACAATTCTACAAACTTGTATAACAACATATACTTACTTGACAGGAATGGGGAAAACTACTTAGAGAATCAGTTTCTCCCAACCATATAAGAGAGTAGCACAACCGCTATCTCAACTCCACCCCCAAGCTGGATCACCACCATGCAAAACATAACTAGCAAGCAAAGCTTACACACAACACTCTCTCTTAGAGTCTGTATAAACAAGCTCAATGATAGACTTACAATCAAAGAGAAATACTAAAAAATGTGCACTCAAAGCCAGACAATTTCCCCATGCACAACACATCGTCTCGTGCTATCTCAGTGCACCAATTTATAGCTTTTTCCCAGGTCTTGTGCCATCCCAATCAAATATCAATCAATTCTTCAATCCCTATGATTTAGTATCTTGTCTGGTAGTTGAGATTTTACATGGGATTTTATTGGTAAGATATCTCTTGCTTGCTTTACACTTGTTCTTTGTCTCATGGTGGTGTCCCCTCATTTAATTTAATTCTCCAATTGTCTTTTTATTTTATTAAAAATAAAAACAATAATTATTTTGCAAATTATCACTCACACCACTTGTGAGTATTTTTGAAATTTTTAAATAACTCTTACAAATTTTTGAAATATTTTCACAATTATTAAATAAAAAATTAAAAATACTAATGTTTGTTGATTTTGTACCTAGGAAAGTGTTCCCCTAGTGAAAATTAGCCTAAGTCGCAAAAGGGGAAAATAATATGACCCTTGCATTAAATGAATTGAGATGAGCATTTAATTCCAATTTAATGATTAAAGTGACTTTTTGATAAATTTAAGTAAAGTGAGTGAAATTAATTTTGGAGAGAATTAAATTAGCTTTTAATCTCATCCATCCATCTAAATCAATGTGGGCCCTTGGATTAGATTTCTCTTCACTCACCCCAACATCCAAACAAAAAGGCAAGGGAAATGCTTTTCACCATTCATTCCTTCATGAGATTTGAGAGAGCTGAGAAAGATGAGAGAAATTCGACTTCTTCAGAGGAGAAGAAGAAAATTTGTAGGAGGGAGGATAAGTACAGTGGCATGAATTTCAAGAATTCGTACTTCAAGTCTATATAGCAATTATGGGCATAATTTTCGAGGAGAAAATCAGTGACACGGATTTCTAGGCAGAGGCATGAATTTCGAGGCAGGTATAGAAAATAAATTCTGTACAAAAAATAAATTCCGTACAGTGGCATGAAAATCAAGGTCTGTGGTAAACACGATTTTCGAGGAAGGAAATTAATTTCTGGGAACAAATTTTGAGGTCCGTACAGTCAGTCCGTACAGTCCGTATACTGTTGGTTTGGCACAAATTCCAAGACATAATTTCTGGGTTTTGTTGTTGAGATAAGTTGGAATTTTGTTGTTGCAATTTTTTGTATTTTGCTGAAGAAATAAAATAAAGAACTCTCTCTGACAGGTCTTCCCCTTATTGGTTTTTCCTAGGCATTTGCCAAAAATTTCGGAGTCTTGAAAATTTCATGGTGTGCATTTATTATTAAATTTTCTGCCATTAACAGTGATGTTCAGTCTTTGTTTCTAAGTCTGAAAATGTTATATGAATTTTTTCATCTCTAATGTAAACTGGGTTGGGCATTAAACTCTCTAATATTTTGACTTGAAACCGAGTTGGGTTGAACCTCAGAAAACTTTCATGGCATCAGAGCCTAGGGGGAGAACAATGAAGTGAAATTTTCATATTTACAGTTGGTCTTGTTTTTTTAGTGAGAAGCACCTTGTTGAAGTTTGAACCAACATTGAAATGACTATAGGACTTAGGTTGGAAGATATGCTAGATGGAGCAGGAATTTTGTTCCATGGAAAACTAGGATATTGCTTATTTTGGAGGAGAATGAACTTTGGAATGAAGTGGTCAATGGTACACAAGCAAATCCAATTCAAGTTCCCGCTTCCACCAATGCACAAGCACTAGCATATTTCAACAAAAAGGACATTAAGGCTATAAGGATTATTCTAGATGCAATTAAGGACCATGTTATTCCACATATTATAAGAAAAGACTGTGCATTTAAAATGTGCGATGCTTTGACCAGTTTATACCAGAGCTCAAATGAGAACCAGAAGATGGTCTTGAGAGAGAAGATGAAACATGTAAAAATGAACAAAGCAGAGGGAGTAACATCCTACCTTACTAGGACATATCAGGTGAGAGATGAGCTTGCAGCAGTTGGGGAGATTTTTTCTGGCAGTTAGCTAGTGCGAACAGCTATGAATGGTGTGACCAAACCATGGGTTGCTTTTGTGGAGCGTATAGTTGGCTGGGAGAACTTACCTTCCTGGGATCGAATCTGGGATGGCATTGTGCAGGAGGAGACCTGGAGAGGTATTCTATAGGGGAGATCTTCATATAGTAGGGAGGATGTAGAAAATGTGGCTTTGATTGCAAGAGGGAAGAAAATGTCCAAGAAGGGTCTCAATCAGTGTGGGGCTAAGAAGCAGCAGCAACATGGTTGACAAAAGAAGAATTTAAGCAAAGTCAAGTGATTTTCTTGTTAGGGGTTTGGGAACTATGCCTCACAGTGTCCAAACAAGAACAAGAAGAAGAAGCATAGAACAACTTCAACTGAGATTGAGGATTATTCATATATGTTCGAGATATATTTTTATCTTTGTGTTGGGCATGTTGAGAGAGAGAGAGATTCTATCATCACCAACACTGATATAGAGATTGAGAGGGAGCATTCCTTGTTGAATGGACATCCCATGGGTGCATTCACCACCAACACCTGATACATTGACAGTGGATCCTCGAGCCACATGTCAGTTGCTCGAGATATGTTTTTCGAGCTTTCATAGGCGGACATAGATGTGGAGGTTGTGTTGGGGGATGACACTGTTGTCATATTTTTTGGTCGTGGGACCATTACATTTCAAAGAGAGTCCATGAGACCCATGACTTTGAGGGATGTGTTGTTTGTCCCTGGGATGAAGAAGAACTTGATATCATTTTCCACTATCGAGGACATAGGAATTGGGGTTTATTTCTTGGATGAACATGTGCGTGTTTTCCCTAAGAATGCATGACCATATTCCTCTTTTTCCATTGGAGTCAGATGTGGGAAGTTATAGAAGCTCTTGTTTTAGCCTCAAGATGCTTTTGCACATAGCACTAGCAGTGATCTTTGTGATCTTTGGCATTAAAGGATGGCTCATATGTATCATCCATCTATGAGATTATTGAGGGACATGGTTACAGGTATTGCAAAGTTTAGCACGGAGCACAGTGCTGTTTGCAGAGGGTGTGATTTGGGAAAGTACACCAAGGATTCTTTTCCTAGCAATGACAATAGGTCAGCAGGACTGATTGATTGGATTCATTCAGATTTGTGTGGCCCTATTTCATCTGTTTCCTTGATAGGTTTTGAGTACTATGTGACATTCATCGATGACTATTCCAGGAATACCTGGATCTACTTTCTGAGGAGCAAGAAATATGATGAGTCCTTGCGGAGTTTCCAAGATTTTAAAGCTCTTGTGGAGAACCAGACTGGGAGGAGGATTCAGGCACTTAGATCAAGCAATGGGGGTGAATATACCTCCAAAGAGTTCGATGAGTTTTGCATATAGGAGGGCATACAGAGACAGTTGACAGTACCATATACTCCTGAGCATAATGGAGTGGCTGAAAGGAAGAACATAGCTATTGTGGGAGTAGCGAGAGCCATGCTTCATGATCAAATTATTCCTTTATTCCTTTGGGCCGAGGCTTGTAGTACAACTGTATACCTTCAGAACAAGAGTCCCCACTGTGCCTTGGGAATAAAGAATCTTGAGGAGACGTTCATGGGAAAGAAGCCCGAGGTTAGTTATTTTCTCATATTTGGTTACTTGACTTACTCTCATGTCCCTTCTAATAAGAGGACAAAGTTGGAGCCTACCATAGAGAAGGGTATCTTTGTGGGCTATGATGAGACTTTGAAGGCTTTCCATATTTATCTTCCTGCCCAGAGGAAGGTTGTTGTGAGGCAGGAAGTGATATTTGCAGAGGAGCGATCCTTCAGGAAGTCCAAAGAGTTGGAGAAGAAGGAGTCTCAGGTTTCCAGACCTCAACCATTTATATAGGTACCACCAATTCAAAGTATAGGATCACAGGTTTCTGTAGTGACTGGGCCACATATTACAGGCACAAGTTCTACAGGTTCATTGGTTCATCTAGTAGGTATTTCAGGGACAGGTTCTGGTTCTCAGGTCACAGGTTCACCAGTTGTAGCTTCTGGATCATTGAGTTCGCCAGTGTCTAGTTCACCAGCTAATGGTTCATAGGTTTATGGTCCATCTACTTCTCGCAGTTCTTCAAAGGATGAGAGACCGGTTTGGGATCCACCTTCAACGAAGAGGAAGCCCAAGTGGATTTGTGAAACCTTGAAGTAAGCATATTATTTTGGTAATCCCAAGGAACCAATTAGGACAGTTGTGATGCCAAACAGACTAGGTATGGCATTGGTTTCTAGTCTTTGTGATTTAGATCCTCCCACCTTTGAGGAGGCCTCTCAGCATCAGGTTTGGAGAGATGCCATGATGGAAGAGTATCATTCCATCATGATTAATGATGGAAGAGTACCATTCCATCATGAAGAATGTTATATGGGAGATTGTACCGATACCAGAGGGGAATTCTGTAGTGACTTCCAAGTGGATTTACAAGGTGAAGCATGTTGCAGATGGCAGTGTGGAGAAGTTCAAATCTCGATTTGTGGCACAGTGGTTTTCTTAGGTTGAGGGAGTTGATTATGATGATACCTTTGCGCCAATTGCCCGATATTCCTCTGTTATAGAAGTGATTTCCATAGAAGTAGAGATGGGTTGGTAGATCCACCAGATGGATGTGAAGACCTCATTTCTCAATGGGATTCTACAGGAGGAGGTTTATTAGGGGAAGCCTCAGGGATTTGAGATCCATGGGAGAGATTCTCATGTGTGCGGGATGAAGAAGGCCTTATATGGCCTGAAGCAAGCTCCTCGAGCTTGGTATTCCATGATTGATTCTTACTTGATGTCGATGGGATTTGAGAAGAGTGAGGCTGATCCCAAACTTTACTACATTGTGGTTGGTGGTGATCCACTCATTATTCTATTATATGTTGATGATTTGTTTATCATAGAGGAGGAGCGCCTCATTGTAGCTTGCAAGAGAGATCTTGCTTCAAAGTATGAGATGACTGATATTGGGTTGATGCATTATTATTTGGGGATGGATGTTTGGCAGGAGCCTAGTCATATTTTTTGTGGGAAAAGGAAAGTAATCTGCAGATATTCTGAGGAGATTTCGAATGGAGGATTGCAGGACGATGAACACACCGATGATCACCAACTAGAAGAAGCTTCATGATTCTGAGGTAAATTTGGTAGATCCCACTTTATCGTCATATTATTGGTTCACTGATGTATCTAGTCAACACCAGGCCGGACTTTTGTTTTGCGGTGAATAGTCTCATTTAGTTCATGGTGGAGCCTAGGAGAGTGCACTGGTTAGCCATGAAACATGTGTTGAGATACCTTGTGGGGATAGTGGATTATGGTTTGGACTATAGGGTTTCGGGTGGAGTTAGCTTGGTTGGCTTCATGGATTGAAATTGGGAAGGAAATGTGATGGATCAAAAGAACACTTCCGGTTGCTGCTTCTGTTTGGGATTGACAATAGTGTCATGGTTCATTCAAAAGCAAAAGTCCGTTGCTTTAAGTTCTGCTGAGGCTGAGTACATGGAAGCCAGTCATGCTAGTTGCGAGGCATTGTGGATTCACAAATTATTGGTGGATTTATTTGATAACGATCTGAGACCCACGGTGATATACTGTGACAATCAGACTTGCATACAGCTCTCTGAGAATCCAGTTTTCCATGATAGGTAAAAGCACATAGAGATCATATACCACTTCATTTGAGACTATGTTCAGAGAAGAGCTGTGGAGTTATAGTACATTTCCATTAATGAGAAGGTAGCAAACATTCTGACAAAATCCTTGGGGAAGGGCAAGTTTGTCTTTTTCAGGGAAAAGTTGGGAGTGGTTCAAAACACGTCCTCGGTAAGAGGGAGTGTTGATTTTGTACCTAGGAAAGTGTTCCCCTAGTGAAAATTATCCTAAGTCACAAAAGAGGAAAATGACATGAACCTTGCATTAAATGATTGAGATGAGCATTTAATTACACTTTAGAGATTAGAGTGACTTTTTGATAAAGTTAAGTAAAGTGAGTGAAATTAATTTTGGAGAGATTTAATTAGCTTTTAATCTCATCCATCCATATAAATCAATGTGGGCCCTTGGATTAGATGTCTCTTCACTCACCCCAACATCCAAACAAAAAGGCAAGGGAAAGGATTTTCACCATTCATTCTTTGATGAGATTTGAGAGAGCTGAGAAAGCTGAGAGAAATTCGATTTCTTGAGAGGAGAAGAAGAAAATTTGTAGGAGGGAGGAGAAGTACAGTGGCACGAATTTCAATAATTCATATAGTAGGCCCGCACAACAATTCTGGGAACAATTTTTGAGGAGAAAATCAGTGACACGAATTTCCATGCAAAGGCATGAATTTCGAGGCAGGTACATAAAATAAATTTCATATAGTGGCATGGAAATCGAGGTTTATGGTAAAAACAATTTTTGAGGCAGGAAATTAATTCTGGGCATGAATTTCAAGGTCCGTACAGTCAGTCCATACATTGATGGTTTGGAACAAATTCCAAGAAAAAATTTCTCGGTTTTGCTGTTGAGATAAGTTGGAATTTTGCTGTTGCAATTTTTTTTTATTTTGATGAAGAAATAAAATAAAGAACTGTCTCTGATAGGTTTCCCCCTTGTGGGTTTTTCCTGCTCATTTGCCAAAAATTTCTGAGATTGGAGAATTTCATGGTGTGCATTTATTATTAATTTTTTTTTCCATTAACAGTGATGTTTAGTTTGTGTTTCTAAGTCTGAAAACTTTATATGATTTTTTCTAGCTCTAATGGAAACTGGGTTGGGCATTAAACTCTCTAATATTTTGACTTGAAACCGGGTTGGGTTGAACCTCAGAAAAATTTCAATGTCTTGGGGGTATTACATTTCTTCCCCCCTTATTATTAACATTGTCTTCAGTTTTCTTTTATTTTGAGCTCTCTTTCTCATTTCGGAACATGGAAGGATATGCCTCTCGCATTTTATCCTCCATTTCCCATGTCGCCTATTTAGGGATGAAGTGCTTCCATTGCACTTTTATTTGAGCAATGGCTTGATTTTGTATCATAAGTTACTTCCTGTCTAATATGCAAAAATGATTTATTTGGAACCAGCCCTCGGGTTCTACCTGAATCATATTCCAATCAATTACATGAGTAGCGTAATGCACATATCTTTTTAATAAAGAAACATGAAATACACTGTGTACTTTTATAGTAGGGGGGAGTGCAAGATGATAGGCTAGCGACCCTATCTTAGCTAACACTTCAAAATCTATTCAATACTTGGGTGCCAACTTAGAACACCTTCCCAAGCTCAAGGCACTCTTATTTGGTTTTACCTTTAGATACCCATGATCTCCAACATTGAACTCTTTTGGAGTTCTTTCTAGATCCGCGTAACTCTTCTGCCGATCTTGAGAAAATTTTAAATTTTGTTGCACTTATTTGACAATCTGTTCCATCTCCTTCTACATGTCAGGTCCTAGAACAATCATATCAACAGGTTTATACCATGAAACAAGAGTGTGGCATTTTCAACCATACAATACTTCAAATGGAATCATTTTTAAGGAAGCTTGATATCCATTGTTAGAAGAAAAATCTACTAAAATAAAATAGTCCACCCATTTACCTGTTTTTTCCATTACATACATTCGCAACATATCTTCTAAAACTTGGTTAGTTCTTTTAGTTTTCCCATCAGTCCGAGGATGGTAAGCCATACTGAAATTCAACTGAGTGTCTAAACCTTTAAACAAAGAATTCCAAAAATTACTTGTAAATTTTGGATCTCTATCAGAGATCGCAACTTTTGGGATACCATGCAAATGGAAAATCTCTTTCATAAAAATATAAGCTATGTTTATTGCTTTAAAGGTAGATTTCATGGGTATGAAATGTGCAGCTTTACTTAATTTACCAAAAACTACCATTATTGAATCACGTTGTTTATTTTCTTTAGGAAATCCCGTTATAAATTTCATACTTATTATCTCCCATTTCCATTCTGGAATAGGAAGGGGTTGCAGTAACTCGACTGGATGTTGATGTTCTATTTTTACTTGTTGACATTCAATAGATCTAGCTATGTAATTTGTAACATCATTCTTCATGTTAGGCCAATAATAACTTTTTCTTAACTTTGTTATCATATTTTGATATCCCGAATGCCAAGAATATGGCTTCTTATGTAACTCATGCAAGATTAATTACTTAACTTCTTTAGAATTAGGTATATATAATCAATTTTTATAGACTAGCAAGTCTTCTGAGCTTATAGAATAAACTATGGATTCACTTCCATCAACATCTTTTCCCAGTTGTTCTTTGACTTTTAACTATTTTTCATAATTTTTAGCTGCATCTTTTATTAAATCTTCAAGATTTTCCTTATAAGTGTTAAAAGAAACCGAACAATGTGGAATGGCATTCCTACTAAAGGCATCCATCACTTTATTCTCTTTACCTTTTATATGTTTGATTTCGAATTCGTACTCGCTCAAGAAGGCCAACCACCTTGCTTGGCGATCATTCAAATTTTGTTGATCAAACAAGTATTTCAAGCTTATATTATCTGACATTAAAGTAAATTTCCTTCCAATTAAGTAATGTCTCCACATTCTTAAAGCATGTATTATAGCAACTAATTCCAAGTCATGTGTTGCATAGTTTTGTTCATGCTCTTTAATTTTTCTTGACTCATAGATTATTACATAATTTTCTTGAAGTAATACACCTCCTAATCCCTCTAAGCAGGAATCCGTACATACAATGAAGTCCTTGTACAGATCCTCTATTCTTAGAATAGTTGTGGTGGTAAGCAAGTACTTAATCTTTTCAAAGCTTTCTTGACATTTATTAGATCATATAAATTTTGTTCCTTTCTTTTGAAGTGAAGATATTGGGTAGGAAATTATGGAGAAACCCTTAATGAACCTGCGATGGTAACCCGTGATTCCCATAAAGGATCGAATCTCAGTTACATCCTTAGGAACTCGTTAATATATGATTTCCTTGATTTTATTTGGGTCTACATAAATTCCTTCCTTATATAACACATGACCTAGGTACTAGATTTTATCTTGGAAGAAATCACATTTGCTAAAGTTTGCATAAAGTTTATGTTCTCTTAAGGTTTGTTTTGAGGTGTATTTACTGTCTTAAGGAATGACCAAAATATTTAATTATCGACTAGGGTTGGTAATCTTAGAGTTGTGGAACAATATATGCTGAGGTAGAATGGGACCTAAGTTTCAGCTCGGAAGACCTTAGTGTTAGTTTTTCAGAATTTACTTCAATCTGATCTAGGATCTTAACTGAGAGAATAACATGTACAGCATATCCATAGCATATAAATCATGAACACAATAATGCAATCACACAAGAGACATAGAGTTTCACTGGGGAAAACCAAGAAGGTGAAAAACCCCGCAACTTCCTTAGAGATAGAAAGAGAAATTATACAACCAAAGTACAAGAGATAGTATTCTCCTTGCAGCTGATCCTCCTCCTCACATGTGCGCCACTTTTCGAGTGATGGAAGAATGACTAATGAGATGATCAAATAGAGATCTCTCGATCTCTATTTATACTTGTCTTGTCCTTCCCAATAAACCAGTGGGGCCGACTTGTCTATCTTAGACTAATAACCCATGGTTAACTTAATCTGGGCCGACCCCACACTTGGTGGTCTAATAACCCATTTACCCACATGACTCATACAGGGCCGACCCCATCAAGGTGGTCTAATAACCCATCAAGTATAAGTTACGACACTTACAATATAAATGATGACACTTCTGTATAGAGGAATAATAACATCTCTATAGGAATACAAACACTTCCGTATAGAGGAATAATAACATCTCTATAGGAATACCATATACATGGGTAAAATACATTCCGAAGTTACATATACATCAACAGTCTCTCTTAACTAGGAAGGTATTTCTCGACACAGATCTGCTAGCACAAGTCTTCTTCTCTGGATCATCATCAGCGAATCATCATCCTCGAATCATTGTCATTGTCACTACTACTGCTATCTCAATCAATCTCCGATCTACTCGTCATAGGAAGTTCTACAGAGCCAGTCCTTTTCATACTGGATGTAGGCCCACCATCTATAGGTATTCATCATCACTGGCCATACTATGGAATCCTCAGGACTTATTACGTGAGTCAACAAAATCATGAAAGAGCATCCCAGGATTGATTATGAGCACACAGCTCAACTTATCAGATCTCCAAGGACCTTTTACATGCTACTGCACAACCTGTCCATGGCCACAGAGTATCATGCTGATACTCATGATCATTGTTCACGAAGCATAACCCAGATGCACATCATACAACACTTACATATATGCCATGGGAGAACACATCTACAACCATGCGAGAATGGCACAACACTTATATTGCATCCATGGGAGAACACATCTACAACCATGCTCAAATAGCCCTGGCGCTTATATTGCAGCCATGGGAGAACACATCTACAACCATTCTCGAATGGCCCCAACACTTATATTTCATCCATGGGAGAACACATCTACAACCATGCTTTAATGGCCCCGACACTTATATCAAAGCCATGGTAGAATACATCTACAACCATGCTCGAATGGCCCTGGCAATTACATCATGACCATGGGAGAACACATCTGTCACCATGTCAGAAAATCCCAGCAATTACATCGCGACCATGGGAAAACACATCTACAACCATGTCCGAAAAGCTCATGTGTATCTGTGTCTTCGGAACTCATCACACATAATCCAACGGATTATGTAATGTATCCACTTGATACATGTCATCACATATGATCATCCTGATCATCATCATAGCATCATCCTGATGCATATCATCCAGAGTATCGTCCTGATACTCATCACACATGATCATCCTGATCATTGTCACTGCATCGTCCTGATGCATGTCATCTGGAGCAACATCCCGAAGCTCATCATCCATGATCATCCTGATCATACAATGCATCCACTTGATGCATACACAGTATCTTCCTGATACATATCATCATACATGATCTACCTGATCATACAATGTATCCATCTGATACATATACAAATATATGATCCACCTGATCATACCTTATACATATCAACATACATGATCCATCTGATCATACAACATATCCACCTGATACAGATACACGGTCCAAGCATCCAACATGATGCATATACATAACAAGCATCCAACATGATGCGTATACAGAGCAGTAACTGGAGCATCATCCTGATGCTCATCATCCAGCGCTTACATCCACAGCCATGGGAAGGATCCTCCTCTCACCATGCTTGGAATGGATTCCAGCAAATATGTCCATCATTTCTTCCTCGAAGTGTTGTTAATCTGAAGAACATCAAGCTTCTCTCTGAAGTACTCAAACTTCACTCTGGCTAGTGGTTTCTTCAAAACATCTGCAATCTGCTCATCCATCGCAACATACAGGAGCTTCACTACTCCTCTTTGCACCATATCCCTGATATAGTGATATTTTATCTCAATGTGCTTTGACCTGTCATGGAACATAGGGTTCTTAGACAACTTCACACAACTCTGGTTGTCACAAAAGATACCAGTAGCCTCCAGTGGGAGATCAAATAACTCAGACAGTAGCTTCCGGAGCCATACTGCCTCACAATTGGCCGAACATGCTGCAACATACTCTACCTCGGCTGTACTCAGTGTTATGCAGGATTGCTTCTTGCTAAACCAAGAGATCACACTTGATCCCATACTGAAGCAGCACCCAGAAGTGTTCTTCCTATCTGCAGCACTGTCTTCCCAGTCTGAATCAACATAACCCTGTAGGTTAAACTTTTGATTCGCATCATACTTGAGCCCATAATCAATTATACCCTTCAAGTACCTCAGAATATGCTTTACAGCAACTAGGTGAACACTCCTCGGATCTATCAGGAACTGGCTCAATGTGTTCACCACAAAGCAAATATCTGGTCTCGTGTTCGTCAGGTACATCAAGCACCCAATCATCTGACAATACACAGTGACATCAACTGGATCATATGAAGCATCACACAGAAGCTTTAGGTTCGATGCCATAGGTGTGGCCATGGCCTTGGAGTCCATCATCCCGAACCTCTTTAGGATCTCTACTGCATACTTCCCTTGTCCAAGGAAGATCCCATCTTCACTTTGCCACACCTCCATGCCTAGAAAATTGTGCATCATCCCCAAGTCTTTCATCTCGAACTCAATAGCAAGCTTCCTCTTGGTATCAGCAATCAAACTATCTTCTCCTGTAACAAACAGGTCATCCACATATAGAAGTAGTATCACTGGATTGCCTTCCTCAAACTTGTAGCAAAGGTTGGAATCTGCTTTACTCTTGGTAAAGCCCAAACTGGATAGAAAGCTATCCATCCTACCATACCAAGTCCTAGGAGATTGCTTCAAGCCATACAAGGCTTTCTTCAACCTGCACACATATGACTCTTTGTCATGTGTCTCAAACCCGAGTTGTTGCTCCACATACATTTCCTCTTTGACTACACCATTCAAGAAAGCTGCCTTGACATCCATCTGGTGTATCTTCCATTTCATCACTGCAGCCAGAGCAAGTACTGATATGATGGAAGTGTGCCTGGCTATAGGTGTAGAAGTCTCTTCATATTCAATCCCTCCTTCTGGGAGAAGCCACGAGCTACAAACCTCGCTTTGTATTTCTCCATGCTACCATCTGTAGCATGCTTGATCTTATAGATCCATTTGGAAGTCACAACAGACTTCCCTTCAAGTCTTGGGACTGCATCCCAAACATCATTCTTCATGATCGACTGGTACTCCTCGATCATGGCATTCTTCCCGAATCCCGGGAACTTCAATATATTCAATATCTTCAATAGATAACTTTGTTGTTGAAACAAATGTTGTAGTCCTTGTTTTGTAGGTGCTCGTATACAATCTTTCCTACAAAACAAGTTAAATTGCATGATTAGAAACTTCTCATAGTTTTCAGAACAAATTCTTACACATAAAGAAATATGTCATACAGTCATGCAATTATTTTAGCCAATGCTTCAATACAACATTCATCTATATCCTGTAACTTTCTAGATGCCTTCCAATATCTACCAAAACACTGTTAAGAGTTTGCACTACTCCCAACATGTCAGCAAAGAGGTTTCATTCTAGATAAGTAGCAATGGAATGTTGTACAGTGCCATAGGCCACTTACCCATTATATGCATATTAGTAGTATACTGTTCATTAATGCAATTATTCTAATATGCCAAAATACACAACCTAATTCTAGGAACATCAGTATATACATCATTGAACAGCATTATTTAAACAATCAAATATGCAAGAAATGATAACTCAAATACTTATCTTTGTTTGTTTGTTGGGTTGACTCCCTCTCAGTCTTTGCTTCCTTTCTGCAACTCCATTCTAATGTGGATTGTGAAAAGTGGTTGACTCCCTTTGAATATCTGCATCCTTGCAGAAACTACTAGAGTGTGCTCCCTCTTGATCTTTGCTTCTTGGATTACCTGTCCTTGAACTTATATCCATCCTCGATCACTATGCATGCTTACAAGTATAATTATTGTGATATCCTCAATATCTCATACATAATCATACATTTATTAGTATAATCTCAATACTATCAGAAACACAATAGTCTTAAACATGTATAGTAATGATCATTTTAAACACAGATAATAAACATTAGTATTCAAGGTTTATATAGGACTCTTCTGGTTAGTCATATCATCAATTAAAGTAAGAACCATAATATGCCTAAACCCATGATTACTCAAACCTATAACTTCATGAATAATCATAATCAATCATGCCAAGTATACTTATATAAGATATCCTAACACAAGGTAGGATTTTAACTTGATATAGGAAAAACATACCTAGATTAGCATGTTAGCTAGCTGTGTCTAACATACCCACATGATGTCTTCTTGTTCTTCAATGACTTGTGCTAGTAACCTGCATATCTCATAAGGTAACCATTATAGAACCAAGTTATACATACCTCGTAAGTAGATATTCTATGTGATCCATGATAATGGATGAATCTTTGTCTTCATGTCTCCATGGCCATATGTTCTTGAACTAGAACATGATTTGTCTTTCTTGATGTACCTTTCATGTTAGTGGACAACATCAACCTCATACAACACCATAATGCATTAGTACAATCATAAGTGTCAAAAATGAATATCTTCTATCATGCATTCATAATTTTATTAAGGTGATGCAACAAGTCAAAAATTAATCAAGATTGTACTAACGTAATAATATAAAGACAAACATATCATAAACTTAATCATGAATAGATTTTGAAACATACCTGTAAGTCATACCTATCGAGATTGCTTGTAATATTCTTATGTATGGTCTTAGCCTCATCTCCCTCTGAAACAAGAACTTCTTCACTTATGCAGGTGACCAATCCATTATCTTCTAGGATTAATCCAATCCACTTGATTTGCAGGAACTGGATCTAGAGATGGATTAGGGTTTGTTAGAGAAAACCTAAAAATTCAAACTTTGAATTTCAAACTTCTGAAAGGATAGAAGGATGTGTCTTGATGAGCTGATCAAGCCGGTATACTTAGAATTTGAAAACTGCAAAGTGTCACCCCTCAAAATTGCTTTTGAAACTTCCAGAACTTATGACAGGATCTCGAACTAGGGTTTGATAAATCCCACCCTTCTGCCCATCCAAAAGGTTCGATCCAAAGCTCTAAACTTCTATTTTTCTGAGGAGCTTCCAGTCGCGGTCACAGACTTCAAAAATTCTAACTTTTGCAGAAGCCCTAATTTTTCACTTTTCTCATCAAAGTCCCGAACTAGGGTTTGATCAAGCCCGACCTTCTGCCCAACCAAAAAATTTGATCTTGGTCTCTAAATTTTGATTTTGATGAGTATCATTCAGCCGTGGTCTCCGATTACAAAAATTCCAACTTTCTCCGAAACCCTAATTCCCAGATCCATGAATGAAGGTGCTCAAAATCCAATTCTGTTATGACAGAAATATGCACCTGATTGTTTCTAGTGTAACTCCGAAACTAAAAATTCATGGTGTTTGAAACTTCTACCTGTGGTAGCCCGACCTAACCTCCTTCCAACCCCACAGGTCTGACCTCAATTGGATTATCTGAGAGAGATTTATGCCAAGTGTCGCAACGTGACCTGTTTATGGGATAAAACATGAGAGCGAACTTGTACGGAGTGCCACGTGTCACTGGTTCACTTTCGGCCTCTGAAACTTCGGCCTTTGAAATTCCAATCCGTTCCCTACCTATCACTTTTTACAAAATTTCATTTGGAGCTTCCTAGCCCAAGTTATGACCTTTTTTCCTAGGTCACATGTTTATGACTCAGATCCGGAAGAGGCAGAAAACCTAGATTGTACAGATCATAAAACACAAAGTACAATGAATTAGAAGTTGTGCTTCAGACACAAGGTACATTGGATCTTATCTTAGACTTGTAAAAGTTTTAGATCCTGAAACCCTGCCGAAATGAATTTATAGAGAAAGTGCTACGATGACTGGTTTTTGCTATATCAAGCCCTGTCATCGCAAGTGCAACAAGTGTCATACATGCCATACCATGCCTTCTTTCGAGCTAGCTCTAATACCATGTTAGTTTTTCAAAATTTACTTCAATCTGATCTAGGATGTTAACTGAGAGAATAACATGTACAACATATCTACAACATATCTACATCATATCAATCATGGACACAGTAATGCAAGCACACAAGAGACACAGAGTTTCACCGGGGAAAACCAAGAAGGTGAAAAAACCCGCAACTTCCTTAGAGATAGAAAGAGCAATGATACAACCAAAGTACAAGAGATAGTCTTCTTCTAGCAGTTGATCCTCCTCCTCACATGTGCGCCACTTTCCGAGTGATGGAATAATGAGTAATGAGATGATCAAATAGAGATCTCCCGATCTCTATTTATACTTGTCTTGTCCTGCCCAATAAACCAGTGGAGCCGACTTGTCTAGCTTAGCCTAATAACCCATGGTTAACTTAATCTGGGCCGACCCCACACTTGGTGGTCTAATAACCCATTTACCCACATGACTCATACAGGGCCGACCCCATCAAGGTGGTCTAATAACCCATCAAGTATAAGTTACAACACTTACAATATAAATAACGACACTTCCGTATAGAGGAATAATAACATCTCTATAGGAATACAAACACTTCCATATAGAGGAATAATAACATCTCTATAGGAATACCATATACATGGGTAAAATACATTCTGAAGTTACATATACATCAACACTTAGAAATGTTTAATAAATAAAAGATCGAAAGATATTTCAAAATGAAAAAATGAGTCAAACTTCAGAAAGACAACGAAGGAACTAACTAAACCTAGCTGAACCAACAGATCAAAATAGTATCAAGCTATACTACTCTACTCTATGATTAAACAATGGGAAAAGAACAAATACTGATAAAAAAGAAAACTACTTCTTATGAAAATGGAAACTACTTGACTTAAAACAAAAACTACAAACTACTTAGTGAATTCAACAACTATTCATGCATTCAATTAATACTTCAAGACTACACTAATGTATCTAATTCCATTCTCCTTGATGTTGTACATCAAATGTGATAGGAACTGGGGTGAATGTATCATAATGACTTTCAAATTTAACAACAAAACAAAATGGAAGTAAATCTAATCTAATTTCTACAAAGAGATGTAAACTACAAAGAGACCAATTACAATTAATTTTAAACATTATGATCTATCTTCTATCCATAAACAAATGAATTGGAACTAATGAAATCTAGAAGCAAATAGCAAACTTAATAAAGATATTTACTTGGATTGAATTTGATTTGGAAGCAAGTAGAAAACTTGATAAAGATATTTTATGTAAAAGTAAGTAGAAAACTTGATAAAGATATTTATTTCTGAACCAAACTCTATTTCATGAACATCTTCATTATCTGTGTGAATGGAAAATTGATCCTATGCTTAACGAGGAAACTATCAAAACTGAGATAACTTGGAGAATGAAATTATTAACTCTAATCAGAAATAAACCTTAAGAACATATAATAAATTACACTAAGAATGAAACTGATAGATTCTAGAACAGTAACCTATTGGCAAATCAAACATGAAAAACATAACTTGAAAAACAGTGAAAGCAAAGTTTAAGGAATATGGGATGGAAACTAAGAATGATGACAAAACTTAATTAAAAATCTATGTAGTGGGAAACACGATCTTAATTACATCTAAGACCACTAATTAAAAGCAAGAAATATTACAGTTAAAAAGCCTAAGAAACTGGATTCTAAATAAGCATAAAAACAATGCAGAAAGTATTGAGGTCCGAATGACGATCCGGATGACAGTTTGAAAGATAGTCCGAATGGAAGAAAATGATTTAAACTAAGGAAAGAAGCAGTTTGGATGATCTTAACTACCAATTGGCTGATGCATATGATCCTACAGTGCAAAGGAAGCAATGAATAGAGTGTTTAGAAGCTAAGATAGCAAGAAGTAATCTATTCTAATCATTGTTTAAAGAAATAAACTATTTCTATGGCCTAGTCAAACAAAACTGAGATATGAATAAAACTAAACCTACAACTACAGGAAAGAAACTAACATAACTAATTCTAATTATAAACTAAACCTGAAACAACAACTAACTAAACTCTATCTGATTGAAAAATACTGAAAGCAAACTATAAACACTATGCTTGGCCATCCATTATCAATTCTGGAAAAGTAAATTAAGTTAGCAACAAGATACAGATTATAGAAAAATAAGGAAATGACATATACAAGAAAACACAATTAATTACATACACTGGAAAATGAACTATTTACTTGCAGAAAGGAAAATACAAAAATATACACAAAAACCTCCGGTTGATGAGAAGTCCTTCCCAGCACTCAGAGATTGAAACTAAATCAACTTAGTCACCAACAGCAAAATATCAACAGTAAATTCAAGAGCTTCCATTAACTGAGAAGTTTATACGTTTCTATGAATTACTGATAGCGTAAATGTCTATATCTACTGTGCTACATGTCGTCTGCATTTCTCCAAAGGAGGCATCTATATATAAGTTTACAATGGGAGAGAAGGTCGACATAGTTGACCTATCTAAAAATATAAGTCTCTAATGTCTATACAAAGGCTGCATGGTAGTTTATGACAGTGCATAGGCCGTCCGCCTGCTTCCCCGTTGCTGATTCTCCTTGATGCAAATAGCTGCATGTTAGTTTCCTTTAATCGTGGGCATAAGCATGTGCTAGCAACTAATCGTGGGAGGATGGAGCTGCTGGAATGTCGACGTGGGCATGAGCATGTGTTGGCAAGCTGAGCGAGCGGGAAAGTGAATCTTCTAGATCGTTGACGTGGGGAGAGTCATGTGCTGTCGAGTTGAGCGAGCAGGAAAGCGAATCATCTAGAAAAGGGAATCACCAACCATAACCACTATGTTGCTAACAGAACTCATATTTCTGTTTTTGTCTTTAATGGGAAAGAATAAGCCAATCGACGATTTCACGGGTTGAACGGCAGGCTGGATGCAGCTGAACGTTTGCAACGTGAACATGAGTCTGAACGGGGGTCCGTTTGAAGCCCATAACCTGCAAGCCGAAATCTATTTTCCAAGTGAGTTAAAAAAACATTAAATTAATATTAATAAACCATGAAAATAATGATATTTATCCAAGATTCACGTGATATGTAAATACGATCATACCTGGGTCTGATTGACGGTTTGAATGGAAAGAAGAGTGGTTTATTATATTAGAATAGTGAAAATAACGCCACTCAGAGTATATTTGATGATAAAAAATGGTGACAAAATGGACACCAACATTCCCCCAAACCGGAGATATGCCAGGTCCCACTGAGTAAAAAGGAGAGGAACTCAGGAAGAAGGCTGAGCTGCCGTAGCAGCTGCCTTCGACTTGGAAGAGGAAGTGGACTTAGCCCTAAGCTTCTGGAACTGATCCTTCAAGGTGTCATACCTCATCCGTAGAGAAGTGTGGGACGTTGTTTTGGCGTTGACCAAGCATTCAATGCTTCTTACTTGTGTGTGCAGTACCTTATTTTCTTTATGAAGCTCAAAGATTGTTTCCACATAGTTTTGATTATGGTCTGTCAACCGTGCTATCCCTTGGGTCAACCTATCCACTTCCCGCTGATTCAGAATGGGTTGTTCTATGTGATGTTCTAGGTCCTTTTGAGAACTCAACTCTCTTGAAAATGTTTCAAGCTCAACAGTATGTTCTTCAAGAAATCTGTCTTCATTGTGTGCAAGAGAACTTCTAGCAGCAGGGGCTTCACACAATTGAGCAGATACATTGGCTAATGTGAGGAGGGGTGTTTCGAGGGTATGGTCGTCTGACTGGTCATTTGAACGTGACGACTGAACGACAGTCTGGATGACAGACTGGTTGACGAACTTTCATGATTTGTTCTCCTGGATTTAGTGGTTACTGATGAAAAAAGTGGGGGTTCCGAAGTAGGGTGACCAAGGGCAAGCTCAGGAGAAGGCAATGGATGGACAAGGTGCACATCGCCTGAGGGATTCTCATCAAACCATAAACGCTTAGTTTCTCATTCTTCTTGCTTAGAGGCTTGGGTAGGCTCACTAATAATAGTTTGGAAATGATGGTGTTTTCGATAAGCAGAGGGTTTGACAATAGGCTTCTCGATCAAATGAGGGTTTAGTATTTCAAAGAGAAAATGATCCTAGGTTTTCCCTCTCTCTTCCAACTGGTGAATGATCAGGATTTTAATGAGACAGTGATGGTACAAGCTACCAGAGGGATTAACAATATTCTTCGTAACCTGGCTTGACATTTTCTCTAAACTTTTCAGGAAATAGAATGGGAAATTGAGGGTCTGATTGTTAACAAAATGTGCTAGCAATCTAAAATGGCAGACTTTAAAAATAGTAAACTTACCCTCACAAGTGATCAGATGGATAATGAAAATCAATGGATCTAGGTATTCCGACTTGACCCACTCCCCGGGGAATCCTTTTGTTCCAACAACATGTTGATATTCGGCCTTCAAAGTAAATTCGTGAGCCTTCCGTGGAAGGAAGAGATGTTTGTGCCAACTGGAACCCTCCATAGGAAGCTTTGTGGTGAATGTGATAGATTCTTCCGTCACAAAAAAAGTGAGATGGCCAACTTTGGCCATCTTTCCATTGAATCCCTTAGCGAAAAGCAGTGAGATTTCGTGGTCATCGCCTTGGAGAAGGCGGAGAAACAGACCTCATCTAGCTCGAAGGAATACCTCACGGCACTCTTTGAACTCGGGGATGCGAAGTAAATCCTAGTAACTTCCAAGTTCATGACGAATGGCATAATTGGACAGAGGTCGAGGGATGTGGATAGGTATAGGGGATGCAAGAGATGCAGGAGATGCGGCTTAACAGAAAGATGGAAAGCAAACAGAATGGAGCGAAATTCACACAGTCGTTAGTTTAAATTGAAGTCTGTTTGAATGGTTGAATGATCATAGGCGAGGACTTAGCATGCTTGAGAGATCATGCTTATCATTCAAAGATCTTGAATCGGGTGCCAACATAGAAATGCGTGAGTTAGTGAATATGTGTGGTTATGATATATTCAACCATGTCCAAAGTCAAACTTTGGACAGGTTGAATGTAATTCTCGAAATGAGATTATAGACATGGATTACACGTGAGAGATCATGATGACTCGATTAATATGATGCCAAATCGTACGATAGGATAATTAAGACCATATGGTGGTCATGTAATGATTCTGAAGATCTCAATGATGCATAATCCATTCGTTTAATGGAGGCGAGATGGATAAGGGAATGGGACCACGTGCGAAATTGACATTTTATTGATTCTTGACATAATTAGCCAATTAGATTTATCAAAAATATTCAATTTTGTATACCTTGGCATATTTAATAAAGCCATTATAAGCTATGGTTTCATTTGGCACTCCATTCGGATCGTTGTTCGTTTTCCTCATTCGTCACCTCATTCGGATCGGCATTCGACCCATCATTCAACCCTTCATACAGACTTTTGTCTATACAAGATCTGGTTGCTAATGCTGACTGAAATTGATTTTGCAGGGAATTTCTGAGGCTGTTAGTGCACAAAAGATGCTATAAACTTTGCTTTTCTTGATCTTTCAGCTGCGTTCCTCTTTATTTATCATTGATTAGGACAATCCTCCTTATGCTATTTTGCATTATTCCTGAAAACACCTATCATTTTATCAGAGATAAATAAACTTTTTCATAAATATTCAGAAAGTAAAAACAGTTGTGATCCTCCCCCAAACCAAAACTATGGCGTGTCCTCAAGCCATCAAAGAAAAATTGATAAATATTCAAATATTTTCAATTGAAAGTTTTGCCGATAGCTTCTAAAATGCTGTGATAATTTTTCGTAAGAAAATGAAATATTAACTAATAAATGTAGATGATTCAGATATGTACATTCATCAAAAAGAATACAACAGTGCTTAAGAAGACCATATGAAGAATGATAGTATAATGAATGCGAAAAATGCCATAGGAAAACTAGTCATCCATGACTCATTTGAAAGATCTCTTGTCATCTAAAGAATATAGATAAGGTTCACCGTAGAGTTTGTGAGATTTCTATGGTTATGGGTCCCATTTCTAGGATAGTCATATCCTAGGTATTGTTTGAATTAGATGACAGGGTCCAAGTCCAAATTGTAGCCATTCTATAATGACAGTATAAATAATTGGCCTAAACATGTGTTTGTATACTCAGGGTTTTTATGAGCCATGTGCATAGCGATGCATTAACCAAACCTCTTTTACCCGATATTGCCCCACTGCCAGCAGGCCTATTCAGTACCCCGACAGGTTTATCTTGGTACCATGCAAGCATAGCCCTACTGCTAGCGAGCCTGTTCAATACCCCGATGGGTTTACTTGCATTTACCGAGCTTCCTTGTTTAAGATTTTACTTAGCATGGACCCGCTTCCAGCGAGCCTGTTCAGTACCTCGGTAGGTTTTCCTCGTATAATGATATATATATAATTTTTTGTAAGCAAGTCGGTTGGCTCTAGAGTGTGCTAATCCTGTTAAACACATAATTCAAATTTTAGAGCGAACCTTATGAGTAACTTTATTTATAATGTCCTAGATTATAGATCATGTCAAAGGATAATAACCTAAAGCTTTTCTTTGACCTGTCAATACATCTTCTTCATGAAAGATCAGTAATGTTCCCCACAACATAGAAGTATCACTCACTTTTGGGCTACCTTTTTTAAAGAATGCTTAAGAGGAAAGTTTTGATAATGAGTCTAGGATGAACTAGTAGTCCATAGGTGTAAGATAGAACTTTTGGAAATCATGATGATAGGTCTTAAGCAACTGTTCTAATCATAAATCAGAAACGTACATGTCTAAATCAAATACCATATTCAGAATCATAAAAGAAAGTGGTAAAAAATGATGTAAAGAATGCTTTAACCTTTCACTATAAATTTTCAATTTTCAACAATAATTGAAAGAGAAGGAGAATTATAAGCATTTCTCTTAGAGTACTTCCCTTTTCAGATAATATTGTATGAGATGATTATAAAAATAAGGTTCTTGTAATCAAACTACAAAACCACTTGTTAGATGATTCAAATTTATTCAAAACAAAAACATATGTACAAAGAAAAAGCCATATGAAATTTAGGAAAAAGGGAAAAGAGTCTTCCTGTTTTAATTGAAAAAATTTCATACGCTGATCATAAAAGTGAATTTCCTGTATAGATGCAGTCAATTGTTAGAAATGACTCTTATTATTGAAAAAAAAAACATATTTACATATATACAAATGAAGATAACCCAAAATAATTCAAGAACCAAGGGAAGGAGGAATGACTTCCTCTTCTACCAGTTCCATCTCCTTCTGTTGTAAGGCATTTTACACAAAATATTGTTTAGATATTGGTTGATGATAAAGTCTAAGTCTATGTCCATTTACAACAAAGGAAATTTGAGAATCATCAATTGTCTTAATATTAATAGATCCATTATCAAAAGTTGTAACAGTTTCATATGGACCCATCCAACGAGTAGTTAATTTACCTTTAAATTTTTTGTATCTTGAATAAAAAAGTAATGCCTTGTCTCTAGTTTTGAATTGTTTTTGTTTAATGTATCTATCATGCCACTTTTTGTGTTGGCTTTGTATTAAGATTGTGCGTTGAATAGCATCTTGCCTAATCTCGTCTAATTAATTTATTTGTAGGATTCGTTGTCTCTGTGATTCTTTTAGATTCATCCCTAAATGTGCAGCCATACGAAAGGTTTTGACTTGAAATTCAATAGGTAGAAGAACTTGTTTACCATAAACAAGTTCATAAGGTGTGTGGCCAGAGGTGTTCCTCCAAGTTATTCTATAATCCCACAAGGCTTCTGGGAGCCTATCTGCCCAGTCTTTGTGGTGTAACTGGATAGTCTTAGTCAGGATGGATTTTAATACTTTGTTGGTGGACTCTACCTGAACATTAGCTTGCGGGTGATATGGTGAAGATTTACAATGTCTAATACCATATTTGTCAGTAAGCTCTTTCATTAATTTGGAGGTAAACTAAGATCCTTGATCGGCTACAATTTCCCTAGGTACACCGAATCAGGTGAATATTTCTTCATATATGAACTCCACCACAGATTTGTCTGTGGATTGGAATAAGGATTTGGCTTCTACCCACTTGGTGACATAGTCTGTACAGACTAGGATGTACTTCTTCTTACGGGACATAGGGGAAATTGACCCAACGAAATCTAGAGCCCATTTCTCAAAAGGCTCAATCATAACTTGGGGTTGTAAAGGCATCTCATCGGATGGCGTAGGTCTACCCATTCTTTGGAAACTGTCACACCCCTTGACATACTTGGCAGCATCTTTGAAAATGCCTGGCCAACAATACCCAGAGTGCAACACTTTGTATGTTGTTCTCTTGTCAGAAAAATGCCCGTCACCAGGTTCACCATGACATGCATGCAGGATATCTACCATTTCATCCTCTCATACACATCATCTAATAATAAGATTAGGACCAGTACGAAAGAGATCATTGTCCACCCAAGAGTAATTAGAACTCTGAACTATGATCCTACATTTCTTAGGTGGGGAGAGATGGTTTGGTAGCTTTCCAGTTGCTAAATAATTAGCTATGTCTGCAAACCATGGGGTTCGAACAGATACAACGAACAAATGTTCATCTGGAAAGCTATCATCGATAGGGATGGCATTATCATCAATTTGAATTCGAGAGAGAAAATGAGCTACTACATTCTCTCGACCAGGAGGATCAACAACAGTAATGTTAAATTTTTGTAACAGAAGAAGCCACCAAGTCACCCTGCCATTGGTGATTGGTTTATTCATAAAAAATATGATGGCGGAGTGATCGGTATGTACGGAAACTTCATATCTTGTGATATAATGACGTAACTTGTTGATGGCATAAATTATTGCTAGAAACTCTTTTTCAGTAACAGTGCATTTTGTTTCTGCAGGAGTCAAATTTTTACTAGAAAAATAGATGGCATGTGATGTTTGTCCCTCTTTTTGACCTAAGACTACTCCTATAGCTATGTCGGAAGCATCAGTGGATAAATGGAAAGGAAGGGATCAATTGGGTCCCCTAAGTATTGGTGCCACTGATAGATTTTCCTTCAAAGTTTCAAAGGCATGTTGACAAGGTTCATACCATTGAAATTATGTGTCCTTCATGAGTAGTTTGAACATAGGTGCAGCTATCTTAGTGAAATTTTCAATAAAAAGTCTATAATAGCCTGCATGGAGAAGAAAGCTTCTTACTTCCTTCAGAGTTTTTGGAGGAGGAAGATCGGTGTAGGAACCATTGTACTATGGCTAAAATTTGGATAAGTATGGCTATAGGGTCGATACTATAGCTGACTAACTGGTGGGGTTGGTACTGGGGAAGGGGGTACCAACATAGGTGGCATGGATGGGTATTGTGGAGCCATATTAAATGGCACAAAAGTGGTAGGAGGAAACTTTCCTAAGTGGGAAATGGACCTAATAAGACCATTCGTTGAATGTGGTGAGCTCGTAGGTGTAGGATCCAATGACTGATGCTAGGGGGCATCACGAAAGATAGTATAAAGATATCCAGATTGTGTGTACATGAGATCAAAATTATGGAATTTCAGTGTAATACCCCCATTTTGACCCTTAGGATATTTTGGTTGTAATGTAAATATTTTATGCATGTTATGTATGATTCCTAGCGTGAGGTTCAAGGCCAAGGCCTCGCCAATGAATGCTCAGCCTTGAAGAGGCAAGTATTTGGTATTATGTTAACCATGTGCTTGTAATCCATGGAAAATGTAAATGATGTAAATAATACCCTGTAAATAAAATACAAAGGGTTGGCTATGGATGCAGCTATATGAGGGGGTTATGTGTATCCACTAGGGAGTAGTGAGGGGGTTGTGGGATTCAACCCTAGGTTTCCATTTGTCACCTTGAGAACCCCTTTGACTATCCTAACTGCCATTGAATGATGTTGTAAGGAAGTGGGTGAAGAGCAATGTTCATGAGGTGGATGCAGTATGGGACAACCCTGAAATCTGTAAGATAGGGTATGGGGCTATGTTTTGCTTGTTCCATAAGCCACCCTACCTCGTGGAGGACGTATTCCCATCCCGTGACCATAGTTGATCATCTGGGAATCAATTGGACCCTTATGCGAGCCAACAAACTGAACAGAGGGGGCAAGAACCAGAAATTGCGATCTTGATTAATGTCATGAATTTCAGAGCTAAGATCATCTAGAAATTGGTGTAGGAAGCAAGATCAATGAATAATCCATAGTTCGGAACCTTTGGGTGGATTTGAGTTGGTGAGAGGACCATAAAATCAGTGGGAAGAGACCAGGAGGGTTTACTTCTGCATGTTAGAGTCAATGAGGGCTCAATTATTGTGATTTAGTAGTCAGGATCAACCACACTTTCCCACGCAAGTTCTAAGGGAAGGGGCACCATAGGGACTAGGCAGTAGTAAGGGGGACCTTACTTAGGCTGAGAGTGGAGGTGATGAGGGTGCCTGAATTGGCTGAGATCATTGGGATATTCCCATAGCTCTGTGGATGAGCTTATTGACTTATAATACCCTTAATCATTCCCCATTTGCTTGGCAATTCTTTCTATGTGTTGGATGACCTTGATTGACTGTGAACCAAGGATATGAGTGAGCCTGAGAGGTACTCCTTAGTGGATACATAACCCCAGCTCAGGGGTGGTATCTGAGTGCATAAATAATATAGGCTGGGGAGAGACCTATGGTTGGGTTGGAACGTTGCAGTCCATAGCTAGTTTTCTTAGGGATTCACTGGAAAAGATAAGTGTTCTCTGTGTTAAGTTATACCCATTCCATGTGTTTTTATCTTTGCAATGGTTTAACTAGTAATGACTGTTATTGATAGCAGATGTGTGTGTGAATAAGGTCTCACTTCCCTATGTGTTAATATGGCTAATTTATGTTGTGTGTGTGTTAATTACATTGTTCTTGCACATTTTTATTCTTATCCTTACTCATATATATTTATGCTTGAGGAATAGAGCTAAGTCTCTGCATGTTATTTTATCAATCTTCCTGGCAGGAATATACGATGTATTCCATTTGATGTTTATGGATAATGTTTCATCCTCCTGTATTTATTGGTGTATGACTCTGCATACATGAGTGACTTATTATGCTTCTACACATTTGCATTTCCATTGGTGTAATGTCTCTAAATTTTCCATTGATGAATTAGGGCTAAGTCTATGAATGGTTATTTGATGAATAAGACTAAGTTCAAGGCCTAGGAGGTGAATAATACTTCAGTCATGGATGTGCGGAAAGAATAAACACCTCCCCTGTGGTGTTCATGACCCCTATGGATCGGATGAAGGAGAGAGGATATGGCAGAGTGGAGTAGAGCTCTTTACAGGGTGGTAAAGAGTCATAGATGGGGTTTAAGGCCATCTTTTGATGAGAAGAAGGAAAAAATTAATGTTCTCAAGTGTAGATGAGGATCAAGAAGTTGCATATTGCTCTCCAAGATCTTTCCAATGGTACTAGACTTGCCCAAAATGGACTTAGGATGAAGAAGTTATGGGCTAGAGAAGTTGTTCAGTTGGGATTCTGACTTTCCAAACCCGCATGCGGATTGCGGAAGTCGGAAGGGAATTTTATATAGGGTTGCGAAATGGTCATTTTGGAGCCTGACTCCCGCATTCGGATTGCGTATTGTGGAAGTCGTAAAGGTAAAATTGTCGACTTTCTAAAGTTGGACTTCCGACTTTTGACTTCCGCAAGGAAAATTGCGGATTGCGGAAGTCCGGGAAGTAATTTTTTTAGGTTGGAAAAGTTGGAGTTCCGACCAGGGATAATTTTAAGGTCCCGTACTTATTTAAAAGTGTATAAACCTTGGAGAATCTTACCAATTCTTAAAATGTCAAATATAAAATATTTGGAGATATTTTTCTAAAATTATTTCAATTTCTAAGGATTTTATATAGTTTATATAATAATTTGGCGATTTTTAGAGTGAAAAAAGTTTACCCCATCAAAATTGGGCGAAATGGGGCTTCAAAAAATACAAATTGGTGAATCTTTTTTTGGAAAAAAAATGGAAAAATAGCCCATGGGCTAAATTTTGCCCCTAAAATTATCCTTGGTTTCGACTTCTGCATTCCGCATTGCAGATTGCAGAATTCAGAAAGGTAATTTGGCGAAGTTGGAGTTCTGAATTCTGAGTTCCGCATTATGGATTGTGAAATTCGGAAAGGCAATTCGGCGAGTTGGTAAATTTGATGTTCTTACTTCCGATTTCCACACTACAGATTGCATATTGTGGATTGTGGAAGTCGGAGATGTGGGATTTGGCGTTGTGTAATTGGGCACTCTGATTTCTAATTTTCGCACTGCGGATTGTGGGTTGCGGATGTTGGAGGTGCATTTCTTGGCATTGTGCAATTGTGGATTCCAACTTTTGATTCCCGTAAGGCAGATTTCGGATTGCGGAAGTCGAAGAGGAATGTTCTTCGGAGTAGAATTTTGGTGTTCCAACTTCCGAGTTCCGCATTGCGCATTGCAGAAGTTGGAAGTGAAGTTTTTCGAAGTGGTGGAATTTGTTGTTTCGACTTCCGAATCCTGCATTGGGGATTGCGGATTGCGGAATTCAGAGGGGTAAATATTTGACATTGTGCATTTGTGGTTCCGCCTCTTCGAGTTCTGCATTGCGAATTGTGGACCGAAGATCATTGCGGGTGAAGAGTTGGGGAACCTTTGGAATTCCTTTGAAAAATAAGAAAAAAAAAATAGAAGGTAGATTCAAGGGTTGTCTCCCATCGCCTATGAAGGGAACCGAGGTGACCAGGGATGTTACAGAGTGGTATACGAGCCCAAGGTTGCAGCACTGGGGCTACTTGAGCCAAAGTATGAGTTTATAGTTTAGTCCAAGAGAGGTCGAGTTGGTGTTAACAACCAAAAAGTGCTCACTACCTCATCTCCCTCATTACATGACTCATTTGTCCATATTTCCTACCATATTTGCCTCCAAACCCTTAAAAACCCATTAAAAAGCCTCCAAAAGGCCAAAACCCCCCTTTTTTCCCCCCAAAAAATGTAAATTCCTCCAAAAAGAACAAAAACCCTCTAAAAAGGGAATAAAAAATACAAAAAAGAGGAAAAAGAGGAAAAAAAAGAAGCAAAAATCCTATACAGCTGTAGCTAGGGTTTTACCCCTAGCTTGTGCAAATGAGCACCTACTAAGGAGAATGGACTCCTTAGTAGCAGTTCAGTAATGATTAAATGATTAAGCTAAAACAACAATTAACAAACTACTTTAAGCATTGCATGAGACATAAATGAAAGATGTAAAAAATGGTTTTATATTAATGTTACCTTGAGTGTCAAGGTTGATGAAGCCCTTTGCAGTGTCCAAGAGGATGCTCCAAGCTTCAGAATGCTCCTTTCTCCTTCTCCAATGATGGGAATGGGCCAAAGGTGGCTCTCAAGGCGAAAATAGTTCAAAGGTGAACTAGGGTTTCGAGAGAGATTTTGGCAGAGTAAGGGTGCTTGTGATTGTGGATATGGAATAAGGGATCTCCATCACCTATTTATAGTTTTTTGGTGGTGGAGTGCTGACCCATGGTTTTAGGAAACACATAGTTTTGGACAGCTGTATAGGGTTTTTTCCTCCTTTTCCTCATTATTTTATATTTTTTATTCCCTTTTTAGGGGATTTTTGCTATTTTTGGAGGAAAAGGGGGTTTTTTAGCCTTTTATAGGCTATTTTGAGGGTTTTTTGGCCTTTTGGAGGCATTTTAGGCCTTTTGGAGGCTTTTTAATGGGATTTTTTGGGATTTTTAATGGGAATATGGTAGGAAAATGGACAAATGAGCCATATAATGTGGTAAATGAGCTAGTGAGCACTTTTTGGGTGTTAACAGATTGCCCCCTGATGTGCGAGGGCAGGAGCTCATCGTATGGCCGATGGACATCATAAGTCATGAATGGTTTTCCTGGGATGTGGAGAGAAGAGAAGAAACAAACTGAAGCCCGGAACAACGATCCCGAACAACTGCAAGAGCTAAAAGTACATAACCTCAATAATGGATGAGGAGTCATCTGATCATATGGACGAGGCGGGCATTCCCATGCTCGTATCAGGATATAACATAATAATAACAATGGGGTCCAAATAATGGGGACCTGAAATATACATGACCTCAAATACTGACTGAGGAATAATCTCAATATATGGACGAGGCGGGCATACCCATGCTCGTATCAAGATACATAAACATAACTGTGAGGCCCGAAAAGGGGGACCTATAAGATACATAGCTCACCACTGTGTACATCATAGGTGTCCAGAGGGGACACACAATCTGGGACATACTGCTGGGCGGATCATGTGTGAACTGCAGAACTGGTGCACTGGAACAATCAACAGTGCTACTGAGTGTGGTACCAAAGGAACTGATGGGCTGCTGGATCATAGTGACTGGGAGCAACAACCTCGATGGTACACTGAACTGGGATAAACCTGGGTACTCAAGGAAGCATATAGCTGGATGGCTTCCGAATACAATCGCCAACGCAGCCCGGACATCCACGGGAACATATAACTGGGTGTTCCGAAGTGACTCACCAATGTGCTAGAGTCGGGGGAAATCCGGGGTCTTCGACTAAAAACGGATGGGATATAATCCTACGCGATCCTCAACGATGCGATCAAGGTGCTGAAGTCGAGCATGTGAGGAACAACCATTCAGAGAGGCAATGATGACTCCTCTCAGAATGATCCGTAGGCACTTACCACAGATGG